>CAJQUW010013598.1:0-339708 GCA_907163375.1 Prostheceraeus crozeri | reverse complement strand
CTATCTCCGGTTCTAGTGCTCCGATGGAGCTGGAAATTCACCATATCCATGCAGAATTTGACGCTGATTTCAAATCTGGTCTCTGTTTTCCCGTCCGAGGCTTGCTTCACCAGCTGGAGTGATTTTCGTAAAAATTCTAACTCTGTCGTTTTTCGGAAAAAATGTTGAAAAATTTTCAATGACGTCTCACCTCTAAACGAAGGCAGATAGGAGCAAGCCATGTTTTCCACTGCATTTGTCTTATTCTTAGCTTTCAAACGAGCTATTGCACGATTTTCTACCATATCTGGAACCAAAGTTGGAAGATCGCTGCCGAAGGGGGGGGTCAGAACTTTTTCTCTCCGATGTCGCTGGAAACAAGTTCCTAGACCCAAAATTGACAAAAGCGTCCGAATTTGCACTCCATTTTCCTATCCGAGACCTCCTTCCTGTCGAAAAACGACTCTTCTCATCCCAAAACATCCAACACTCGACTTTTCCAACTCTGACGTTTTACCTGCCATTTTCCTTCCTCAACCGAGGAAAAGTGGACCAAACTGAGCTTTCCACTGCATTTGTCTCATTCTTAGCTTTCAAATGAGCTATTGCACGACTTTCTACCATATCTGGAACCAAAGTTGGAAGATCGCTGCCGAGGGGGGGGGGTCAGAACTTTTTCTCTCCGATGTCGCTGGAAACAAGTTCCTAGACCCAAAATTGACAAAAGCGTCCGAATTTGCACTCCATTTTCCTATCCGAGACCTCCTTCCTGTCGAAAAACGACTCTTCTCATCCCAAAACATCCAACACTCGACTTTTCCAACTCTGACGTTTTCCTGCCATTTTCCTCCCTCAACCCAGGAAAAGTGGACCAAACTGAGCTTTCCACTGCATTTGTCTCATTCTTAGCTTTCAAATGAGCTATTGCACGACTTTCTACCATCTCTGGAACCAAAGTTGGAAGATCGCTGCCGAGGGGGGGGGGGTCAGAACTTTTTCTCTCCGATGTCGCTGGAAACATCCTTCCTAACCCAAAATTTCACGTAGATTCCGAATCTGGCCTCCGTTTTCCCATCCGAGACCTCCTTCATGCCGAAAAGCGACTCTTCTCATCCCAAAACCACCAACACCTGATTTTTCCAACTCTGTCGCTCCACCCCTTGCCTCTCAAGAAAACTCCTCCCGCCTTCCTTCCCCACCCAAAATTTCACGCAGATTCCAAATCTAAACTCCACTTTCACATCCGAACCCTCCTTCATGACGATTTCCAACTTTTCTCATCCCAACACCACCAACATCCACCCTTTCCTCACTCTAGCCTTCCCACATTCCACCCCTTCTCCCTTCCCACCCCTTCCCCGAAAACTCCTTCCTTCCTTCCTTCCAGGGGGGATAGGGAACTGTTTCCTCCTCTCGGACCCATTCCTCCCAACACATCCTTGGCGAACTCCCTTCCTTCCAGAGGGGGGGATGACTCATCGTTGAGCATTTGGAATTGAATTTGGAACGGGCTTACTACTGGTGTACATCATTCTGTGAAAGTCTCACTTTCGGCCTCGTTCCCTGCAGAAACTCGTTCTGGCTGCCGGACTAGTTTCAAATCGAGCTCATTCGCTACCGCCATGTCTGCCATCCAAGGTTTGACATCATTCCCCATCCACCCTATTCTCCTGATCTGGCACCATCGGACTTTCATCTCTTCCCAAAAATGAAATTGGAGCTCAGTGGTCAGCACTTCGCATCCAACAGTGACGTCATGGAGGCCGTTAAGTAGTATCTGGACTCCAAAGACTCACACTTCTATGATCAAGGGATCCGCGCCGTGCAGCACCGTTGGGCTAAGTGCGTTGATTGTAGGGGCGATTATGTCGAAAAATAAATATATATCGTATGCGAAATATGCTTTTTTCTATATCGGGCCGTGAACTTTTCAATCACCCGTCGTAAGTTTCAGTGTACAAATATTCTAAGACGAATTCAATATAGATTGTTTACTGATGTAATCCGGGTTGAACCCATGGATGTTCCTATGGGACTCGTGGAATCGTTCCCAAACTTACTATACAACACATTTGACATGGTATCAGTTTTTACCAAATCGTTCATCATACCTTGCACTTCAAAATTTGAATTCCGCTATAATATCTAAACTTTTGATTTTTCTTATGAGTATCTGTTGGAAATTGATGGTAGATAAGTTTGATGAACGATATGTTTTGATCAGTTGTCACATGAAACGTCTTAACACAATGTTGAGAATATGTTTAATTACATTGGGGCAGTTAAGGCGTGATGATATAACTCAAATAAAGATTTTTGACATCTAAGTAGCCTGCCAGAATATCAGTTACATATTTGCCGAAAAATACAATAGCTGCTCAAATGAGTGAATGCATCAAATATAGGCTTACTGTTGTGAGCCATGACAATCTGTCCATTATATATTTGGGATGTAGCGCTTATACAAAATTGCTGTTATTCATATAGCAACGACAGATGCATTCGGGGATGAATAATTATGTCAATCATGGGGGGGGGAGCGGCAGCCTACTCCCGCGGTAAAATAGGGTCAAATAGGGACTCAATTTAGGAATCGTTTGTGTGATCTGTATGATGAGATGATGCTCACAAATATGCGAGATGTTTCAATGACTGTATTACTTTAAATTTGAAGAAGTGATGAATGCATGTTGCTGATAAGAATGCCGATCTAAATGATCGGGCTATTGATTGAATAATTTCTCATATTTAATTATCCAATCTTTATTGATTATCTAATTGATTGATCATGGGTATAATTGAGCAAAGAATGGCACTATAAATATTAATGTCAGTTCTGTGATTGATTTATATAGTCTATTTATTGATATTGACCAAAATAAATAGTCGCGGTTCCGACAATACGGATGAGATTCGTTGTATATTGACCAAAAATGTGACCTACATGTGACTTACATAAAATTCAGAAGGTAACTATAATCATCAATTTACGATTTGTAAGTGGATGGAATGCCTTCTCAAGTTACCGAAAAACTTATTTTTATAGACATACATTCACCTAAAACTATTAGGGCTGAAAAATTGTGTATCTATTATATTATAAATATTTTACTTGTTTTTATGTGTTTTCTTTTTTTATATAATTGATGGGATACATAACACTATTACTTTAATTCGGGATAAAGTACACATTCGGAACAAAATAAACAACTGATTATTCTTGACTTTGCCATAACAAAGAATGCAAGTGACTTCAAATTCTACAAAAAACATCAGCCAAGAAGAACATCTTCATTAATTTCAATTCAAACATTTCACAACAACAAATCTGGTACCAGCTAAGAAGAATGTCAATTTCAATTCAAACATTTCACAACAACAAATCTGGTACCAGCTAAGAAGAATATCAATTTCAATTCAAACATTTCACAGCAACAGATCTGGTACCAGCTACGAAGAATGTCAATTTCAATTCAAACACTTCACAACAACAGATCTGGTGCCAGCTAGGAAGAATGTCAATTTCAATTCAAACACTTCATCAACAACAAATCTGGTACCAGCTAAGAAGAATATCAATTTTAATTAAAACACTTCACAACAACAGATCTGGTGCCAGCTAGGAAGAATGTCAATTTCAATTCAAACACTTCATCAACAACAGATCTGGTACCAGCTACGAAGAATGTCAATTTTAATTCAAACATTTCATCAACAACAAATCCAGCCACTATCAGAAATGAGAAAATGAATAGCAGGGCGCTTTTCGCACTCAACTTCGAATCAGAAGCACATACAACAATTTGATAAAATCCTTCGACTGAATGATCATCCGAAAGACTTCATCAAGCCATCAAAGAAAGAACCGAAAAGAAAAAAAATATCGCTTATCTAAGCAAAAACAGATGTTACGTCAAAGTGCTCTTCATCTCCGTTCCGCTCATCCCCCGAAGCTTATCGTTCGTTCGTCGAAGCTTATCGAAGCTCTTTTCGTAAATAATGGATTAGTCCAACAGCTGCGTTTCTTTTTTCGTCATTTTCACAGCATCAGTAAAACCAGGAGACCACTGAAAATGTCTGTAGAATGATTCCTTTGCATCAAGCACAACTGATAAAATGGTGTAGTTTATCGTGACGATCAATCGTTGCAATGTGAATAGCCGAGACCAACGATAAATTGTTGATCTGAGAAAATGAAATATCGTCACGATTTTATCGCAATCGTTATCGTGCTAGTGCAAACGCGCCTTGAGTGACGAAAAGTCTACCGAATAGAACAGAAAGTTCTTGACAAACTGGGAAACAATTGGATGTTTTATAGAATGAAACTTGTGTCTTGATAGCATGAAAGATAATAAATTCGAAGTGATCATCAAATTATGAAAATCAATGGCATGGCCATCAAACAAAGATTAAATCACAAAATCGCCTGTAGAATCGTTCAGAGGTATGCTGGAATATCACTCTGCTCAGGATCGCTTACAATGGATTACGAAGATCAATCATTCAAAAATGGAAACATGAATCATAAATCTGTGGGTACAAGATCAATTTTTATAATTTTCTTTCATGTCATCTACAGACTTTGTTGACGTTCCAATTTCATTCATATTCAAACAGATGAGATATCTCATTTGGATCTCATTCTGTGTGAAAAATGTGGGTTATACGGCATTTACATCAGAAGTTATCTGAAGTTAAAGACAGAGAGTTATCGTATGGGATGACGCCTCGTGTCATTCACCAATCGAGAATGCATTGGAAGGATCTGGAACACGGCTGCTGAGATTAGGGCCATTTTCGCTAGCTATGAACCCGATAAAAACCATCTGGTCCCAGCTGAAGTCGGCAGTCAAGCGTTCATTACGCATGCCACCACCTCCGACAGCAGGGCTCAGCGTTGGAGAACACAGACTTTCACACCTGGAGGACAAAGTGCGACACGGACTTAACACTCTCAGTGATCAGGTCTGTGTTGGGCCCGCACATCAAGCTGCAAATTTTTACGGAGAAGTCTTACCTCTTGCAGACTTACGAGCAGGTGAATAACAATGCCGCCTTTTTACTCTCTGCAAAGTTTTTTGAAAACGAAGCAAAATGAGTGAAGGAATTATAATGACTTCTTTTTGACATTTAACTGGCAGAGCGTAATTAAATTCATGTTTTCTGAAATAGAACTGCCGATTTCTGAAATGTAAGCGATGTAATCAAAAATTAAAACAGCCTTTTCTAAAAATAAACTGAGCAATTGAAATATAAAAGATTATGTCTGGAATATAAAATACTATTTCTTAATGATGATATAAAAGCACAGAATTCCTGAAAATCAGTGATTCCTATGAAATATTTCCTTTCGTTTTGAAGATAAATATCAAATATAAGTGATTTCTGAAATTAAAGCGACCAATTCTTACGTGGTTAAAGATACGTGATCAATCTTTTGACTATTTTGAATTATACTGAAGCTAAAATTGCATGTTGACTAAAAAAAATGAAGTCGCACATACATATGGAGAGTTCTGAACTAAACATGGAAATGGTTTAATGGATAGCCGCATCACCTGTATTGTTCTTTTGACACGCTAATGTGCAGAAATCAAAAACTCAGAAAGTGATTGTCTTTGAAGTTTCGTGTGTTCATCTTTTTAATTCCTCACAAAATTTGAATAGTATATAATCTATTGCTAAATCTTTTTCTCTGCTAATTCAATTGACAGAATTACATTCTTAATATCCAGGCTGCTTTGAATCCCCTGTTATCTGAGCTGATTAAACGATAAATAGATCGCCGCTTAGCACTCTGCTTCTAATTGAATGAGGCGACATTGGGCGCCTGAAAATAACTGGCATCATGAATTTGATAAAAGCATAAAAGTCCATTTACTTTGTCTGAATTGCACATGTCCTTCTTGAGATGTTTAATTGATTCAAAATTTGGAATACTGTATTTCAATGAATCTTTGTCTCGTTTTTGCCCCATCTATCGGAAACCCACTCGACGGAAATCCCACTTAATGGAAAATTTTTGCCAATGTCTTGTATCATTTATCCATCATGTTAACGTATGCAAATAGCGTAGCCTAGCATGTTCTATACAGAATTTAATGTACTGCGATATTAAAAATATACATTGTGGGTTTTCTCTCCTTTTTTTGATGCCAACAAATCAAAAACTCCTTCTGCAAAATGATTTTTGTAACTTTCGATTTGTTGGCATTATATAAAGAAGAGATGCCTACTGTGTATTTTCAATATCAAAAATAATTGCCACGAAATGCACCTCCCGTTAGCTGCCATTACATTTTTAATGTTTTATATGATAGAGTTAATTCAATACACCAAAAATTTATTAAAAACTTCTACAATTTTGCATGGCAATAGATCAATAGATGATAGTAGATCAATAGTAGGCGTGGATAAAATCAAATTCTTTCATTTCTTTATTTACAGGCTATTTAGTTTATTCTTATTGAAATAAATCAAAACTTCGATACTACACTTCAAACCGTTTGCTTCGTTGATGCAATGTCTTGCTGGCTTCAAAATTATGGTCCCGTGCTAAATCTAGTTTCATAAAGGATAATAAGAGTCAATAAGCATCTCTCGGTATGACTTCATATTTGCAGACTTAATCAAATGTTAACAACAAATGATATTTTAAAGCAACTTCAAAGGGGGATCATCTCCCTTTGCTGATTGCCATGTCTGCAATTCATCAATTCATTTACGAAGTATTGACAATACTTGGTCACATCTTAGAGTTTGATGGTCATTACTTGTTCAACAACAGGTTGTTGTCGTTCTTTTTGACACTGATTATCATCTATGTAGTTTTCTTTGTGTTGAGAGACATGTTGTTTTGCAGGCACCAATCTTTCAATTGAGTAGATTTGATTTTGTGCTGTGTCTCATTCTGTTTTCATTTTCTCCGAGTGTCGTCAGCATACATCGTCGTTGTCCCAAAAATATCTCATTTGTGATTTCAAAGTTATTGGTTAATACCTGCTATGTGTCAAGTTACAAACTTTTCAGGAGAAGCGAAAACTGTCTGTAGATTACAATGCTTATCGAAAATGGGAACCATTTTGGCATGTGTCTGTTATAGGTTTTGCGACCCAAATGTGAAACTTGCAAATCCAAATACGACATAGCAAAAGCAAATATCTTTATTCCAAACACAATGTAACTATTCCAAACCAAACGTGACTATTCCAAACCAGATCTGACACTAATAATTCTAACCCAAATACGACCATTCCAAACCAAATCTGACACCTATTATTCCAAACCAAATGCGACAATTTCAATCCAAATCTGACATCTGACATGTGATCTAACTGGAACTCTGGATCATAGCGATAGAAAATAAGTGAATGATTATAGATCAAACATGACTTTTAAGAAGCAAATGTTGCATGATTGAAGTGTCAGATGAAAATATGTCGTACTCACGTATATCTACTGCCGATAAAGAGCGCCTCATAGCTGCATATCAAAATGGCAATGATTACCAAGAGCTAGCGTGAGCCATGGGTATTGGCAGAACAACTGCTTATTCCATCGTACGGTGGTTCCTCGATTCCGGAGAAGTTACAAGGCCCCGTGGAGGATTTCGGGGAAGAAATGATTGACACAGCATGCTCGATTGTTGAGGAGAACAATGCTCTGACTCTTCTTCAAATCAACGCGGAGCTGCGTCACCGAGTACCAAGTGCCCCCCAAGTGACAATAACGACCATATGCAGTGCTTTGAGGGTAAGTTAGAATTATATTATACACTGTATGATAACAATTAGAACTGTGTGACTGTTTTTCAATCATTGACTTTCTCCTGCAGGGATCATTGTATCGGATGAAGAAACTGGAGACCGTTCCAGCTGAAAGAAACTCAGATTCTGTGAAAAATGAACGACTGGTAAGCTATTGATTTATACTTGAAGATATTTCATTGACGCTAGGAAAGCAAGTGTAAAGAGACGACTGGCCGAAATGCATGCGGAACATATCCTTCGATCTCACCAAGAAAGGATGGCGGACTTGGCGACAGTTGCGGAAGTCGCTATCGGTGATGTGACTCAGGATGGTGCACAGAAGGCCCAGAACTACTTCAGACTTTGACAGGGTCGAATTCCTTTGTGTCTGACAAAGTCAGACATTTTGATGTAAATAAATAAGTATTTTTCGGAAAGTGACAGTGTTTTGGCGCGGTGCTTTAAAGGACCTATTTTTGGCAGATTGATGTGAAGATATATTGAATTTAGTTAAATTGAAACTTCTTGAAAAACAAATGCTTTTCGCATTTGATCACCGTCACATTTAATACGTATATTTCAATCTGAAAATTCATTAGTCAGGAAGGACAATGATGTGTAAGTTTAACATGCACTACTGCGAGTCTAATTTTAAAAATTGTGAAGTAGTTGTATTTGGTTTGGAATTGCCTCATTTGCTTTTTATTCTATGCACATTTGCCTGGCTATGTCGTATTTGTTTTTTGCATTGTCGCATTTGGATCAACAAGTGTTCACGTTAGTCTGGCTATGTCGCATTTGCTTTTGCAATGTCGCATTTGAATTTACATGTGTTCACATTTGGGTCTCAAATCCTATAACATCCTTCTACTAGCGAAAAGATATTTTCAAGTACAAATACAGTCCGTTTCACAAATAGTGGATCATCCTAAAATTTGACTAAATAAAACATAAGTATGATGCAGAAAGCATTTTTCATGTTATTTCATGTCCCTAATATATTTAAATGTCCTTATATAATCTGATAAGCTATGATACAGTAACGGTTCTTAAGAAGCTAATATTTTATGGCCCTACCCCTATTGTCAATGACACTACCAATTCGTCTAGGCATTGATTCGATGATATCGTTGATTTTTGACTGATCTAACTTTCTCCACTCTCTTTTTAACAGTGACGTAAGTTGTGATACGCCATCTGTAGGTAGCAGTGAACGACGAACGTTACGTTTTAGAATACTCCATACATTTTCTATGGGATTCAGATCAGGAGAACGAGCTGGCCAAGATAATGTCCTAAGCCCTAATTGAGACTTGCATAAGTTGACTCTACTACTCCTGTGACACGTAGCATTATCATCCATGAATAACCAAGTCGATGGATCACCAAGTTGATCTGTCATTTGGCCAATGTTCATTCGTAAAAATTTACATAGCGTTCAGAATTCATGGTTCCTTGCTGTATGTGAAGTTCAGAGCGGCCATTGGTCCAAATGCCAGCTGACACTTTGCTTTTTGTGAGTGCAATCTCGTTATTGTTCATTTGTGCTTTGTATTGTTTTCAACCGGTAAGAGATAGATTTCTAGCTGAAAGCAATCAGGAGTGCTGCCAACACCACCGCAACGAAGTCAGGAAGCTATGGAACATGAAGTCCAGTTAATCACATGTAGCAGTTACATTATTGTTGATGAATAATGGTGCTATACTGGCTCTGAATGACCGATTTTCTTTATTTTTGTTTTGCTTGATAGCTTTTGGCTTGTAGAACAACATATTACATAACAAAGGAAACAAATGTAATTTTATAAGAGTGGGGTATGATTTTGTGTAACATTGCTAAATGAAGATCAAATTATCTACTACTTTTTTATCTATAACAGGAAAACAACTCAATATTCATGCTTGAAATTTCCAACAATGATATTAGTAAGCACAACTGACATATCTTCCAAATTTCAGAGAAATTCGTTCAAGTTTGGCGGAGTTAGACAAAGTTGGAGTTAAGGCGATGTTTAAGGGTGATCCATTTTTTATGAAACAATCAGAATCCAAGAAGGGACTGGTATTGAGTGCAATGCATTATGAATGCAGATGTGAGATATTGCAAGCTGACAGCCTAGGGCCAAACTTTTAAGGACTTTTCCCTAAGATAAAGTAGTATTGTAATATGAGAAGCCTCGACGATGAAGTTCCGGCGGCTCTATTCCCCGATCCAAACCTACTCGAAGGAAAACAAGAGTTATGCGCCAGATCGCGATTTCGTCTTGAAAACTTTATCAATGGCGTCAAAAGTTAAAGTGAATGTACAGATTGTTTCATAAAAAATGGATCACCCTTAAACATCGCCTTAACTTCAACTTTGTCTAACTCCGCCAAACTTGAACGAATTTCTCTGAAATTTGGAAGATATGTCAGTTGTGCTTACTAATATCATTGTTGGAAATTTCAAGCATGAATATTGAGTTGTTTTCCTGTTATAGATAAAAAAGTAGTAGATAATTTGATCTTCATTTAGCAATGTTACACAAAATCATACCCCACTCTTATAAAATTACATTTGTTTCCTTTGTTATGTAATATGTTGTTCTACAAGCCAAAAGCTATCAAGCAAAACAAAAATAAAGAAAATCGGTCATTCAGAGCCAGTATAGCACCATTATTCATCAACAATAATGTAACTGCTACATGTGATTAACTGGACTTCATGTTCCATAGCTTCCTGACTTCGTTGCGGTGGTGTTGGCAGCACTCCTGATTGCTTTCAGCTAGAAATCTATCTCTTACCGGTTGAAAACAATACAAAGCACAAATGAACAATAATGAGATCGCATTCACAAAAGGCAAAGTGTCAGCCTTTTCTAGAACTGGGGTCATGACTAGGGGACTATGAGTCATTGTCACTGGCGAAATCAATGGGATCGGGTTGTCTGGTCTGATGAGGCATTCTCCGTCTGAAGGATAGTGATGGTCGATTGAGATTACGGATAAAATCTGATCAGGAAATTCCGAGACATTTACATCGTCCCCGGGTACAAGGTGGTGCGACTCTACTGATTTGGGCTGGCATTTGGACCAATGGCCGCTCCGAACTTCACATACAGCAAGGAACCATGAATTCTGAACGCTATGTGAATGTTTTACGAATGAACATTGGCCAAATGACAGATCAACTTGGTGATCCATCGACTTGGTTATTTATGGATGATAATGCTACGTGTCACAGGAGTAGTAGAGTCAACTTATGCAAGTCTCAATTAGGGCTTAGGACATTATCTTGGCCAGCTCGTTCTCCTGATCTGAATCCCATAGAAAATGTATGGAGTATTCTAAAACGTAACGTTCGTCGTTCACTGCTACCTACAGATGGCGTATCACAACTTACGTCACTGTTAAAAAGAGAGTGGAGAAAGTTAGATCAGTCAAAAATCAACGATATCATCGAATCAATGCCTAGACGAATTGGTAGTGTCATTGACAATAGGGGTAGGGCCATAAAATATTAGCTTCTTAAGAACCGTTACTGTATCATAGCTTATCAGATTATATAAGGACATTTAAATATATTAGGGACATGAAATAACATGAAAAATGCTTTCTGCATCATACTTATGTTTTATTTAGTCAAATTTTAGGATGATCCACTATTTATGAAACGGACTGTACAAAGCTGATGCACGCTACAGATACACAATATCGATTTAACAGAGCGGACAATTCATGTTCCGGACGTCATGGAAGGAAAATGCAGAACAATGATATCTGCAACGTCATTGTTCATTGCTAGAAGCACTAAAATGCAACAATAATATACCTTTTCCCGAAGCTGTTGTCACAGTCTGTAAAGTTGTTGTCAATCTATTTATAAAAGGACTTAATCTGAAAAGTTTTTGACAAAATCTGCATACTTTTTGTCATTCTAATTATAGAACACCCTAATCTGCATGTCCGGTGTTCCTATCTGCATAGTTGTTGTCATAAACATTTAATCAAATGAAAGATTGAAATCAATCGAATATTTAAGTCCAAATAAATTTTCTTAAGCTAGCTTTTTCACAAGCTAGTGCAAAAGCTTGTAGAATCATTGACATGTTAGGCGAAGAAAGTAAAAACGATTAATATCTGACTCAGAGGTGAGGAGTGTTGTTCATACGGTACATGGAAATCATCTTGTACATGCTGTATGTATGTATGTACCACAGCACATTCATTGTTGTCACAATCTTTGCAAAATACTCGTAAATATAGGTACATGTAATCTTAATCGCATTCATAAACTTGCTAATCATAAGAAATCCCAGGACACTTTCAATTAATATGAAAACTAAAATAATGATCAGAACTGTGATTATGAGGATGATAGAAATTATGAAATATAACAAATGTTCTGTGGGCGGCAGCTCCACTTCAGAACAAAACATGTCGAGAATCAGTCTTCTAGGGGAACACACTCACTCTATCACGGCATCGATCCATGTATGTGAGAGAATGTCCAAACCACTTGGTGCACTTGTCTCTTGTGATGACTTCGGCATTCTCCACCACCAGTCGATTCAAAATGTTCAATCGCAGCTGCTGAAGAGTCATTCCTTCTTGCCTTGCTTGTGTCCTATCATTGAACGAAGTTTGGATCTCTGGTGATGTCAACTTTCTTTTCAAAGCACTCTTTAGACAAGAGATCGCCATTTCAGTTATATTGAGGAAAGGTGAATATCAGGGTAGTGGGCGAAGACATTGAAGGGAACTCAAAAATGGAAAATCACGATGACACGGGGCATCGTCGTGAATGATCACGAACTCTTCATCTTCCAATAGCGCCGAAACCTCACTCATGAATAGCGCATAAGACTCCTTGGTCATCCCACCTTCCTTGGCCATGTAATGAACCAGTCCGAATTGAGGCGAAACCGCAAGGCACACTGTGAGATTCTGACCGCGTTGTCCATGCACCATGCGCACTCTGCATCCTCTCGCTGATCGTGCTTGATTGCGTGCAGTCCACACATTGAACCCGCATTCGTCAGTGTAAACTAACTTTGATAACACTCCTATAGACATCATCCATTGTGCGAATACACTGCGTTCCTCTTTCACCTCAGTCAAATTCCATTGGAATCAGGGTTGACCGGTAAAAACCACCCTGGTTTTTACCACCTGGTAAAAACCGGTAAAAACCAGGTAAAAACCACCATCTTTTGTCACCATGCTTCGGCTAAAACTGGCAAAAACTAGCTAAAACTATTTTTCCAGAATTACTACTTAAGTTCTAAGGGATCATCGTCACTACTTACTTTATTGATGAACGTTTGTCGCAATAAGGTCACTTTACTTTTTCATCATTCGATAAATATTTAGGCCAGTATTTTCACAATTCAAACCTATCAATATCGCATTTCAATCAAGAATATGTTCCAAGTGTAGGTGTAGGAATATGAATTATTATAAAAAATATTGTTATAAAGTTGTTGTTCTTCTAAGTGTGCACGCATTTTATTGCTTTACGAATTTCATTCATTGTAAGATGCAACAGACGTCCATGCTGGAGGAAATCACTTGGCTCTATATAAAAGATCGAAAACAGGCATTCCATTAAGCTAGAAGGGTAGGAAAATGTAGAAATCTGGCCTCGGATTTCTACGATTAACCTCCCTGCTGATCTCATAGAATAGCTTGTCTTCTAAATCTGTGGCAAATGTCCCATACCCATTGTGATTACACGAATATTACTATGAAATTTATCCTTCACTCCCAGAAGGACTAGATTAAAAATTTTGCCCTTCAACATTTTTCATGTCATGATAATTCACCCTCACATATTTAGAGGATAAGGTTATGTTAAATGAATTTAAAACCGAAAAGAAAAGTTTTTATTTGAGCTCAAAATATGGAAATTTCAAGAAATTTAAACAAACTTGTGTATAACAATAATGTCAAAATTGTTTGTCGCTCTCAGATTCTATTAACAATATTAATTTTACAGCTTACTGGACATGTTCTTTTGTTGAGATTATAACTGAAGCTGATCAGACATACATTATACCTCACTTTATCAAGATTGCTGGTGTGAACTATGTTATTTAATTATTATTTGTTCTTACAAATCATGATTTCCTGCTACAGTCACAAGCATTAGCATTATTTCTAACATTATTTTTAGCATTATTTCTAAAAAAAAGTAGAAATGCATTCTATGTGACTATTTCACATTGGTTGATTTAGGAGGTAAGATTTTCCAGTGAAGAGACTTTTTGATAGAGTGTTTTCTCTGCGTTCATGAGACCTGGGTTCGAATCTAGATCTGATGAAACTTAAGCTACTATTAAAATACACTCTACATTCTTGCTGAACACTCGCAACCTAGAAGAATGACAGTGGGATTATTGAAGCTCGTCCACATGAAGAAAGTGGTTTGCTTAATTTAGTTCTATGTATAAACCAGTTAAATTCATACATTCATTTTCATTTTTCGTTCATTTGATGATAATTCTGCGAGTAACAACTTCTGTTACATGAACCAAAGAGCCAAAATGGTGCTGAAGTCTACATTTGTTCTTAAATCACAAGAAAAGGGCAGAGCAATCGTAAAGAAAGACAACATCGTTTGTCGTTTGTTATAAAAACATATCATGTGGTTCCATCACAGAATAAATGTCATGTTTTGGAAGATGAGAGCTGCAAACTGTAAACCCGCATGCACCGAAATACTTAGGCCTAAACCTCAACTTACTGTCGATCATTTCGTGACGAAATAGACTGATTTTTTGGAATTTTAGTTTTAGCCGGTTTTTACCTGGTTTTTACCACTTAGTGGCAAAAACCAGTTCTAGCCGGCAAAAAGGCAACCCTGATTGGAATGGCACTGCCCTTGTCAGTTTCAAAGTAATCAGTGCGCCATCTAAATGACGCATGATAGTTGTAGTTGAAATACTGAATCGTGGGTACTTTTCCATTAGAAGCGATCTCATTTCCTCCAGTGTAGCTGTAGGCTTCGTTTCTATGAAACTAACCAACTCATCAATCCTTTCAGATGTCATCTTTCGAGGAGGATGGCCTCCTGTTGCAAGAGCATGGCGTCTGTTTGTTGTTCTAAACTCCCTCACTATGCGATAGGCAGAACGCAAGTTGATGTTCAAGTTCTCAGCTAATTCTATGTAGTCTCGGCCTTCACTGTATGCATTTATGATACGATCACGGTCAACTTGCGAAATTCTTGATCCGGGCATGACGAAGACGTGGGCAGAAAATGACAATTAGCTAGCTGTCTTAGCGCTTTTGTCGAGACGAGGGCGGCGGTAAAACAATACAATGACATCAACTGCGCAGATTGTGACAACAACAAAGTTGCTCGGAATTCCCTGCAGAAAATTTCTGCTGACGACATTCATGCGTCACGTCACAAGTACACGGTTTGTCAGACCTTTGATCTGACTTTGACATCAAGTTTTCAGATTGTGACAACAGCTTCGGGAAAAGGTATACAATAAAGCATCCGATAACATTAACGGTTGTCCGGTCTTGATGTTCGAAAGTGTTAAACGGCCGCAAAGGGTATGTCATACCCTGTTCAGAAAAAACGATATTATATCATCTTATAATTACAAATCGATACTCATTATGATTGCTTCTTTTCCTAATTACAATGAAATAAGTTTATTATTTGTTTTTTATCAAGTTTGATATAAAGTATTTAACTTCTGAGTATTTTTACTACTATTATTATCATTATACAGAAACGAAAAACGTCATTGTAATTCCAAAAACTTCTGTATACGTGTATACAGTATATATGATGTAAAATGTTTTTAACACTCAAAATTATTCATCAGGTCTGCATGATTGCTGAGGTCAATAGAGAAACCAAAATCACGACAATTCTTCGCAATCAATACAAAAATATGATCTATACTCATTACAGATCGTTTTTTTGCATTTGCTGCAGCAAACGAATGTTTTTCTATCACGTGAATAGGGACAAAAGAGCATCTATTGCTCTTTTGAAGATGAATTGGGTGAAGGAATGGAGATTAATCTCGTACCTCGTAGCCCAGGTCTTGAATTGCAGCTTTTGACTTTTTCGAAATGCCTGTCTCATTGATAATCCTTCTTTTGATATGAGCATCGATCAGTTGGCATCCACGATTTTTGAGAAATGTGCAATGCTGTTCACTTTTTTGTACGATATTTGGATGTTTGTTGTATATCCAGATTTTTATCCAAAAAGATGAGTATTACTTCTCGTTCATTTTCGGGATTTATACCTGGTGCAGGTCCTTTCGAGAATCGAATAATATTTCTTGATGGTTCTCGTCCAACATTTGATGGTTCATGGTTCAACATATGCGATATTGTTGCGACAACCACGATATGTCGTAGTCGGGACTCGACTATAGTTCAGAGATACATTGAAGGTGATCCATAGCCAGGGCTACTACACGAATCCATTGAGGAACGCCTCCATGTCTGTCTTTGATTTTTGACTTACAGCCGTTGAAGTGCACTATGAGCGCTCGGTTGATCAGAAAGCGTCGAATTAGTGAAAAGAGGTCAGGTTCAATGTCATAATCAACTTGCTTCTTCACTAGGCGGGATGGATGCATTTTGTCGAAGGCCTTTGACTGCCACTAATGTCGTGTCGTAGAGGTCTCCGTCGTCCAGAGATTTGGTAAATTTGTCAAAAATGGACATGAGCGAGTTTGTAGTTTCACTTTCATCGATGTAAGCACACTGGTTCGTCAGATGCTCTAATAGATTGTCTGACCCATTGTTTGGTCATGAGTAAGAAGAGCAAGTTATAGCAGGAGCGTGCAGGTAGAGGTCGAGTCAGCAGCGTAGATTTAAATTCAACGCTTCTTTGAGAAAGTAGGGAAATGTTCACGATCACTGACTGTGTAGTAAAAAAGCTCAATGAAATAGATTTATGGTAATATCAATTTCATTTTTTGACCGCGCGTATTGGTCACGAGTATCAGGCTTGTGTAAGGGCCTCGTGCGCATGCGTGCGCCGTATGTATGCGCTGTGTGCATGGGCCGTGTGCTTATACCGTGCATGCGCCGCGAGTGTGCGCCGTGTGTATGGGACACGAGAGAGCCATGCTTATGGGTCGCGAGCATGAGCCACATGTATAGTCCTCATATGTGTGGGCCGCGAGTGCGCGCAGTACGTATGCGCCTCGTGCATACACTATGCCTACGCGTTATGTACATGGGTCGTGTGCATATTCAGTGTGTATGCTCAACGTACGTGAGCCGGCTCTGGCATCAATGGTGTATATGAAAAATGTAAAGTATCTAAAGTATCTTTGGCATTGTCGACGTCTGTGTCCCTGGCTATGTGGCCATATGGTAGAGTGCTCGCTCTGCGTCCGGGAGACTTTGGTTCAAATCTTGGTCGGGTAAAACCTGAGACTTTTGAAATAGGTACACTTTGCATTCTTGCTAAACACTCAGTACAAGAAGAATGAGAGTGGATAAATTACAACTCGGCCACATGGAAGAAAGGCTCTGTGCTTAATGTGCCTCCGAGTATAAACAAGGCGAATTTATTTTATCTAAAAGATATCACATGTATCATCAATGGCCTATGATGCCCTTAGTTTGTGTGCTATAAATACGCATGTATTTGCAACTAAGTGTTGGCCGACGGCAATGTTCTCACTTGAGAACATTGCCCTGAGAACAAGGAACAACCCTTGATAGTTCATTTAACATAATGATCCTCTTCAAATTTTTGAAAGTCTTAAAGCATTAATGCTTAATTGAATCTGAAGTTTCTTGGGAACATGGTGATCAACTTCAAGTATTAAAAAAAGAAACCAAAGGTGATGTTAACTGCATCTAGCAACCTACAAACATGCAGCAGAATAATTATTCTGTATTCTGCTGCAAGAGGTGTATATAAATGTCCAGGCTTGGTATGGTGTGGGTTAAAAGTGCAGCTCGATCTATGAGATTTTCACCCCACGAAACAACCTCACTAAAGTCTTCCAACTTTTCTCTCATTCTCCATCGCACTCGTTACTCTGATAAAAAGTTTCTTGATTGCTAAACCAATCATGTGTGAAGCTTCCCTTCTCTCCTTACGAAAGATTTGTACTTCTGAAAAACTGCAACGCTTCTCTCTCCAGATGTTATCAGTTGCGGAAGTGAGCAATATTGTACGACTTTTGGGCCCAAGAATGCCTGAGCACTTGACTGGTGAATGTTTGAAGATACTGAATAAATTTGATGTATAAAGAAACAGGAAATTGCCGTGAAACATATCCGACAGAGCAAATGACGAGCACGAGTTTACAATTTATAATCTCAGAAGTTCTGCAGACGTGGACGTAAGTTCTGTATCGTGTATTTTTTTAAAAAAAACGAGAGTAGAAAGAGTATCTACATCATATGGAAATTTCCATATGAAAAGATTCAGTTTTTTGTGCGGATTGTGTTTCTCCAGTCCAAAGAATTACTTGAGCAGTTTAGAAACAGCTACGTTTACTGTGTTACTTTCCTGTAAATATTCCTGTGTATATATACTACCAAGATGAAACACTTATTAAGTAGTATGAAACAAGTCAGATATCATAAGGAATGAATACTTGCTAACAAGCATCTTAGCTAAAAGGAAATTAGGCTGATGATCAAGGAAATTTCATGAACTGCATTATAATGCAAGTCTGCAAGGAAAGGTTGAGATCATATTGAAGGCTTCTTGGCTGAGATGTCATGTTTTTTATTCAATTTTAAGCGACATAATTTTATGATTCATAAAGCGCATTTTCTTGAATCTGAATAGCAATGTGGACCCATTTACATATTTTAAAGCTCATTGTTATCAGTTCCTTACGATGTTTCGCTCTTTCTTTGGCAGTTCGTGATATGATCACGCTTAATCCTTTAACGACCACAAGGAACTGAGCGAATGAATTTCAATTTCTTCTATACTTTTTATGTTGTGCTAGGCTATGAATGACTACTCAGCCATTCATTAACTTTTGACTATTCTGCTTCACTATTTTCCAGCATGGGTTACCAGTGACCCTGTGGTCGATAAATGAAAAAAATTCAATTTTTTGAAATTTTCAAAACTGTATGTATTGAACAAAAATGAAAAAATATGTTAACAAAAATAGTTTACGATGCAAATTGTTTAATACAAACGCATACAAAGTGATATTTCGCATAACAAAGCCCATTGGCATTTTTCAAAATTTTTGAAAAAATGATAGCTACCTTCAAGTCAAATCAGATGCGAGTACATGGAATTATTCAGTGTGGTAGTTTTGAAAACAATTTCTGTCTTTTTGAAGGCAAAGCGGCACTTCGCATGTTGAGCACTCAATGAAGGTTTTCATTTCAGCACATCCCCGTGTGCAGAGAACACACCGTCGCCTCTTTTCAGAAAAAGTTGGCAGATGTTCGATCGACCCTACGTTCCGCGAGCGCAGTAGGGACGAGAGCCTGCTTGGACGTGTGAACGGGAAGCTGCGCTTCCGAGAAGAGTACCTTCTCGTTAGGGAATCCGCGACAGATATCTTGAAATCCAGCAGAGAGGTTCTGCTATCACAGCTTTGTTGGTAAACGATGGAAGCATTGACCCATGCAATGCCCATGAGGTCAAAGAATATACGCAGGTAGAACCGGAACTTGACCTTGCGGTCCACCTCATAGCAGGATTTTCTTTGGTTCAGAAGATCCACGCCTCCCATTCCTTTGTTGTAATTTGCAACAATCCTCGAACAGGAGATTCCGAGCTTCTCGGCAGAGCCCATCTGCTGTCGATGGACATTCACAGATCCGACGTTGCTTTCCGTAGATGTGGCGATCATCAGCACAGATCTAGAAAAACCGAAGTGCAATTTTCATATCCAATAAATGGATATTGATGAAAAAAATAGGCTAATTACATGTAGTACTTACTTGTTATCTTTCCATTTGCAGACAACCAAATCATCCGCATATACACATTGAAAATCACCTCTATCCATTGCTTTGTCATCCTGAAAATGCGAAATACAAATAATCAACCGAATAAATAGCGCAACAGACTCTCCAACGCCCAAACCAGATGCTCTCATTTGTTTCCCAAGATAGATGTCCAGCTCATACAGATATCCATCAGCAGAAGCGCATCGAAACCACAACTTGAACCCCCATCGGATCGGTTTGTTCTTTATAAACTGCTTCATTCCACTTTTCCCCTTGAATTTGCACATGTGCTCGTCAATTGACTGACAAAATGTGTTGTCTCTTGCCAATTGGAAGCATCGATTGAAATGGTTCAAAATGACATGTACTTTTGCCGCTCGATCCTCCTTATCCAATGTTTCGTTATCCGAGAAATGAAGGTTCTGCAAAATGCTGCGAAACCGTGCACGAGTCATGACTTTTTGAATTCTACAGTTGCCAATGGCTTCATCCGTGGACCAGTGGGATTCCAAAGTTGGCAATGTATTGATAGACATGATTTAATTGATGCCTAAGAAAGCGGCCATCTCTTCCTTGTCTATCGTAAATTCGCGGCCATTTTGCCGAGCATATCTGATTGACTCCTCAACTAACAAATTCAGCAGAGCGTCTTAGTCAGTCACTTTCCTAAAGACATCGAAACATGACTCATCTTCTCCAATATCTAACAAGATTCTTCCGTCATAACTGCATTCTGAGGTTTGAATTACTCCTTTTTTGCTCCTGCATTTGATGTTGGCCAGTTGATAGCTTGCTTCCCGTCGGCTCATGTCAGTTTGCATCGACTCATCCTCCGTATCTACATGTGCATGTAAATCCTGGTGGACCACAGCTGAATTGATCAATTAACATTTCATCCCCATCACCAACCTCGACAGACTCGGTGTCACTGTCATTCATGAGGATGTCGACATCGTCTTCATCATAGCTCCCTACTTCGTCGAGAAGAGCGTACACCTCATCACTCGTCATTGCCTGCACTTGATAAAACTTATTCTTCATTTTGATTTCTGAAATGTAAAACAGCAGTTTTTAGTCCACTACTCTCAACCGGAGCGTTGTATACTAAGCATGCAGCCAACTAGCAGAATGTCAGTGATCCTGTGGTCGAGGGGTTAGAGTCTCGGCATTGGCCTCATAAGGCGAGGGTTCGAGTCCCTACTGGAGTGCACTAACTTTTGCAAACATTCGGATGACTTAGTAAGATTACTTATTTATATTACATGTCTGTGAAGCAAGTATTTTTATTGGTTATAATATACCTTTGATTTTGTTTGACAAACGTATTCTGACGACGGAGTGTTATTTGTCCTACGTAGGTAGCGATAGAATAGACGCATTTGACCCATTTTTGTATTATCTTATGCTAGAAGATCAGAAAAATGCATGGAATTAACAATCTACATCATTGACATCAGCTAATCACGCCTTATTCTATTGCAGCTTTTCCTTTTTTTCACTTATCGACCACAGGGTCACCAGTGACCCGTGGCATATTTGTTTGTCTGGACCAAACACATTTCATCAACAGAGAATTGAAGTGTGCAGTGATAAATGATGGGTCTCTGTCATATCCTTGGAATGTATGATAAGCATGCGACACACTTACCTTGCTCTCAAGCAGTCGATAAAAATGATGTGGTCAAATGTCGCGAAGTACCCTTTTTTTGAAAAGCCACATAAAATACTGAAACGATTTTCGACTTCGAAAAAACTTACCATATAATTTGGCATGATGCAGTTAAACAAAATATCAATCATAGAGCAAAAAATTATTATTCCTCATCAGCACCAGAGGCGATGAAAAGTTCGGGTCACCAGTGTCCTGTGGCCGTTAAAGGGTTAATGAAATAATCTTTGAGCTTTCAGTATTGGTAACCCATCGAATTGCTAATTTCAAGCTAATTTAGCCAACTATATTATCTCTCCAAATTGTCATGACATGAAGGATTTGTGGAATACTATTCTTTAATCTGCATAGCCATCCTGATCAGTCAAATTCGTGCACTTCTCTCCAAAAGTGTAGAAATTTGCATATCTCACAGGATGGTACTGGAACTCGATTCATGTTCATTTATTGAAATCGAAACTGTATACACATTGGGGATTAAACTAATGCTGAGATGCTCCTCTACATACCTACTCTATGGCTACCAATAATGAGGCTGAAAAGAAGCAGAACGTCTCGTGTTAGTTAAATTTGTTGAGATTTGAAAATCTTGCACTTGTCCAAGGCCACAATACGTGGGGGATCCTGCGCAAATTAAGTCTGCGATCATTCGCACGATATGGGCCTGCACCATTCAGGAGGCAGACGCTATCCAGATGCTGAAGGGCGGCCTGAAGTGGCAAGGATCCGTCTCGACGCCAAGTTATGTGACATGATTGAGATGCCGACATGCGGTGGGGGACCATCGAATGGAGTAGTCCAGGAGCTACCAACATTTTGCCCATAAATTCGAAGACAAAAGTTTTGTTATCATGGAAGTGTAGATCTTGAATCGCTCTCGTTCGGTCGGGGTCAAGTTAAAAAATGCAAAAAGTCACATTTCCTACTGAATTCACGCACAAGCATAATAACTGCATTTAAGTCATCCTTGTATGCTACATAATCGCAATCTATATTTAGAATTTCAGATTTCAGTCCTTAACGCATCTGAGAACGATCTTTTGTCTAGCTGTCGACGGATTGTCCCTAGCAACGGTCCTTAGCAACGACTAAAATGCGTCTATACTTGTTTTTTTAAACTAGCCTCACCATACGTTGTACACATGTTGTCGATGATGGGCTATGGTAACCCCAGACAATTTTTTAGCACTTAAACTGTTAATGACATAGACATGGACGCTCAAAGTTGACAATTTTGTTACCAAAATTTGCGAAAATCGCAAACTTTGAAGCTAAAAACCCAAAAGGCCAGCCTCAATCTTCAATGACATTTTTATAGCATCACGAAGACATGTAAGCCAGATTAGTGACAAAGATTGACATGTTTTTAAACCTTTAACAAACCTTTGTGCTCGAATTTAGGGAGAAAATGTTGGTAGCTCCCGGTTTAGAGTGAATATGGTCGAGGCAAAAATAATGAAAAGCGTCTGGAGAAGCGTGTAGAGGCGGGCGCCATTCGATTTTCGCGCAATTCCGAATTGTGCGACAGCACGAAAATCGTCCGACTCTGAATATTTTAAGATTTTCGTCATCAGCTATATTTTATCGAACATGGCAGCAAGTGTTTATTTCTTCTTCCATGAATATTGTAATATACCTTATTATGCATCAATAAATTCGGACTTTAGACTTTCAAACTTCACAAAGTATTAGCAAGCCTTAGAGATCATATGAGAGTGCTATTGTTTGCGGGCTAGGTACATGGCGTGACTATTAAATGTAATCCAAGCATTATATTCTTATCAGCAACTTTACATGCATTCAACTAGGAGACATCACATGCACCTGCTATACTTGACAACTAGTGTGATCGCATGAATCGTGTACTACACGAGCATGTTTAATACTACTGTATAAAATGATGCTCTCCTGTGACGTGTTGGAACTAGAGATGGAACGATTAGCCAATTTTCAAAAATGTTGATTATGACTGAGATAATGATTAAGGCGGCCATAGACTTGGTTGTGATAATGACTGATTAAGGTGCTCGAAATTGTGACTATGACTAATGTGGTCAGACGCTTTACCTTGAAGCTGAGTAGGTTGAAAATGATGCTGATTACGCCTTTCAGACGCTTTGTCTGGTCAATGATAATTATAGTGCGTTTAAGTAATAATTTCAATCGTGATAGTAATGCTTAATGCTGTGCAGTTATAGCAGTATTAAATTTGATCGCATTTCCTTTTTCAATTAATAAGCTAACTGAATTAGTATTATTGTAATTATTCGATTTTGTTCTATGCCATCGTAGCGTACAAATTGACAGAAATATTGAACCCAATAGTCTACTGAGTATGTTTTGATAATCTAAAGTGCACGTAAAGAGAAAGCATCAGATATTGTAGTGAAGATACTCTGTGACGAGGCGTGAACGCATGTTCATGACCGTGCATCAAGGAATGGTGCATTCTGCGTACTTTCTGTCCTTACAGCTGTCACTCTGCCATGTTCTGATCTCAACTGATGTTCGGATGACTCTAAAATCAGATTTAATCAAATTAGGTGATCAATTAACGTGATTTTGATTATGATTAATGATTGATTAAATTTTCAAAACCTTGATTATGATTGAGACTCATGATTGAACTACATTTCAATGACGTGATTATGATTAGCCTCAAAAAGATAATTGATTAAGATTTTGATTGATTAAATGATTGATTTATCCAGCTTTAGTTGGAACTCACACAGGATTCCCATAGAGATTTGCTGTGGTGTTGGAATGAAGAAGTTGCGTCATACTGCAACTCTATCTTATCCTAGCCATACATCATCTTAAATGCGAGCACCCGCGCAGTAATTTCTATTCAGTGCAATTATCATTCAAAGTCTATTTAGAGAATATTGAAAGCTCAACAAGGAATAATAATTTTGAATCACAAAGCTCATAACGACTATTGAAATCTCAAGTCTTGACTATGCATGTTACTACATACATAAGCTTACTGTAAAACATAGAATTCAACCTATGTATCAGTGAATCTATGAACCTATGTATAAGTCAATATATGAGTATACAGAATCGATCACAGTATCTCAGAAAAATGTCACCCTAGCTGCAGTCATCAAAATGAATGAAACCGCGTTTCAAACACACAAGTGAATCGCAATTGCAACAAAAATGATTGTTTTCGATCACGGTACCATCCACACGTGACATATTCGCTTTCCGAAGAAAGGTGGTCTTGCAACCGATTCGGGACGATTATTTTCTACTGATCGGCATCCTGCTCTAGAATACATATAGGTGAACTGGCAAGCATTATCGAAACGAATCGTGGTCCATGAGACGGTTTCTGTTCCCACTGAGGATGAATATTCAGAAAAATATCGCAATAAGTTGCGAACATACGAGTATGTCTACGCCTCCTTTCAATATATTGCAATCAAAGATCACCTGTGGTTTACTTCGATCATTATAAGCGGATGGTGAATTGGGCAGCGATGAGATTATATTCACCGCTTTCGATCACTTCGATACATTGCGATACAATCGTGGCATCAGTAAAGAAAGTTAAGATCGCAATAAGCAAATGAAGCAATAAGGCCGCTGTCACACAGAATTAGGCGTCTTCCATCTTCCATGTCACTCGCCTCTTTGCAGTCTTCATAAGGCGTCTTCCAAAAGGCGTGATGAGAAGATTTTCATCTGCCGTCTTCTGACTTCCATCGTTCATCTTCCACGGACCGCAGTCACACTAGGGAAATCCATTTCCGAGTCAGTCACCGCTATTTTTACCGTTGCTATGACTACTATCTAAGCTCTTCTTTTCTTCATTCTTGTCCTCGTCCGACATTGTGAACAAAGAGCTGTTTTCGGATACATGGCTTCTCTTTGCAAATCACAGTTTCCTATATTTTTCCTCAGACGTCACTTCACGTTGTTCTAATTTTAGAACAGTCTCACGGATGATGCCTGATGAATGATGGAAATGAACATCATCAGCCGCATAATTTCATGCCTTATGTCTGATTGACGACGCCTTATGACTTTTCCTGTGTGACAGCGTAATGGACAATGGAAGGTGGAAGATGACTTATCGCTGATGACTTTTTCTGCATGATAGGTTGTACTCTCTCCTACATACAATTAAAGGGAAATCCCAAATGGAAGATGGAAGACGCTTTTTCCTGTGTGACAGCGAATTGTTCATGCAGATGACGTGGGTCATTCCTGATAGCTTTTGGATTATGACCTACGTTGTATGCCTGCTCCCATTGAAGTTAATGTTTTGGTATTCCAAGACTTGCGGCGTATTTATTAAAAGTTTGCTTTGGATGCCTCTAATTTCCTTTATTCCTCCCCTAGTCCTATATGTTTAGCCGGCTTAGTTGCTAATAGATACATCCTTGTGCAAATTAATTGAAACAAAGTCTTAATTTAATAAAAACACGTTTTTCCGATCATTGAATTTCTATATTTAAGAACAAATCATACCTAATACTTAGTATGTCCCCCCCTCTTCTTTAAGACCATGGAAACGCGCTCTGGCATGGAGTCTACAAGTTTTTCACAATCAGATACAATTTTTGAATCGTTGTACCAAACCTGAATAACAGCTTGATGAAGCTTACTTTTTGTTGAGCAGTCCATCTTTCGAAGGCGACTTTTGCAAATTGACCAGAGGTTTTCTATCGGATTTAGATCCGGCGAATTTCCTGGCCAGTCGAGCACTGTAACCTGGTTTTGTTGAAGAAATCCTTTAACTTTGGCGGACGTGTGACACGGAGCCATGTCATGCTGGAAAATTCCAGTTCCACTCCGAAATCTGCGCGACAGCTCAGGTATTGCAGCCGTCTTAAAACATCGACATATTGACTTGAACGCATCATGCCTTCAACTGGATGCAGAACCCCAACACCGAAGTAGCTGAAGCAACCCCAAAACATTGTTTTCTGTGGATGCTTAACCGTTTGATTGATATGGGAATCTCGTATCACCTCACCATCTGATCTCCGAACATGTTGACTGCGCTGCCCTTGGACAAACATATGGCTTTCATCACTAAAGAGAACGTTCCTCCAATTCTCTTTTGTCCAGTGTCGATACTTTCTGGCCCAGTTAAGACGTTTCTGCTTCATTCTTCTTGCCAGAAGCTGCTTTCGGACAGGACGACGCGCTTTTCGACCAGCCGCTAACAACCGTCGCCTTGCAGTAGAGGCGCTGATTTTAATTCCTTTGCTCTGTAAGTCTCTGTTGAGGTCATCACTCGACTTCCGTGGATCCTTTACACTTCCACGCAATAGATAAGCATCATCTCTGGACGTAGTTTTCCGTTTACGGCCACAGCGACCCGCCCGTTTTGGTGAGATTGAACCAGTCTTGCAATGAAGACGGATGATGCGACTGACAGAAGAAAGACTCACGCCAACAACTGAAGCAATCTGTCGGTACGTTTTTGATGTGTGCTCTTTTAAAGTAATGATCTTAATACGTTTCGCTGGTGAAACATCCATAACGTCGACAGAAAATGGTTCAGAAAAGATTTCGGTTTGTAAAGAATCAACGTAAGAGAAACCTCTCTACACAACCAGATGTAGTCAATATGACAATTTCAATGAAAATTTGAATTTAAATTCAAATGGTGTAACCACTTACAATGTGATGAAGGATTGAATGATTACTTGAAAATGAAAGATATCTACACTATTCAATCTCATGAAAGTGGAGTATTGATACTTATTCGAATAAGTCGAGATGTATGAAAGCAGAAAGATGTGGATATAGCTTAATGTAGTGTTGTTTCAATTAATATGCACAAGGATGTACTCAAGCAACAACGATTTCAAATCAGAAGTGTTCTCAGCGTGCTATGCTTTATTTCCTGAATTTTCGTCCGCCAGAACGAAGGACATCATCACAGATAAACAAAATCGATATGCTATCTACATTTAAGAGAATCGAATAAAGACAATTCAGCGTTAATTAGAAAGTTAGATAAGAACAATGAAATCATCGTTCACTGCTGAAGCAGACCTCGATAGCAGGAAGGAATGGGCTCTGTTTTATTGACACATTGTTTCCGATGTGCACTGATTCTAGAAATAGAACGAAGGACATCATCACAGATAAACAAAATCGATATGCTATCTACATTTAAGAGAATCGAATAAAGACAATTCAGCGTTAATTAGAAAGTTAGATAAGAACAATGAAATCATCGTTCACTGCTGAAGCAGACCTCGATAGCAGGAAGGAATGGGCTCTGTTTTATTGACACATTGTTTCCGATGTGCACTGATTCTAGAAATAGACGCTCTCTGTACCGCCTTTGTTGAACAAGAATCTCCGGATTTCACCAATCAATGCAATGACCTTGATCGATTGCGTGTTCAGCAATGGCAGATTTCTCAGGCTGACAAAGATTGTACGCGGAGTGGTGTTGTTTCATGCGAGTAGAAAGTGCATTTCCTGTTTGACCCACATAACATTGTTCGCAGTCTGTAGACCACATTTTTGCGCTTGTCTTTAGGGGGCCGATCTTTGATAATGGGCAAGATATCTGAGAGTCTGGTAGCTGGACAGGGGCGTCGCCAGGATTTTTCGAAGGGAGGGGCGGTCTAGACCCCAATCGGCACGGCCTGGCAGGGGTTTCTAGCAATCAAGCACTTTAATCCTATTCTGCCTGGGGGCTCCATCAGCCCTGTGTATGTATTTTTTGATATCTCAGAAATTGATATCTTCCACTTGATCCTAATTGAAGTTTTGAAGGTCACTCCGAAGAGTACTTTTCCAAAAATTGTAATTTTTGAATTCACTGTCTAAACATTTTTAGTAAAATTATTATTTCAAGCAAGTAACTGCTATTAGTCTTGCATACAAATCGAGTTCGCTGACCACAAATCTGAAATCAGAGTTTCAAAAACGGAACCCTATGTTGTGTCATCTGGATTTCCATGAACATGTGTATTTTTCAACATGTTGCGCCTTGATAAAGCACTCAATTTTTGCTGTAATATTCCGTTGTGAATGATCATTGATAAAATCATTTAATTAGATTATTAAATTTTTTGAAAACATTGTCATCTTACTAAACCATTTGGCAAACAATGAAAACAAATACAATAACCGAGTAATTGATCTTAATCTTTTCAAGTAAAATATCAATCAATCAATGCTAGACCGTCTGCTATATCCACACTTTCATGAACAAGGCAATCAGGAAAAAGCAAATATTACAACCAAATGTGTTCTTTAAACGGTGTAAGACATTATCAAAACATAATGAAACCGATGAATCGTAAATCCCTCAATATACTTATAATCGCACTTATACAGAGCTTTCTTCTCATTGCCTGTCAGGGAGGTTTGTGTCTCATAGATGTCGGCCTCAAATAACAACAACGTTCAGACAATAAAAATCAGACGATGAAATCACATTTACGAGAGCTTTGACCGAAGTTAGAAATGACTGCCTCGATATCGACAGGTATATCATCATGAACATAAATCAACGTGAGTCCGGTTATGCGAGACTCACCCATCGTCGACCGCAAGTCATTTTTCAAAAGTTTCAATGCTGAAAATGATCCTTCAGCAGTTGCAGTAGTAGTTGGAAGACAGCAAAATATTTTTAAATATGCATGTATGCATGGATAAAAGTCAATATTGCACTGACTTAAAGCTGTCGCTGGACATGTTGGAATATCGGATGTATTTCCTTTGTTCCATTTTATGCACCAGCGCATGTACTCAGCCTTCACATCATCCTCAGAAAATGGACAAATTGGCTTATAAAATTCAATAACATCCTTTAAATGTTCAAAGAATATTTCTTAAGTTTAGATGGAAGCAATGAATTGATTTGCATCCCTATAGTATTGTGAGAGCTGAAGCGGTCCCTTAAATCACTCAACAATTGATCCAAAAAAGGAATGAAAATGTTTCTCTCAAAGTACTCAACCGGAGAAGCCGCTTTGACATTTGAACGATGGCACTGACGCCCCACAATTCTTGGCATAGTCAGCTCCTCAGCTAAAATTTCTTCAAACTTCTTGGCTAAGAGCTGCATCAACTTGTGTTTGACTAAACAGCGTAACTGCTTTTACCAATTTCACCATTCTTAAACGATATTCCTGATTTTGCTTTTTAGATTTTGTGTATCCGTGTTTCATAAAGTAGGCCTGTCCTTTACTGTACATTGACGCGATGCTATGCTTCTCATTAGGCCTAACGGATGTGGCAAATAATATGATGGAGTTATGACTTTAATCAGCATGATTGTAAATGCTTATGTAGATTTTGTACCGATGTACAAATGCTTTTGTACGCGGTATTTGATAAAGTACGTCTGATCTTGACATTAACCGATGCTTCTCATTAACAGATGTGGAAAATAATAGTTGACTTAATACATAATTACTGTACCATACCGTGCATGCACATTGCTTTTGTAGATTTTTATTGTCAATTCAGATTGGTATTTCCATCGAGGATGAATTAGCCTCGATGTTTTTATACATTTTTTCATATTATACATATACTTTTGCAAATGAATTTGTTTTATTTCATGGAAACTGAATGTAGGTACATAGTTTATGATTGTATAACATATCGAGATGGATGCGCTCGTATGACTCATAGGATGATCATAATAAGGATTAACTACATATTATCATAACTATTTTGTTATTAATAGGCCTATATTTATCGTGGGTAGGCCCTATAGCTTATGTAATAGCAGCCTAAACAAAATACAAAGAAATAAAAGAATATAATAGCACAAATATTATGCTTGCCAGTACGTTGTGCAACGTCGTTCGGGTTAATACGCATATAAAAATACAACAATTTCGTAATGTTGTTATGGTACTACATTGCGACAATATAATCTGATAATGTATATCGTGCACAATGTTGTTTCAGAGCAACATTATAAAAATCTATGTTCCTCTGCATTTCTCTGAATTTTGCTCCAGTATATGATTTTATGGACCAATTAAAGCTACCTAAGTGACAAAAAATTTTTTTTTCAGTTTTATTTAAAAATAGTGAAAGAAAGGGTTAACGCTCGCACTGTAGTGTCCATTCGGGATGACTGGGGACTGAGGCTGTGGCCACTGGCTGTGGCTGATGCCGATTCTCAATACTGTATTAGATAATCATCTGTACATTGATGGTAAATAGATTAGGGAGCTTAGGCAGCGAGAGAACCTGATCGCCACGATATGACCGCCTGCTGCGCACGCCGTAACACTTCACACAGGAAACTTTCTCCTCATCTGTCGTTATCATTACAGCATTTTTCTCGCCTTGGTCATAGTTTAAGTCATCATCAATTGGTCAGTTAAAGTTACTCCCAGCTGAGGGGGGGCGGCCGCACCTTCGCCCCCCCTTGCCGACGCCCCTGTAGCTGGACGGTAATGAACGTTGACATTGCAGCCTCTCAAGACTCTTACTACTTTGTCAGTGACTCCACAAACATAGGGCAGAGAGCATGAAGATTTCCACTCAGTCTTTGTCTCACCAGCACGACCACATCCACCACTTGACTTGATGAAATTGTGAGGATATCCATTAGCTTTCAGCGCGTCCCCGACCAGATGGGCTTCTGTTTCTGAGTCCTGCGGATCATAGCAATGAGTTTGGACTCGAACCATCAGACTTCCTACCACTGACCGTTTGTGTGCAGGAGGATGATCTGATTGGAAGTTGAGATATTAGCAACGATGAGATTAACATAAGTTGAGATATAAGCAACGAAGTTCTTATACAGTGCATCATCATGTGTGATCAGTGCGTCCAACTATTCGTATTCACTATATCTTGGATTAATGATTTGCGCTTAGTCTCTCTCGTCTACAAACGTGTCAATGGTCTGGCTCCTTCTTACCAAAGTTCGAAACTGTCATTGTGGGCGACTTCCCAAACAATTCTCATCTGCGTTCTGCCTCATCTCACCATCTCATCATGCCAACATGTAGACTTAAGTCAACTAAAAATAGACTATTTTCCTCATGTGCAACGCGATTATGGAATGAGCTGCCTCAAGAATGTACAGTGCTGAACTCTCAACATCCATTCAAATCATCTGTCAAGAGCCTATTCACGAGTAACTAATCGCATTTTTATGTACTTCTTTTAAAGTTGTGAAATAACCCTGAAGCTGTTTAGCATGTGTCATTTTTAATAAAAATTCGTTATCCTATATCAAACTTATCAATGAAGTAATCCCTACCTCAAAATCTAAATATGCATGGACCGTAAAGTGGTCACTGGGTCTCGTAGACCCCCTGATACTACGTGGGACCAAAATAGGAGATCCTTTCCAGCCGTAAATTAATGACAGCAGTAAAACGAGCAGTTCTACAAAATTGATTTAAAGCTAAAGACATTGATTAACGCTTCTTGTTGCTATGAATTCTATGTCTTACTTTCTGTGCTCCAACATCAGAAAAAATCAAATTATATGATTCAGACAATCTTTTCTTAAATCTTATTCCATGTAGTTCGTGTAAACCCCAAACGGGATGTGTGAGGAGTGCCAAATCGGAGTCAAAGTCTTATCAAAAAATATTTACAAACAACGCTTCTCTTCTCAATCGACCTTAAATTTGTATATTAAGCTTGTTACGTTCATGATGACAAAAAAGGCCTCAATTGTGACTTCTTGAATTAAAATATGCTTGCACATTGTAAACGCGCCCCGAGTGAACCCGAAAAAAAGAGAACGATTGAGTGGTCAATTGTTATTGAAAAACTTTATTGGGACCACCAACTTGGGACTTAGGTACACAAGGGAAACGGTTTATACAAAAAACATTCCAGGTAAGTTACAAGATATTTACATATTAAAAATGTACAGCACTTACCAACTTACATTGACCGATTCGCAATCAACAGAACTTGACCAGAATGCTAGAAGTAATGACAATTACATGCACGTAATGGATATCCATGAAAATGCAAAATTTTAAATACAGTGAGCTGACAAATCATAGTACCACAACATCATTGTTTACAACACTAGAGCGAGACAGCCATAGATAACTTAAAGGCCAAACCAAACCAAAGCATGGATAGAGTCTTTGTACAAACATAGAAATAGAAAAGAGATTAATGAGACATGAAATCATCGAAAGTTTTTGCAGTTCAGCAACACACATCATCAAAAAACTGTGAGTTTACATTTTCCGACCACTATATCATCGAAACGTTGCACAATTTGTCGAAAAGAATGGAATTTCATTTTCCTGATATTGTTTAAAGATTTGAAAGATTTTCGGCAAATTTGCTTCTTACAGAACATGGCCATGGTGTTTGCATACATACTCATTGTCCTAAATGTTTCTTTTTACTCATAATCTCTTTATTGACTAGTATAACACTCACGTGTGCAATGACTTCACATTTTCATAGATATTTCAACAAAAATCCGTCATTTCCTCTCCGGATAAGATATCTGTATACACTGCACGTCGTTTATTTGCTTCGAACGGACTTGACACGTCCCTCTTCGACTTTCATATGCAGTCAACAAATCAATAAAACTGTGTTTATGACCAACGTGTCACAATTTCTCTAATAAAAGTACATGGGGTTTCCAAACCAGGCTGTTTATGAAAGCAAGCGATGAGATCCTAGTATACATTTGTAGTCAGTAGGTGCACAATGCTACGTGAAAGTTGTACGACTTCGTTCCCTGTAAAACTTCGTGGCAATTCCTAAAGTGTATTTGCTGTTGATGGATTGTTTGTCCAATCAATGATGTACTTTTTGACTTTCTATTTGACTTAATAATTAAGTAAAATCAAAACTTTCAGACACTTGCTATTCTTACCTGTAAAGTTTCATTTGCAACAAGAAAGCGCTTGCATCAAAGAATAATGTAACAATGTGATGAATGGATGAAATTCAACGCCTCGCTGACTCTCATTTTCAGCCAAATATAAATAACGTCGGTGATAGAGAAGTTAGACGAACTTCTCATAAATTTTGAAATGGCAGTTCATTTGTTACGACGCCGTACATACTATTGCTGGTGCGGCGTCTATTAAATTAAAATGTTGTTTTCAAAAATGCGCAAGAATTTGTTTGATGCTAAAGAGAAATAAATAATTTAATTTAATTTCCTTTGAAATGCGCAATTTGGCAAGGATTATAGGCGACTCACTCTCATGATGCAAAACTTGCTTCAATGTGTTATGTTTTCAGCAAATTGTTACATAGTGAATATTAGGCGACTTTTTCACAATATCGAAGCAAGCGTGTTTATAAATTTGAATAATCACATTAAGCTTGTTTTTGAATGCTACTTATAGATGTCCTGAGCAGTAGTAAATTAGCTAAATACTCTCGTGCAGCATTCATATACGTTTTTTAGCTTATTATACATGTGCTGTGCATGCAATTTGTTTCTTAGTCAGGTGATATTGAATCTATGTAAGTGTTCCGGCCCGATTACGATTCTATCTATGCCTAAATGCCGAACTTACTGATCATGAGATTATTGCAATTGCACGATAATTGCATGTCCCTTTATATATATATCAAATATAAATTTATTTCATGCTGTGAAATTAGCACGCACTATCACTTTGGATTTATCTCAATTTTCAATTTAAAATTACTTGATGCATATTGTTTATTTCTGTGAACTTGTTATTTATACAAAAATTGTTTGACTTCCGTGTAATAGAATCACAATTTTGCATATTACATTCAATATTGCAAGTGGAATCTTTATTTGTCATTATTTTGCTACTGATAAATACAGTTTTAAAAAGTAATATGCAACTTTTGACATATTTATGCGATTAGAAGAAAATGAAGCATCTGGTAGAAACTATGCACGCTTGCCAGCTTGTAACCATACAGTGAAAACGCTACCAGATGAATAATGACGCTGAAGACGAAGCAGTGACGCAGCCACAATACAGTGAGGAGAAAAGCTTCTCTTTCCATTATTACCGCTAGTCGTGGCTAGCTAGTCATAACTTGCGCATGCCAAATATGGTGTGCACGCGGACCAATAACTGCATGTCAGTGAGCTATGTACGTCACACGGCAGGTTGCCATACACTCGCTTCACTCAGTTAGTCCAGCGACAAGAGCGAGTTTCTGCAGGGAACGGGGCCGAAATGAGATTTTCACATAATCATGTGCATCCTATACCTACTACGAATCTGTGCGTCTGTCGAGTTCTAGCTGGATCCTCATATTGTCAGACAGAATCAAAGAGAAATGGGGAGCAGACTGAAGTCTTTGGTTAAAATGAAATTTCCTATGTTTTCTCTGATTAAGTGAAAAGCACCAATACTAGAGTCATTATTTATGACATGGAATGTGTCTTCAAGTCATTTTCTATTATGTTCTGGAACATTTGTCAATAAAGCTCAACACATTCATATTTGGCAAGACCCCCAATGTAGACAAACACAAAGATTTTGAGCAGTTTAATCCACATTTAACCACATCTCTGCATACGTCGACGATCAGAAACGTGATAGAAAATGACCTGAAGATATCTCATGCCAAAAATTATGGTTCCAGACTTTGTACTTTTTACTTGATCAGAGAAAACATAGAAATTTCATTTTAACCAAAGACTTCAATCTGTGTCCCTTTGGATTAACGCGCTTTTTTCTTTGATCCTGTCTGAACTCGACAACCAGCAAGAACTCGCAAATGCGCAGATTCACAGTAGACAAAGGGTATTCATCATTCTGTTAAAGTCTCATTTTCTACCTCGCTCCCTGCAGAAACTGGTTCTGGATGGCGCACTTGGTTTTCTAAATGTAGATTACAATGATAAATTTTACTTCTCATTGTTATTACATGTACACCATCGCTGCAATGATTTCCGAGTCTTTCAACGATGACTATTTTATGTGATCACTCTCGTTTTTCGTTGTTAGAATCGTATTAATGCTGCATTTGTTGTTAGACTCATGATAAATGTTCTTTGATGAACATAAAAGAATTTAATCAAATCTTCCATTATCAAGAATTAATTTAATCTTCCATCTTACATTGTCCGTCACGCTGTCACACAAGAAAAGTCATAAGGCGTCGTTCATCGGACATAAGACATGAAATTATGCGGCTGATGAAGTTCACTTCCATCATCCATCAGGCATTAGCCGCAAGACTGTTCTAAAATTAGAACAACGTGAGGTGACGTCTGAGGGAAGATTTAGGAAGCTGTCATTTGCGAAGAGAAGCAATCAGAAAACAGCCTTTGTTCACCATGTCTAGCGAGGACGAGGATCAAGACAGTAGTCATAGCAGCGGTAAATAGTGCAAAATAGCGCTGACTGTATCGGAAATGGATTTCTCTAGTGTGACTGCGGTAGTTGGAAGATGGAAGACGCCTTTTCCTGTGTGACAGCGGCCTTACCTGTACGAGGGCAACCATCAGCTTTTCAAAACATTGCGAGTAACATTTAAGACTCGAGTTCCGAAAAATTTCGAATTATGAACAGGGCTGACGAACACATCTCGTTCGCAACTTGAGAACTTGCTGTAAGCATACATCAACTGTTATCAACCGACTGAGTTCACTTGAATTCTCTATTCATTATCTGAAATGCGGCTTGCCATCAAACTGGGATTTTTTATTAAGTCATTCGATAAGCACGCTATCGTCCCACCATTGCATTCATTCAATTATATCTCACCGAGCAGCAATCTCACTACTATTAACAACGTGCCGCCTTCAATTTCATAAAGATAATAAGCAGAATATTTGCCATAATACCAATGAGAGTTAAGAGATGTTATGAGTTCCTGAATGCGAGAATGGCATTTCGTGTTGAAGTCAATTCGATTCGTACCGTTTTCGACTGCTTTGATGCATACTTACAGTACTTACAAGGTGTGCATGAATGCGTTGCCTATGAAAAGAGAGCTTTATTATTCAAATTTCTATCTACTAAGACGTGTTCCATATTGCCGAAACATAATAATTCTCGCTTTTCAAAGCATATTTTACAAATGACAATGCAATTTTACGAGTATATCGGCAAGGAGAGCATCGATTTTATAGCTATGGTGCATTTCAGTGCTTAATTGACGCTCTGCTGATTTTATCAAGGAAAACAAATTCTTTCACTCCATGAATTTTTTATATATTCATTCCTAACTTATGGTTCTGCTAATTTTCTGGAAGTTATACTTTTAATGAAATGTCATTATCTGCATCCGACCAGTATCTACGAATTTCAACAAAGCAATTATAAAAACCTTGCAACTCATTGGTCGATAGCTATCGAAGTGTAAGTCGTATTCCACGAAACCGATGAAATGCCCGCTGTCAAATGCTTTCTTTCCTTTCATCTGGTATCAAAGTCATCGAACATGTATAGTGTCTACCAGATGCTTATTTTTCTTCTGATCTCTTAAATATGTCAAAGTTGCATATTAGTTTTCACTGTGTTATAAGTAGAAAGATCTCAATTTTGAAAATCGATCTTACAATATTGAATTCTATATTACACCGAAGTCAAAGACTTTTTTATATCTGCAACAAATGCACAGGAAAAAATTCTATCGGTATGTACTAAAACATTTTGAAAATAGGGTTATAATAAGTACGAAATGATAATGTATGTTAATGTCATAAAATAAAAAACTAGTTTGTGTTAGATATATAAAGGAGCATGCTTGTCGAGTTATTAACGTGCGATTGTAATGATCTCAGCCAATTAGACCATTAGACCTAAGACTTAGGTAGCCTTGGTATCGAGTCAGGGAACATTTCCTAAATTGTCTGTGAATCATTTCTAAGTCAATGTATTTTCTTAAAGAAGTCCATAAATCGTCAGACCAAGCTTTTGTTAGAAACAACTGGCATATCAACCCAACGTGGAAGGAGAATTTTAACAGTTCTACACGCATTCTCATACAAAGAACGTCTTGCTTGAAAGCTTTTATAATATTTTTGACCACAAAGGAAATGTTGTGTGTGTATAATCCCCGCCTTATTATCTGTGACGAAGAGTGTGATAAAAGCTGTCATAGGTACTACCTTATCGCTGTTCTAAAAGTCTCATCACAAAAGGCTCATCAAATTTATTACACCCGCTTTTACATCATCAAAATGACCGCTCTGATTTGGCCTCGCGAAAGAAATTCGACGAAAGTCCTCATGTTTTATCCATTTTCTTTCCATGGCTGCAAATTAAATGCATCCAATTTAATTTTATTTGAATTGAATATACAATTATGAATGGATTATAAATAGAAAGTTGCAGCCTCAACTGAAATTCGGAAGATCTGATCTGGTTACTTCAGAGGCTTTGCTTATGAATCCAAGGTTGAAACTTTTCATCGGATTGAAAATGAAGCGTTTTTATTGCAACAAAATTAAATTTAATGAGAATAATTAGATATTATGTTGCATCCTCAGTTGAAAACTGGGAGCAGACCTGTATGACTGCCATTTCATACAATGTCAGGGATCATCAGCAAGCCTAGTTAACAATTCTCAACATCGACACAACTCCATTTTTAAAGTTGCAGCCATATAGGCCTACATATAAGGTAAACTTTCTGATATGGGATAAAATGGCAGCTATTCAGCGTGGATTTGTTTAAATGATTCAACTGAGGATTCTAGAATGAAGTTTCGTATCTGTCCTTAACATGGCAATGGCACATCAGAGAATTAGGCAACTTGCTCCTTCTCGAATTATTGGAAATTGGCATCATCAGGTCAAGTAATTTTCGTGCGTCTGCTAATTTTTTAAAATTATGATCGAAAGGGCCAACATTATAGAGAAAACTTGTGCGCAATGATCTGAATTCTTCGAATCTGAAGGAGTTGTGGCAATCGAAGCACTTTGCTGGAATTTGCAGTAATCCGCAAGCGACGCACGACTTTTTTCCTATCTCTGTAAGGTATTAGGAATTGCTTTTTGCAAACTTAGCAACTTTCGTGATATGCCGTCGATTTCGAATAAACCGAAGCAGATGAACAAAATATTTAATTCTGTGATAAGTATTGTGCTTCGAAAAAGCTGTAATTATTGATTACATAGAAATCCGACTTTTCGCTTTGCTTAAGTTAGTAAGACAAGAATGAACAATAGATCCATGACGCTCTATTGTTTTCAATATCCTGTCAGTTCTAGTCCTTTGTTGTTATAGAGTGCCGGATTTCTAAGGTTAATTATTGCACGAGAACTTAAGCAGACGACATGTCAGTAGTGCGTTAAAAGTACAGTTACTGAAAAATGTTTAGCCTAACTAAAGAAAAAGTGGCATAATTTCACGCATTACATGTATATTATCAGACTTACTCACAACTCCATAATTCGAAATGCCCAGACCACAGAGATGGATTCGTCTGTCTCTGTTACTCTGGTGGTGACGCGATTCTATTTCAGCCATTGTATGCGATGGTAGAGAGACGTAGAAATATTCTTCTCCGTTTGGCTTACGTGATTGGCCAAGAGCACACAATGCGTGTGGAAAGATGCATTAGGGAACACACGCTCTACCGTTTTCACATTGAAGACTTGACATTTGCCAAGTGATTATTGACTCAATGTTTCTTCGTGATAAATTCGTCAAATGGAAATATTTTTCACATCGCTCGACTCCTCACGATCTAAATTTACTGACTGAGTAAGTTAAATATGGTATCAATTATCTACACTGTAAACTGTAGGGCACGAATTTAGGCACGAAGTCAGAATCTGGTGCCTATTAGCGCCTATTGATGCCTGAAGGCACTAATGGGCACCAAGCCAAATATTTGTTTATCTGGTAAAAACCATATAAAGAAAAATTTCTTCATTTACGATTGCTAATTAGGAAGCTAATTTATTCGAAAATAAGCCATCTAAGCTTCAAATTACTCAACTCGCAAATTTAAATCTCCATTGTTTGAGTCTCCAACATTTTAAAGACATGCTTTCATTCTTCCATCCGTGTTGTTGAGTAGCACTTGTGACAACAGCTGTTCAGGATAGCATGTGGACTTGAATCAAGTAAAATTATATTTGAAGAGCAGAAAAGGTGCTGCATCGAAAAAGGTAGGCCTAAGTACGACATGAGTTCGTTTGAAAATATTCATGCATCCTTGGAAATATAATGTACTCAGCCCACTATCAAATCATTTGTATAGTTTAGCTTTCCGACAAGACCAACGTCCAGTCAAATCTCATTATGATACATTTTGATGTTCTGCTACATACTGCATGCGCAGATAGTGCAAATATTTCTTGGAAAGAAATGCTTTCTTAACTTTAGTCATATTTACGCTCTGTTTTACTACCGGAGCGGGCGACACACTTTAATAGTTGGTCACCTAATAATACAGTCTGTTTCATAAAAAGTGGATCATCCTAAAATTGGACTAAATAAAACATAAGTATGATACAGAAAGCATTTTTCATGTTATTTCATGTCCCTAATATATTTAAATATCCTTATATAATCTGATAAGCTATGATACAGTAACGGTTCTTAAGAAGCTAATATTTTGTGGCCCTACCCTTATTGTCAATGACATTACCAATTCGTCTAGGCATTGATTCGATGATATCGTTGATTTTTGACTGATCTAACTTTCTCCACTCTCTTTTTAACAGTGACGTAAGTTGTGATACGCTATCTGTAGGTAGCAGTGGACGACGAACGTTACGTTTTAGAATACTCCATGCATTTTCTATGGGATTCAGATCAGGAGAACGAGCTGGCCAAGATAATGTCCTAAGCCCTAGTTGAGACTTGCATAAGTTGACTCTACTACTCCTGTGACACGTAGCACTATCATCCATAAATAACCAAGTTGATGGATCACCAAGTTGATCTGTCATTTGGCCAATGTTTATTCGTAAAACATTCACATAACGTTCAGAATTCATGGTTCCTTGCTGTATGTGAAGTTCAGAGCGGCCATTGGTCTAAATGCCAGCCCAAATCAGTAGAGTCGCACCACCTTGTACCCGCGGACGATGTAAATGTCTCGGAATTTCCTGATCAGATTTTTTCCATAATCTCAATCGACCATCACTACCCTTCAGACGGACTGATGCCTCATCAGACCAGACAGCCCGATCCCATTGATTTCGCCAGTGACAATGACTCATTGTCCATCTGAGACGTCTTTTTGTATGCTGATCTGATAATTCGATCTGAGAGGGCCTCTTACAGCTCTTGAAATTCGACTCAATAAGTCTTCTACGAATAGTGGACTTAGAAATAGACGAGTCTAGTGCAGCCATCTCAGTTAACGAGAGACTTGGATCAACTTTAACAAATCTCAAAATTAGGCGGTCTCTACGTTTGGATGTTTTGCGTGGACGGCCAGAGCCCTCTTTACGACAGAGTCGAAAATCATCATTATACCATCGATGCACATTTGTGTAAGGGACATTTAGTCGCTTGCTTGTAGCTCGCAAAGAAAACACTTAGTCTAATTCTAGCAAGGCTAACACTGCCTTTTGTGAATGCGATCTCGTTATTGTTCATTTATGCTTTGTATTGTTTTCAACCGGTAAGATATAGATTTCTAGCTGAAAGCAATCAGGAGTACTGCCAACACCATCGCAACGAAGTCAGGAAGCTATGGAACATGAAGTCCAATTAATCACATGTAGCAGTTACATTATTGTTGATGAATAATGGTGCTATACTGACTCTGATTGACCGATTTTCTTTATTTTTGTTTTGCTTGATAGCTTTTGGCTTGTAGAACAACATATTACATAACAAAGGAAACAAATGTAATTTTATAAGAGTGAGGTATGATTTTGTGTAACATTGCTAAATGAAGATCAAATTATCTACTACTTTTTTATCTATAACAGGAAAACAACTCAATATTCATGCTTGAAATTTCCAACAATGATATTAGTAAGCACAATTGACATATCTTCCAAATTTCAGAGAAATTCGTTCAAGTTTGGCGGAGACAAAGTTGAAGTTAAGGCGATGTTTAAGGGTGATCCATTTTTTATGAAACAATCTGTAGAAGCACATGAGGTTTCAACGAAATCACTGGATCCAATTAAAAAGTCACAGCTCCTATTGTGAAGAGATGGCAATTGATAGTGACGCTGCTCTTTTGGAATTTCCTCACTGCCTGATTGTGAATCATCAATGTTGTATTCCAGCATTGATCCGCCCTTCGAAGTCGTTATTGTTCGACCTTCCTCACAACGCGTTACTATAGACACGTCAACGACTGAATGCCGAGAGTCCTGTTTACTTGCTTTCCGAATGTTCAGTGCGGCAGTGACATCGTGATCATGCATCATTCTGTCGACTGACAGACAGCTGTCTTGTAATAGGGTGAAAGTGCTAACCGGACGATTTTCATATACATGTGATTTTTTTCTTTGTGCATTGTACTGTTCATGCAACATTCATTTGGAAACTGCAAATCAAATAAAGATCAGTGTCCCATTTTCGAGGTGAGAACCATTCCATTCATATTTGCTTCAAGACGATATTTAGAAACGGTTCTTTAGGTATCATAAAACATGCATGAAACTAGGGTCTTTGTTCAATGCAATGGAAACTTGAAACCATACACAATGCTTGAAAACTATTCATTTCGAAGTAAAATGGAGTTTTATATTAGATTTCATTTTCTTAGCATTGTGGTTAACATTGTAAAATAAAAAATGTAATGTTATATGTAACACAGCTTCAAATGGACAAAGTGTTTGGCTAACGATCTATCGAATCTTACTTCAGAGTAATGAATTCGATCACGAGATGTCGACCATTTTTTAGGCGCTCGAGATCCCAAGATTTCAGTGCCGAGACCACGATTATTATATTAGGCGTATGCATACAGTTAACAAATGAAAATTAGTGGTTAGTTTTCTGGTTCCCCCCCCCAGCCAGTACCATAGCACGTTTTGTCACGTAAAGCACATGAAATCAAAAGGGATCATAGCTCCAGGAACACGAGTAACTTAGATATCGGATATTGCTTTTGCTGACGACGAATAGGACTCGTATGTGACGTCACAAGCTTTGCGCTCGTTGACCATGTTCCACCGGAAACGTAATGTGCGAGTTTTTATTCCAACTGTCGTCGCAATGATTCACCTTAAAAATCAGGGTTTCGACAGGCCATTTGATGCTCGATGCCCGCAGAATAAAGGAAATAAGAAAGACATAAAAATCAGAATTGTAGAGGTGGCCATCTGATGGTCCTGAAACTCCCGCAAAGAGAGAGAGAGAGAGAGGGAGCTGCCTATTAGCTAATGGCAAAGGGAGACTAGAAAAAAGCTAATTAATGTTACATTGAGTTGCTTGCTGTGACATCAGGTCAAATGTTGATACCAAATGCACTAGCATTCGCATGCCCACATACCATGCTGGCCATTTCATTAGCATAATTTTCAATTTGAGCTAGAAAATAGTATATTGATGCAACAACATATATTCCAACTTCTGAAATATGTACTCAGGTTAATAGCGTGATTTTCACTAATTGCACTCATTCAAAAATTACGAAATCTAAGGCTATTACTTCAACAATATTCAAAATGTCAATACTTTGTTGTTCCTCCCATGGCCTTCAGGACAGCTTATGCGTTTCTCACTGGATTCAATCAGCCTCTTGCAGTACTCTTCGTTAATTCGGCGGTCCACGCTACTATTACCGTCTTCTTGAGATCATTGAGAGATGTAGGGTCCGTTGAACAACTCGCTTCTTCACCACAGCCCAGCAGTTCTCGATGGTTTTCAAGCCAGGGGAACTACCGGACCATGGTTCCAAGACTTCGATACCAGAATTTGATACTATTTTCTAACTTAAATTGGAAATTATACCAATCAAATGGCCAATATGGTATGTAAAATGCCATCTGAAAGGAGGCCTGTCAACATATCTACGGATTGGATCATATTGATCTTGCTCACTTGTTTTAACTGATTAGTGCCATACCCTGTTGGATGGATTCATCAGCGGTTTCTCAATATAAAGTTGTTGAGTAAACTTCCCCAGACTGTTAATGTCAAATAACATTTAGCTATCCGCTTGCTCATGTTAATAACAGCATCAAATTTAGTAGACTATATTCAGACCATTATCAACACATCGAAGTCTCGGTTAGGAAGCGATCGCGCCGTTTATTTCATGTATAGGTGTGGAACATCGCCTTCATCGTATCATGGATATTCCATTTTCCCATTCCAACTCACTTGATACGATTGGTAATCGAACTTGTGAAAAATTATTATATGACATTGTTCAAAACGCGAGCCATCCCCTTCGTGAGATGTTTCTGGTCAAACCAAGTGGTCGCACAACTCGAAATTGTCTTCCTTTTCGTCGTCCGTTTTCAAGAACTAAGCGTTTTAGCATGTCGTTTATAAAATTTTGTAAAAAATCTGTCTTTACTGTATCGCTTTTTCCGTCGATTCGATGCCATTGCATTGTATTTTCTTCTGATCTTTTATATATTGTAATCGTGACTGTGTAATGTGCTCACTGGATTGTATAATTGTGAGACAAGAATAAAGAGATTCATCATCATAGGCCTATCTGAATAAAGATGACAAAAGATGGGTTGCTTACATGTACTATTAGAATGTTTGGTTTTCAATTGTGTGTAAGCCCTTTTTAGAAAGTTGGTGCTAGCTTTAGTTGCGTTGGTGCTATAGCGCCAAATTATTATGGATGAATAAGCACAAAATACATTCTCGTTAAAAAATATTACAGATACTGTAGATAGAAACTAACAAGGTGAATTAAGTCAAATAAATTTTGATAAGTTAGCTATGCACTGATAAAACGATTTAAGTTAAATCAATGCAAAGATTCAAGCAAAAGTTCAGTGATACAATTCATGCATTGAATTTTTTAATCAGCATTTATTGCTATTATAGATGATCAAATTCATATTTTTTTCATTTCTAATTGACTGACAGCTCTTATCATATATCCCCTAGCATGAGGCTTTGGAATCCATTCCATGTACTTTTGAATTTCAACGAATAAATGACTGAAAAATGTCGCTCTTTTGATTACGGCTGGGAATTCAAATTGTTGTGCTTAAGATAAAATCTCAACATGTTTCGTCCTGTGTACAGTGTCAATGGTGCTGGCGCAGGGATCGCAATTTTGCGGCTTTTCCGTTGTTCACGAAATTTGTCTAATGTAGATATTTCAAATTTATACATTCAAGCCCCGGTTTTTCCCGATTCTGCGTTTTTTCTTAAGTGAATTGCGATCCCTGTGCTGGCTGTTGTTAGAGAATTATACAAATTTACCATGTATTGCTGTATAGTGGCAGCTCATCAGATCAGTTCATGACGGCGGTTTAGTTATAGCTTGATTAACTTAATACCCAAAACAACATAACGTCGTCATGAACTGATGCGACTACGATAAATTTGAATTCTCTATCAGTCGCCAGCACCATTGACACTACACAGAACGAAACATGTCGGGATTTTATCTCAAGTACATCCATTTAAATTACTTGTCGTAACCAAAGAAGCGACATTTTTCAGTCATTTATTTTATGAAATTCAAAATGAATTAAGAATCTCCCTCACCGACTGTCGTTGACATTTCTTGTCTGAACGAGCGACTGCTTTTATCCAAATTTTCGAAATATGATATCATCATTAAATAAATGAACCGTGTTTATACTCGGAGGCACATTAGCTCATCAATGTGGCCGAGTTGTCATCTATCCCACTCTGATTCTCTGAGAGCTGAGTATTTGGCAAGACTGCAGAGTGCACCTGTTTTAAAAGTCTTAGGTTTGATCCGACTAAAGTTTGAACCAAGGTCACCCGAAAACAGAGCAAACACTCCACCGCAAGGCCAAAGCGCCGGTGTCATGTCAAAATGAACATTTAAAGAGCATCATGTAATATTTTGGCAAATTTTTAAGCAGAATTATTTAATGCAGCTGACATTATGAAAAATGCTGTAGGCCTACATGTTTATCATGAAGCACAAGATATATGTTAAAGGCAATTATGTGCAGTCTAAGAATGAAGTCCATAAATCGTAGGCTATACAGCTCATCATGGTTCAACTGTCTTTTCAGATTAGGGTTAGACTTTTTTATGAACAAAGCCTCCATCATATTTAAATCGAAGCTATTAAAGGTTTTGGTTAGGATAACCTACACTGGCTACACTGGCAGTTTAATCAGTAGTCAGAGATAGCAGAAATTATCTGCAGAGTTTAATCTGACCACCTACATTGAGTTGTATTCCTGAAAATATGAAAATCCTAGCTCAAGTCTCTAACAAACAGTTTTGTTTCAAATAATATTGAGGCAGTTTTCATAAAAACACAATCTGAACATACAGCTGAACCATGATGTAGCATTTTTAGTTGTAGATGTATTCAACTTTTGTAAATGTCTCACTGTGTCACATGATTCTGCCTGTATCTTGTAATTTGCTATTTTCATTTATTCTCCTTGCATGATGAAGAAATGTTCGAATTGAATAATAGATGATAGCTAAGCTGATAGGAAGCCTGATTCCGATGCTTCCTAGCCTATAGTGTAGGAGTTTCTATAATATCATAGTCATTCATCTATACTTATCAGAGATTGTCAATAATGATTGCAATTTAATAGGACAAGGAAATCAATTGATTAAAATTGAAAAATATATCAATCAACTGATTAGAATGGAAATTGTCAACCAATTAACTAATTGAAGTTGGAAAATGTATCAATCAATTGATTGAATCAATATTGAAAATGGAATCCAAATTCGAGCAGTTTCTGCAACTTGAGAGCATTAATTATTAATTTACTTGATCTAAGATTTGTTTAACTATGTACACGTTACACAGCAATAAACAATCTCTTATATTTTTTAATGCTGCTTAGTCAAGCCAATCAGACTATCGATAATTTCCTTAGATTCGCTCTCATGCCTTTGGCATATAGTTTATGCAAGCATTCGCGATTCTCTCCGTTGTTTTTATCAGTGACGATTGGGTAGAGAAATTTCGCATGCATTTTAGAGCTGCGTAATTGGTCTACTCTGGTTGAAGCAAACATGAATTTATTTGTGACTACTCATGAATGTTGTTGCTTCTTCCCAACCTGAAATGCTAATTATAATTGTAAATTGTGAAAAGTAAAAGAATACAGAGGCGAAAGTATAGGCTATATGCAATCTCGGCTACTAGCAGATAACAATTAATCGGTTGCAACTGGAAAATGCAGTAATCAATTAATTCGAATTGGAAAGATATCAATCAATAAATTGAAATTCTATGTTTTAGCCAATTAATCAATTGAAATTGGTGTATCAACCAATCAATGGGGTCAATAAATTTTGACAATCCTTGATGCTTATTGCACATGATTTACATTCAATTGTGTGGGATTTTGCCATCTTCATTTATGAACAACAATTGTGAATGAAAAACTATCATAGTCTATTCTTACATGTTCTTCTCTATTTTTAGGAATTAATACATATTGGTGGAATATCTTCAGCCCCTCCGGAACTTCGTTAAATGGTGTCATTTTGATACTGATGGCGCCAATATGCGGGCATTCCCGTTATATTGGCATTCCCGTCACAACCGCATTCGAAGACCGTCTACGAATCTTTAGAATTTGGCCAACCCTTCAACATTTTCGACTGACTCTCTGTGATTCCGGTACTTTCTTCAACTTGCGGACTAGCGGTTTTGACGAAGCGTTTTCAAGATTTTTAAGAGTTCAGTCTCGTGAACATTTTTTCTCCCAGAGAGTCATTGTCAATTGGAATTTACTACCCTATTATGTTGTTTGATCGTCAGCCCTACTGGACTTCATGACAAACATGTTCAATGTTTTCATGCTACGAAACTAACTTTCTGACATTTTTATTATCTGTATAGGATGCAGACTAAAATTAGTTTGTTCATCTGTTCGTTGTAAATCGCCTTAGCTTTGTTTTTTATGCACCTATGGCAGCAATATAAGTACTCAATCATTATGAAGGACTCTTAAGACAATTGACGGCCTTGTTGTGCTTCAAGCATTCCCTCGAATATTGTCCAAACTCTTTCTGGAATATGCCAACCCCTTGTTCACGAACATTACTGCCAACGACAAGTCTCGGTTATGCAAAGTTCAAAATCGTTTTCATCGATTGTTATATGGGACTGATTGTACCAGTGTGTGCCTGCCCTCTTTAGACCTTCGTCGACATAAGCAGACATTAAAGCTTTTTCGCAAAACCCTTTCTCCCAAACACGTCCTTCATCGACTTTTGCCGCAGAGATCGACACGAACAAATAGGTTTCTCTTCCCCATCACAAAAAGTGCATATCGGAGAACTGCTTTTGTCGCTTATTGTATTTCTTTTTATAATAATGATGTTGTGCGTTAATGACTTGTACCGACCCATTACATATGACTTGTAATTTTGATTTCAATTTGGAAAATATAAACATTTATTATTATTATTATTTCGTGTTGAATTGAATGATTTGAAATGCAACTAAAAACTGAGCTTCAAAGCTTTATTGTACATTTCTATAAAAACTATTTTGACAATTGTCACTTTGAAATTTCGTTGTAATAAGACAGTTTTCAAGAATTTCCGTAATTAAGTTTTCCATGACATTGACTGATTTGTTAAGAATTTTCTTACTGTAAAAAACATTTTAACTTACTGAATGCCTTTCACTGAATGTTTTTTTGACTCGCTCTGTATCTGACGACACACTTTGTGAATGTAGAAAAATATTTCTGAACGTTTTGATTTTTATGTAGCCGGCTTATGTCCTGGAGTTTTGCTAAGTATACTCGAACAGTGTTATATAAATTATTCAGACTTGTCGATAAACATGCTAATGCTTATGAAATCGTATATGCATCGATGTTGAATTGTTCGGATTCTCAAAAAATAATTCCCATTTTGCATACAAGAAATCCAATTTTTTGCTTCTTATTCATTTGAAATTGAATACATGCATTATCGAATTATAGAAACTGTTTTTCTTTCTTTTAATTCAGAATAATTAAATGAAGAGCATTTTACGATATAGTAATAAAAAAGGGCAGGGATTATACTGATACCAGTAGCATGTAGAAGCTCCATTTCGCAGAGAGAAAAATTAGGCACCAATGGGCACAATATTAGGCACCAAGGCCCGCTCGTGCCTTGTGTTGGTTAGAATAGATGCCTAAATTGCGTACCTAATTCAAGGGAAAGTAGTAACCCCATTCCAAATTCAATTCCAAAATGTGAAAGGATGAGTCATCATGCTGACTCACCCCCCCTCTGGAAGGAAGGTGAGGGAGAGGGCCAAGGATGTGCTGGGAGGAATGGGTCCGTGAGGAGGAAACGGGTCCCTCCCCCCTCTGGAAGGAAGGAAGGAAGGAGGAGTGATGAGGCAAGGGGTGGGAAGGAAGGTGATGTGTGAGGGATAGAGTGAGGAAAGGGCGGGTGTTGGTGGTTTTGGGATGAGAAAGGCTGGAATTCGCCAGGAAGGAGGCCTCGGATGAGAAAACGGAGGCCAGATTTGGACTCTACGTGAAATTTTGGGTTAGGAAGGATGTTTCCAGCGAAATCAGTGAGAAAAAGTTTTGAAGACGTCCCCCCCCCCCTCCTGCCAAACTTCCAACTTTGGTTGTAGACATCGTAGAAAGTCGTGCAATAGCTCATTTGAAAGCTAAGAGTGAGAAAAATGCAATGGAAAGCTCAGTTTGGACTAATTTTCTTGGGTTTAGGGAGGAAAATGGCAGGAAAACGTCAGAGTTGAAAAAGGCAGGTTTTGGAGGTTTTGGGATGAGAAAAGTCGTTTTTCGGGCAGAAGGAGACCTCGGAAGGGAAAACGGAGTGCAAATTCGGACATTTTGGTCAAAGTTGGGTCTAGGAATTTCTTCCCAACTCAATCGGAGAGAAAAAGTTCTGACACCCCAACTTCCAAACTTCCAACTTTGGTTGTAGACATCGTAGAAAGTCGTGCAATAGCTCGTTTGAAAGCTGGGAGTGAGACAAATTCAGTGGAAAACATGGCTTGTTCGTATCTGCCTTCGTTTAGAGGTGAGACGTTATTGAAATTTTGGGACATTGACGAAAAAACGACAGAGTTAGAATGTTTATGAAAATCGCTCTAGCGGGTGAAGCAAGCCTCGGACGGGAAAACAGAGACCAGATTTGGAATCAGCGTCAAATTCTGCTTCGGCATGGTAAATTTGGAAGTCATCGAAGAGAAAAAATTTTTCATCATTTTTCCGAAAAACGAGTTAGAATTTTTGCGATGGCTGTGGGCTGTAGAGCCAAAACGAAGCATCGGATATGAAAATGGAGGGCAGATTCGGATTCAGCGTCAAATTCTACATGGAAATGGTGAATTTCCAGCTCAATCGGAGCAGAGGATAGCGATTGTCGAGGTAGGTCGTCTCTTCGGACATTCCAAATTCCGGGTTTCTGTACGAAACCTACTTAGAAAATTTCATTGCTGAAGTCAGCTAAGGCGTCAGACTTAGAAGTTCGCCAGGAGATGGCCTTCGTCTCCAGGCCATAAAAGACTCCAAAACTTTAAAGGCTTGTAACTTTGCTTCTACAAGTCCGTTTGACTTGATTCAAAAAAGGTTCGGTCGCTATTGACCTGCCCTAAGTGATAAAGTACTTATAAAATTTCATAAGTAGTGCTAAAAAGTTGAAAAATTTAAATTCACTAGTTTTGGAGGTTTTCTGGGATTTTCGACCCTGCTGAAGTCAATGAAAGGATTTTTAATGATGTCTGAGCCAGTCTTCTCATGTTACAAGCAGCTTTGCACTGAAAGCGAGCAAGACACGGAGAGTTTTGCTGTAATATTCCACTGACAGGGTGTTCCTTCGGGACGGCGGAAGATGCCGTAGTGATAAGTGTGGCAAGGGAGTGTGTCATAGTTTAGACCGAAACCGCTGGGGCAACTCATGTCTCATGTTGGGCATTTGACACAGTTCTCAACGTAGCACTTTGAACGCCAATCGGTTGAGTCTTAGCTATCTTGTCATGGGTGGCCTCTAAACATCTCCATTGCAAAACGCTGGTGAATCAAGCTCTCTACGGCTTGCTATCAAGCTGATCAAAGCAACGACGTGGGTCGTTTCCTCTTGTAAATAACTCCACCGATTTTTATGTCAAAATCGGGGCCCGGATACCAACACAGTGACATGACGCACGCTCTGTCCGCCCGAGGTTGGATTTGTGGGTCGAGGCCTTGGAGCTGGGATAAGATCCCCTCTGAGTAATGCCTGTAACGGATTCAAGAGCTTAACACCCAAACGGTTGCTGGCTTGCTATCAAGCCTTCTTCGTCTAGCCTCAGTAACTCAGGCTTGGCAACGTCTATCGTTTGTCATTGTAACTTGGTAAAAATGGGACGGTTAGTGCAAGCATTGACGTCAAATCTTTTCGCGTCATAGGGGAATCCGTCTTTGTGTTGGGAGTTGATAACAGAAAGCACGGTGACTGCCTATGCCCATACATGGTAAAACTGCTGTTGTCATGTTAAAAGCATGTCCAAATAAGGAAGGTCTGAATCATGGCTTGTGCTCGCTGGGTATATAAACCGCGACTTTTCTCTAGTCTTCACTCCTGTTTCAAGTTGCAAGACGAACGGTGAGTGCTCTGACAAGCTTTGCTTTCAAACTTTGGGATTTAGGATAAAGCTAGGAATCATACTCTTTAACTTTGGTTGACGATTTTATTCCAACGTTTGCTATCAAATGTTTGATGACTTAGTCTTTCAATGCATATCAGCAAGTAGTATCCTGTAAACACTTGCTATCAAATTTTACTCTATCTTTACAGAATTATCATGACTAAAACTCCGCGCTTTATCGTTACGCAATGCTCCTGTGGTAGATTAGCAAGGGGCAGCGAATAACGTAAGCATATTAAAGAGGGGACGCTGGAACAACATGAGAGAGTGCATGTTTTTAAGGTCTGTGTTTATCATAGGGTGGTGTGTGATGAGGATGATGTTGAGGGTTTCCGGAAGGCGCATGAATCTTGCCCATCCGGAAACATTGGAGCGCAGTCGTTTCGTGAGTGGATGAATAAATTAATTAAGGCGAAGGAGGAGTTGAATGCAGCAGTTAGAAGTATTGAGGGTGCTGTAGCGAAGGATCGGGAGGTAGTGGTGAGTGAAGAGGAAGTAGAGGTATAAGGAGTGATTGAGCGGGCGAGTGATGAGACTAGGAAGTTGATGGTCTCATTGTTTGGGAGTGAGTTGTCTGATGAGTCGGATGGTGAGGTGGCTGAGCCTGTAGCGACACCATCGCCTAGGAAAGAGGCGCATGATACGGAGGCGTTTGTGAGATTGAAGGATCGTATGATGGATATGGAGAGTGTGAATATAAAAGTTTTGAAGGAGAATGATGAGTTGAAGGCTAAGGTTGAGGGTATAAAGGTGATGAGGGAGCAGTTGGAGGAGATGCGAGTGAAGGAGCAGGAGTGGTTGAAGGAAAGGAGTGGTATGATGAAGCGAGTGAAGGCGCTTGAGGGGTTACAGTCGGAGTTGATGTGTGAGAAGAATGAGGTGGAGCGGATGCGAGGTGTGGTGAAGGAAGTGGAAGAGACGAAGGTGATCAACAGGCGGTTGGGGAGTGAAGTGGAAAAGTTGCGAGAGGTTGAGAGAAGAGTGAAGAGGAAGAGAGTGTATGAGGTCCACCTTCCCCTCTTTGAAAACAACATCTGCGATGTGCCGACCCTCACAGACAACCCCAATTCGACACAGACATGTTATGAAGGCGAAGGTGTGCGATGTCTCCACCTATCCATTAAAATGAGTGGCGATATGGAAGACTTTATCGTCCGAAAAGTTGTAAAGAAAAAGCCGAGTAAGTTACTTCAACATGATCATTTCCTTGCCGCCTCTAATCTCCTATTCTTTTTCTTTCAGAGTTTTTGCAGAAGTGAGAGTGTCGGTGGACGGAGAACGACCCATGGGCTCTTTTAAGGGCCAACCTTCTAATGCACCTAAAGCGGTCCCAAGTCCGCCACATATCTTCGGATATGGAATGCAGAGGGGAAGAAAAATGATGAATGGAATGAAGGAAGGACATTCATGCGCCACACGCAACACATCACAGACTTCTCTCTTTGCTAGTGAACAAGCTCTTGTCAGTGTCGTACAAAGGCTTTACTGCAGCACAGGTTGATGTATAGTTAGAAAGTTTATTCATGACGTTTATTCATAAGTCTAGTCAGAAAGTGTATCATGGTTTGTAAAAGTAAAGTTTGATCATGACGTTTATTCGTAAATCTAGTCAGAAAGTGTATCATGGTTTGCAAAGTTAGTGTAGTCAAATAATATTACCGCGACACCCGTTTGAGAAAGTAAAGTTTGATCATGACGTTTATTCGTAAATCTAGTCAGAAAGTGTATCATGGTTTGTAAAAGTAAAGTTTGATCATGACGTTTATTCGTAAGTCTAGTCAGAAACTTCATCATGTTGTGCAAAGGTTTTACTGCAGCATAGGTTGATGTATAGTTAGAAAGTTTGATCATTGAAGTTGTATTCGTGACATGTTTTGCAAATGTTTTACTGCTACACAGCTTGATGTATAGTTAGAAAGTTTGATCATGACGTTTATTCGTGAGTGTCGTCAGAAAGTGTATCATGGTTTCTAAAAGTTTTACTGCTACACAGGTTGAAGTATAGTTAGAAAGTTTGATCATGACGTTTATTCGTAAGTCTAGTCAGAAACTTTATCATGTTGTACAAAGGTTTTATTGCAACACAGGTTGATGTATAGTTAGAAAGTTTGATCATTGAAGTTGTATTCGTAAGTCTAATCAGAAAGTGTATCATGGTTTGCAAAAGCAAAGTTTAGTATAGTCAAATATTTTTACTGTAACACAGGTTGATGTATAGTTAGAAAAGTTTGATCATGATGTTTTATGAAAAACACATGTCATGAAATGCATGCGTTAGTGTAGTCAAATAATTTTACTGCGACGCACGTTTGTGAAAATAAAGTTTGATCATTGACGTTGTATGACTGACCGAACTCGTCACAGCACTAGAGTTTTAGAAGGTTTTACTGCACAGTGTAGATTGTCTTGTAACTTACTTTGAGTGTTAGAAAGTTTTATTGGAGACAGTTGCGAAATGTTTCCCTATTAGAAAATTCAAACTTCATGACTGTTAGATTAGCTTCATCAGGTTTACTAAAAGCAGTTTTCTACTGCAGTAAGACTGAGAGTTTAGAATGTTATATGAAAACAGTGTTCACCACAGTGCTAGAAAGTTTTACTGCACTGTGTAGATTGTTTCACACAAGGTCTTATAGTCAGCGTTGAATGTTTTATAAAACCAGATGTTGTTACAAACGTTGAGTGTGTGAGAGCTAGTTCCATGACATTGAATCGCATGGGTTGTAAAGTTCATAATCCAAGGATAGGCTCCTCTACGCTTGGATTTAGGGTTTTATATTACATGCGCTAACCGTTCGTGTAGAATATGTGAAGCACATGTTCGCTTAAATGCAAATGTTGAAATAAGTTTGTAAGAAGTCTTTGACAGGTTGTTGTGAAACGTAGCGAACGTTGAAAAAAAAGTTTTATAAAATGTTTCTGCAGTCGCACTCGTTAGCGTACCAGCTTTACTAAATGTGTTGTTTGCCTTTATCAAATTGAATGCATGTGTTTTGTAAATAAAGACAGCGTGTTTGCACTCTACATCGACAGCATACAAGTATAGACATAACAACCTGTAACGTTGTTAGTCGAATGCATATGAGATAGGAAACACTCAAAGCATGTGTGAGATAAAAATCAACCTGCTAGATGAAGTGAAACACAAAAGTGTCACAACTAGTTTACGGGAAATAAAGGAGAACTGTGACAACGTTTACACTCATCATAGACAAATGAACATATAGTCTAACTTTCTAACATTCAAATGAAAGTCGTAAACATGAACTGCGGTGTAAGAAACTTTATGTCAGAAACTTTATGTTGGTAAAGCTTTTATATATTGCAGGCGTGTTTAAAGCTGATATAAAGACCTGTAGAAACGCATAAGTCTTAGTTCAACGACTCGACCCTTGAACTCACACAATGAATACGTCTGTGTAGAAAACTTATTTGTAGGAAACAGCATTTTCTGTGCGAATGCAGACGATGTAAACATGACATGTACCATGGCTTGCAATAGTCAACACGCTGCCATTCAAAATGTTTATCATAAAACCTATCAGTGAAAAAACCCCTCCTGTGCCCACAAAGAATCATAAGTGCACTCTGACGCCTGGTTGTCTCGCTAGTCCCTCAGCAGATACATGTAGAGTAGAACACAAAGATGTACGCGCTCTCTCTCTGGCGCCCGTCTGTCACATGAAACAGAGAGCTATCACATCATGACCACCATAAAATTCAAAAAATTGGTATCTTTAAAAACGACATAAATTCATGAATTTGAACCCTTTTTCAGGTTTTTAAGACCTAAATACATGAATTTAGTCCATTTAAAAAGTACAATTTTTTGAAAAAATTGGTATCTTTAAAAACGACATAAATTCATGAATTTGAACCCTTTTTCAGGTTTTTAAGACCTAAATGCATGAATTTAGGCGTTTTTTAAAAATACCCAATTTTTCAAATTTTTCAAAATCTCAAAATTTGAGAATTACAATTTTTTCATTGCTAAAATCATGACCGTACAAGGACATCGAAAATCATAAATGTTAGTATTTTTAAAAATGACTAAATTCATGAGTTTAGACGTTTTTAAAATATAAGATAACTAAAATTATGTGTCTAATAATATTTGAAGGAATTGGCATATTCTTAACAATAAGTTTAGGTACTTTTACAATTGTTATATCATCTGGCGTTCTTACAATTCCTGTTGTTGCTACTGCTTTGCACTCAGATGAACACTCAATTGTAGAGAACATCTGCTTCTCGCATTTATGAAGAAAAGCATTTCAGTGTAAAGAGCTGTGACCTCCCACTCAAACATTTGAAAGGAAACAATGTATGAAAGAACAAACAGCTGCTACTGCTATTACTCTGTGAAACAATGAGATTTTAATTGTACGTTAGGCAAGTTGTTTTAATTCTTATCAGTGCGTCAGCACACCCGTATGACGTTAAGATATCTACCAGCTGTACTGTTTTCATTTATCTCTCTCGTCTGTCATTGTATCGTGTGCTGCGCTGTGATCAGTCATGTCACAAGAAGTTATCGAAGAGCAGTCAAACATTATTGCTACGTTTCCGGAGTTATTTGCAGAAATTTCAAAACGATATATTTCCAATGATAAGAAGGAAGAATATAACACTTTCATCATTGAACAAATGGAGAAATTTCCTATTATTTTTGACCCTACATTTTTTGATAAGGAAAGAAAACGGAGAAGAAAAGCAAAACGCTTACTCGCGAAAGAAAAGAAAGAAAGAGAAAGGGGCGGAAAGATTGACGACCTTCATCATCAATTATCGACGTCTTTATCTACCCGATATGAATTTGTGGATTCCTTAGAAGACTTTGTAGAGCCTTCAGGAGATACTGATAAAACCATTGCAAATTTAAATACTCTTTATGTGATGGAGAAAAAAAATAACGTTATTAACATAATGATGAAAATCTACCTGGGAAAACACGCGAATTATTTACTGGATCTGTGTGAAAAGGATAATTCATACTTTCAACATTTAATGCAAACTAATAACATTTCTTATTCAAGGACTGAAATTGCATCTGCAATTAAATTAGGTAAGATGGCATCTATTTTTCCAAAGATTTGTAGACTAAATGTACCCTTACGTTTTTTGAAATCGAATTTATCATTGTTAGAAGATTGTCTTCGGAAATATGAAAGCTTTTGGAAAGAAGCTTAAAAGAACTTAAAAGTAGTAGTAGCTGATTTTATTTTATTTTACTGGAGAACGAAAATTCGTTGTCCACGGTGTGGACATCAATATTTGTAGACTTGTGTGGTTGCATTTTTGTTAATATACATATTGAAATATCCATGTGTTGTTTTTAATTTCGCATTTACGGGAATATAATAGAAACATTTTGTCTTCTATAAAAATGAGCAACATAAATGAGTTTTTTAAATTATACGGCAAACAAACAACTGCGAATTTCGATTTAAATAGAATTTCCGAAGATTGTATTCAAAATATTTATTCAAAATATTTTTTTAAAAATGAATGAAACAAAAGTGGAAGAAACCTCAACGGGGACGGCGACGGCAACGGCGACGACGAAAATGGAAGAAAACGCAAAAATATATCCTTCGTTATCATATGAACGTAGTTCTACTTTAATGGACATTGAAAAAATGAACAAAGAAAAACACAAAGATAGAGTTAGGTATATGAAAGATAAGGAATCTCAATTATTACTTAGACTAGAACATTATAAAAAATTAAGAAAGAGATGGACTAATGTTAAGAATGTAACACAAGGAATCGGCATATTCTTAACAATAAGTTTAGGTGCTTTAACAATTGTTATATCTTCAGGTGTTTTAATAATTCCAGTAGTTGCTACAGCTTTAACAGGTACGGGTGTTTTTGCAACTTCACTATGTTACAATGTTAGATAAATCTTTAATAACTAAGAAACGAAAATCATTAAAATCAAAGCATTTACATATTAAAGAAGTTTAGGATAAACTACATTATTATTTTCAAAGAGTATGAGATGATAATGTTATTACGTTAGATGAGATTGAAAAATTTGATCAAATAGCTAATGAAGTAAATCAAATATCATTTCAATTACAGTCAGAAAAAGTTGGTGATAAGAATAAACAGGATGGTAAAATTTCTAGTGATGGTAAAATTTCTAATGAAGAAAATGATAAAATTTTTTTAGAAGAGCTAAAATCTTTAAGCGAAAATTTAAGCAAAACTTTATTAAACAAAACTTTATTAAACAAAACTTAAAACGAGAAAACTTTAAACGAAAAGATGTCAGACAACAAAGCAATAAAAAAATAATTTGTTCAGTAAAATGTTTTTGTTGTATTCCAATGTTACCACAAAATTCAAATATTATATTTTAAAAATGAATAAAATTAGAGCTGATAATTTCAAAAGAATAAAACAATTAGAAGAGTTAATAAAACAAAGAAATATTATGAAAGAAAATCATCTTCAACATAGAATGATAAAAGCTGGTATTCAATCTGATATGTTTGAAAAAATGCAGCAAACCGAGCAAGTAAAAACTGATTTTGAAAAAAACTATGAAACCATTTAAAACTCTTGAAAAAGAACTTACAAATAATGATAAACAAATTGATATAACAGATCCAGAGCACAAAACTATATTAGATGACTATGGATTACTAGAATCAAACATTAATAAGAAATTACCAAAATCTATGCAATTTGAACATTCTATTTCATTTATAGATGGAAAAACAATACATAGATTTTATCTCGGACAAAAAGAAATATTTCCACAACCTTTTCGACGTTTAATTTTTTCACCAGATAAATCTCCTTTTAGTTTAGATAGAAATTTTGTTGAACTTTTAGGAGGAGCAGATTTAAATAATTATGCTGTAGAAGATCTCATAAAATATAAAGGTATGTTAGATAGAGTTGGTGCAGTAAAAACTCTTAGACGCTATAAACAATTAGAAAATTTATTATCAACGGGAGTTAAAGTAGGGAAAGGTTTATCTGAAAAACAGAAAACAGAAACAACTGTATTTTTACCAGATGATCCACAAGAATTACTAAATAGCTTAAATATTTTAATATCTGCAATAAAAGAAGGACATAATTCTAGTTTCAATGAAATTTATGCTATATTAAAAAGACTGTTAGAAAAGAAGATTCTAAATGAAGAGGATTATAAAAGTATAACGGGACATCTCTGATGTCTTTAAGGGCTTCGCCCGTAGCTGAAATATGTTGTTTCTAATTTTTATTTATGATTTTTTATCTATGATTTTTTATCCATGATTTTTATCTATGATTTTTATCTATGATTTTTTTTAAAAAAAAAATTTCATAAATAAATATCTGTTTAAATTTTTTTGTTTAAAAATGTCTTCGAGAGAATTATCATCGGTAGATTTTGACAAAAATAATAATCATTTAGAAAATTTAACAGAGATTTTGTGTTCATCAAAATTTAGGACGACGTTAAAAATTATAACAACTACTTCATCACACACTTGTAATTTAGAACCCATTCTACATTTAGAACAAAATAAAAATTATCAAATTGCATTGACTAGTTTCTCTACATTTAACACTATTCAAAACGTTATCAAAGATGTGAATGATCAATTTAGATATTCTACTGATAAAGGCAAAACGTGGAAAATACTAACTTTTCTTCCTGGTTCTTACGAAGTTGAATCAATATCAAATGAAATTAAGAGATATTTAGGTATACCATTTAAATATAAGAAACAATTACATTTTGCAGTTGAACCGGCAGTTAATAAATTTTCTCTTACTTTAGACGAAAATCATCAAGTTGATTTTATTCATGATAGATCATTGTCAAAGCTTTTAGGATTTAATAAACAAACTTATAGTCAAGGTTATCATTTAGGTGAGAAGATTCCAAAAATAACTGAAATAAATTCAATTGTTGTACATTGTGACATTATTGAAGGAGGATATATAAATGGTAAATTGTCAAATTTAATATTCAGTTTTCCAGCTTTTACTGTACCCATTGGTTATAGACTAAATGTAATTCCACAAACATTAATATATTTCCCTATTACAAGAAAAACTATTAACAACATTAACATTAGAATCACTGATGAGAAAGGACAAGAAATAAGTTTTGGAGGTGAAGAGATTATGATAGATCTTTTGGTTCGGGAGGTATAAACTCCCACGCGAAGCTAGAGAAGTTTAATTTTCTTCTTATTATTATTATTCTTATTCTTATTCTTTAAAAATAAAATTAAAATAAAAATAATTTTTTTTATTAAAAATGAGTGAAGTCCCCCCATTAAATAAAAAAAACTCAAATTTAATCATCATCCAAATTTATCTAATAAAATTTTGTCAGTTATTTGTGGAAGATCAGGATGTGGAAAAACGTATCTATTATTTAAAATTTTAACGACTCCACATTTTTTGGATTATAACAATCTTATAATTTATACAACAACAGCAGAACAACCCGTCTATCAATTTTTAAAATATGGATTTGAAAATAATCTTAAAAAAACAGCAATTGCTTCATTATTCAAAGAATATGAAAAATCTGAAGATGAAGAAGAAATAAGTTCGTGGTGTGAAGAAGCAACAAAAAATAATCAGTTAGTATAATCCAATAAAAATAAGCATATAAAGATACAATTAATAGATGATAGTGGTAATATGCAAGATCCTAGTAAACTAGATAAAACAATGAAACATTGTGTAATTTTTGATGATTGTGTTAATGATAAAAATCAGTCAGTTCAGAGAAATTATTTCACAAGAGGTAGACATAACAACTGTAGTGTTTTTTATTTAACACAAAGTATGTATTCCTTAGACGGAAGTGTTATTAGAAAGAATGCAAATATATTTATACTATTTGAAATAAATGCAAGAAACTTAAGTGATTTGTTAAGAGATTTATGCGTAAGAAATAAAGATGAATTTAAACAATCGTGTAATAATGCTTGGTCAAAAGATTACGGCTTCATTACAATTAATATTGATAAAAAAATTCATGATAGAGTTATAGAAGATTTGTTTACCGAGTGATAAAAAATATACAGATATAGTGTTATAATATTTTTTCTCATTTTATATATATATATATATATCAAATTTGTCTATCTTAGTAATTAGAAAATTAAAAAGGTTCAGTAGTTATTCCATCAGGCAAAATCTTTCTTTTATCATCAAATGGATCTAGTGCTAATTTATGTTTCTCTTTTAAATACATTTTATGTTTCTTTGAATTAAGTCTATAATTACATGCTGTTTTTATTTCATTATTAAATAATACATTTTTATAATCTTGAAATGTTATTTGATTAGCCACTGATGCCTATGAAATTCCTTTTAATGTTTTAATATTATTAGTTGTATTATAACAATAACATTTAGATTTTAAAAATATAGCTTCTGTTATGAAATCTTCATTTCCTTCTAGTTCATCTTTTACTTTACATAAATCAGAAGGATGAATGATATCTTTTATTTTATTAATTTCTTCATCAAGTGAAGAATTATATGGTACTGTTAATTCTACGAAAACAGAATCGGTATCTGTAAAGTGTAATTTATAGTTTTTGCCATAAGCAGGTGCTAAATAATCATATATAAATTTATACATAAATCGTTTAGCTAATTCTAATATAGTGAATCCTATAAAATTAAACTTATCATGTTTTACGCTGATTCGACGTAAATGTACAGCACATAGATTATCACTAAATCTAGTAGTTCTTTTATATATGTAGGTTTCCTTGTTAAATTTTGAAACCTATCTCTATCATAAACTATTTCAATATTTTGTCTATTACGCACATTTTCTAAAGTCTTACCATAAAATGCATTATTCATTAATTTGAAGAACACGTTTCCAAAATCATCTTTATTTCTTTTAGCTATTTACGTTTTTCAATATTGAACTCTATATAATTTTTTAACCATTTAGATTTTCTAAACTCTAGTTTTCGATGTATTATAGTGAGAATCATTCCATGTTCTAAATACCAATCTAGCATTCTTCCTTCAACAACATACTTTCCTTTATTACCTTGTGTTAACATAAGTTTTTTTGTTGGTCTGTATTTCTTAGGAATTATAGACTTTTGATAATCTGAAAAATCTTCCATATTGGGAATTTTGTTTTCTGGACAGAAAGGATAATAATTTGTTGCACCTTTTATATAATCAGGATATGCTAAATCAACTTCATATATATAACCAAAATTATTTTCACCATCATGTGTTTTTTGATAATCAAGAATATTACACCATGACATTTCACCTGTTGGTAATTCTTGTATCATGCAAGAAGAATATAAGCTATTAAAATCATAATATAACAAATAGTTTTCTCTCATGATTTCATTAACTGCTGCGTGACTATCTTCATTTGATATAAGTCCTTCTATATTTTGATTAAACAATTTTATAAACTGATCACTTTCTTCTGGAGATAAAGGTTTCATTATTCCATAATCATCAGGATTTACTTTTTTATTATAACATTTAACATATCTATTACCTAAAACTGATGAAACTCCACCTCTAATACCAGATTCAAAAAATAATAATTTATCATATGTATTTTCTTTATAATGTTTAAGTTTAACGGACTTTGTCCTAGAGCCATCGGCTTGAACACCAGTATGTTTTAATCCTGCTAACCATGTTAAACCTGGTGTAGAATAACAATAACATGGATCTATTCCGTAATATCCTAAACACATGTCACGAAAGTTTTCAAAAAGATCAGCAAGTATTAATACATCTATCTGAAGATATTTCATTGTATAATCATACATTGTTTTACAATTTAACTCTCTCCAATTTTTTTCAGCTTCTGTATAGTCTTCTTCAGATAATTGTGATTGTTTTAATGTTGATTTAAATTTATTTATTGGAGGAAGTTGTTTTTCTTCCATAATTTTATTCACAGAATTAAAATCAGTCTTCGACTGTGAACCACAGGTTTTATCTCCAGTTATGTACTCATACGGAAATATGCCTTTTAAAGGTTTTAAATTATATTTATTTAATATTTTACATTGTTCAGGTTTCGAAGTTTTTCCCATAACATCTAATGAATAAGGAGTAAAAAATCTAAATGCATCTAAAATTCTAATACAACCTAATTGCATTGAAAAATATTCTTCTTCTTGTTTACATAGTACATTTATTTGTTGTTGTTGTAATTTTTCAGATGAAAATAAATCTTTCATTATTAAATGGAAATCATATTTAGAACCATTATAGAAATATAGAGGAACAAAGTTATATTTAAATTTATTAGCATTAAGATTACAAGAATTATGTGCTGCACCTCTATATAATCCATTTAGATGATCATGATCTTTTACTTTGTCAGCAGAGCCGCCGCTTCGCTTATCAAGATATCTACCTCTGCCAGTTTTATAATTATTTGTAAATTCTTTTCCACAGTAAAAACATTTTATTTCATTGACAAAATTAATTTTTTCTTCATCCGTTAATGGAAGCATTGGTATATTTGTTTCAAGCAATTGTGAAAAGCGTCCTTGTAATTCTTCTACTTTCTTTGTAAACATTTCTGGACTATCTTCACCATAGTATTGATAATATTCTGATTTAAATAATTCAGGATAATTTGAATGAATGTACATTCCCCAACATAATGGTCTTTGTTCAAATAAATATTTATCTTTACTTTGTTCAGATGCACTTTTTTCATATTTACCATTATCAGAATCGGGCGAAGCCCTAGAACCTTAGGTTTTATTTTGTGTTATGTTAACATTATATGCTTCGAAATCACAATATATTGTAAAGGGTACTTTATTTTTGAAATACCATTTATTGTATTCTAAATAATCATCTTTAGGAAAAGTATTTTCAACTGCTTCGTTTTGTTGACAATTCTCCAAATGTCTATTCATACATTGGAGACAGGGAAAATTACCATTATCTGAAGTTTTTGTAAATATAGAAACATCTTTAAACAATATAAAATGACCCTGATAATATAATACATTCGCTTGTGCTGGTTGTTTTGTTTGTTCTAGTTTTTTAAATTTATCTTTATATATTTCACGTGTTAAGTCGATATATTTTTGTAAATCTTTTTCAGTCTTTTGATAATTTTGATTTAATATTTGTAGCTGATAACTATATTCTTTATCATATTAATCTTTATATTGTTGTTGACATTTTTTAAAACATTCATTTATTTTTTGATTGGTTTCATTTTCTTCATTATTTTCTTCATTTAATTTTTGAATTGTTTCTATCTTATTTTGATATTTATGGTGATATTCTTGTAGTAACATTTTTAATTGTTGTTGATAATCTGTTTTACATTTTTGTAAACTTTTATTTAAATTTTCTAAGTTTTGTTGATATTCTAAAGATAAAGATGAATAATTGTAATCATAATTATAATTACGTCCTTTGTGGTTGTTATGATTAATCATTATTGGTGATAGTGTTTTAACAATTTCAAATTTTTCAGTACATATTATTTTTCCTTGGTAAAAAATATTATGATGCATGTAATTTCCTCTTTTATTGTATACTATTTCTGATTGACATAAATTTTTATTATTCAAATAAAATTTTTTTGAATCTCAGTAAAGTGGAGTAATATTACCAATAGAAACATAATTCACATTTAATTCAAAAACATTTACTTCTATTAAATTTTTATTCTTTTTATGTTACTTTTTATATTTTTTAACTTTATTAACCTATTATAATCATATGGAAATTCATCTAAACCATCCGAAAGATCAAATTCATTTATATATTCTTTTTTGTTATAATGACTTAGTCTTTCCTTGTGATATTCTGCAGGATGTAAATGTGCTATAATACTCCACAGAAAACAATAATCATCTTCTTTTTTTTGTGTTGATTATTTGTGGTGAGCTGAAAGGTAAAGGAACATAACTACCACCAGTATTATTTTTATATTTATCAATTACTATTTTCTTAGATACTATTTTAACAAATCTCCAACCAGATTCACGTAACTGGGCTTCAATTATACAATTTTCTAATTTAAGTATCATCGATTCAAATATGGGTTGTATATCATTTACATTATGAATTTCCTGTGAATTTGTAAAATGTCCTTGTATTATTTCTTCAGGAATTCCATCAGGTCCATTTTTTGTATAAAGTACTTCTACATTCATATAACATTTGAAAGATTTCTTAAATATTTTGAAAAAGTTTTTTAATACATTATAAAAAGTTTCATCGGTTTCATTATGTTCAACAGTCTGATTAAATAAATATTTTATATCTGTTAATGGCGAAGCCCTGGAAGACATCTCCGATGTCCCATGTACAGCTTCATCTGTTTTTTTAATTTCGTTTAATTCATCTATTTCGTTAAATTCATCTGTATCATTAAATAAATATCTTTCATCGGGTACGGGCCAAGCCCTAGAACCTTCGGTTTGTACATGTTCATCTTCACTATTAAAAACTTTTTTATATTCCGAATGTGAATAATCATCAAATATTTTTTTAACTTTTATATCAGTAGGCAATGTTTCTAGATAGTTTTTATAATTATTTAATTTTAATATATTTCCTTCATCAACTCGATCTACATTTTGTAAATGCAATTTACTTTGTAAATGAGATTGATAACTTCTTTTTGTTTGCAACTTTTTTTTACATAAGTTACAATAAAACTTGGTATTTTCCATTTTTTAATTTTTAAAGAAAAAATTTGTGTTTTAATTTTAGATATAAACATTCTAATATCAGGGTCTTGAGAGTTATTTTATATTATTATATATTTCACGTTCTTTAGTTATTTTATTTTCTTTGTCACATTAAGTTTTATCACATTAAGTTTTATTACATTAAGTTTTATCACATTAAGTTTTATCATATAAAGTTTTATCACATTAAGTTTTATCATATAACGTTTTATCAAAAGATAATTTAAATTTATTTTCACTAACTATTGATTCTTCATCATCATCATCAATTGATTCTTCAACATCATAAATTACACTTTTTGGTATAGGATGCCATATTATTATATTCCAAATTATATTTATTATTTAATAATATAATAGAGAAAAATATTGGTCTTTGATCTCTTTTGGAAAATTTAATAACACCACCATAATCTGAATCATTTTTAGTCTTTATTAAAGATGATAAAATTTTAAATTGATTAGATGTAAATCCTAATTTAAATTTTGTAGACCAGACACATAGTTGTCTAACAGTATCTTCAACTATTCCATCATTATTATTTTCAATTGTAAGAAAATGAAATTTAGATAAATTTTGATTATATGTAGTATTAATACCATATACATCAGTATGAGATATAAATTTTTCTTCACTTAAATTTTTATAATTACTAATATTATTATAATCTTTGTTACCATTCACACCTTTTTCAGATGTTTCAGAATCATCATCTACATTATCATCATCATCTATATTATCATCATTATTATTATAAGATTCTTTAAAATTATTATTATAAGATTCTTTAAAATTTTTATGATTATGGTCATTGTTAATAGTATAAGGTGTTGTCCACATATAAATTTTCTCTTGTTGAGCTAACCCATTTATGTAAGATTTTAATAAATTAATATTTTAATTTGAATATAATCCTATATAAGTATCATCATCATATCTTTGTGGCATTTCTAATGTTTCTTATAAATAGTATCTCTATAATAAACTTGGCATAATAACTCTTCATTATGTTTTTTACTTTCTATGTGAATGTTACATTGATTTTGTTCATCAACAAATAATCTAATTTTTTCTTTCGAAAAAGATTTTAATTTTTGTACTAATTCTCTAATATTGATATAATTGATAATTTTATTTTCAATCCAATCAGTATTACTAATTGGTAAAACTGCTCTAATGAATCCATAAACATTATTATGACCAATAATCACCATATTTTCTTTATTTAATTCTACATAAGCTACATCATTATATTTACTTACAATCTCCATAAATTTTATAAATGGATCACCTGGAAAAATACAATAATTAGTTTCTATAGAAGGTAAACCTTTAGTCTGTTCTCTAAATATTTCCGCCTGCAACTCAAATAAAAGATTTACATCTATACATGGATTATTATTATTATTATTATGAAAACATTTATTATCAAATCCCGTTGATCTCGTCGAATAAGAAGAACAGGATGAAACGGGCGAATATAATTTTTTTAAATTTGGATTTTCCATTTTTTTATTTTTATTAGAAAAAATTTTATTTTTTTATTTTTATTAGAAAAAATTTTATTTTTTTATTTTTATTAGAAAAAATTTTATTTTTTTTATTTTTATTAGAAAAAATTTTATTTTTTTATTTTTATTAGAAAAAATTTTATTTTTTTATTTTTATTTGAAATAATTTTATTTTTTTTCTCATTATATAGAAAATTTTATTTTTTTTTTTGTTAAAAAATGATGTTACCAAATGTTGGTGGAGGTGCATATATCCCGAATAATCTTGAATTGGAAATAGAGATAGAAAATTATATCATGAAAACTGGAGACGTTTTATCTGGTCCATTGCATCTTTCTATTCTTCCGCAACAAAATACAGAGTTAACAAATAAACAATATGTTGATACACAAATCAATGACTTAAAAGAAAAATATATCAACGATGTTTTGGTTCCACTGATGAATGAATTAAAGTTGCTAAAACTTAATGACAAATCATTAAACGAAAAATTATTAAAACTTGATAAAAAGGATAGAGAGCTAGAAGCAGATATAGCAAAACTTTTTAAAAAGATTTCAGAACAATCAAAAATTTTAATATTACTTTCTATAAAGTTAAAATCTGCAGTCATTAAAAATAAACATCAGATAAAATGTTAAAAGAACAATTAGAAGATGAAATAGAAAAACTTCCTGAAAGAATTTTAAAAAATTTAAAGTAGTTACAAACTACATTCCAAAAAAGTGTTGATGAATTAAGTTCTAAAATTACTCGACAAATGAAAAAGATGAATAGAATATTAAATGAAGTAAACTCACTTAATGAAAAAGTTGATAAAATGAAAAATCTTAAAATCAATTTAGAAAATGAATTAAAGAAAAATTTACAAGAAAACTCTAAAGAAAATAAAGAACAGTTAGATTCTGTTAAAAGACAACTAGATGTTCTTAAAATTAAGTTAAATGCTCTTAAAACGGCGTTGAAGATTAATCAGCAGAAAATGCAAGTTAATAGAAAAGAAATTAAAGTACATCACACGCAACTTGACGCAATAGATAAAGTGCAACAGACAATTAATAAAGTTATCTCGAAGTTGTTATCCATTCACAAACGTAAACCTTGATCGGATCTTGTTCAGAGGCTTTAGCCGATCGGACCAAAGGTCCTCAGGTTACTAACCTATCGAACCTTGTTCAGAGGCTTTAGCCGATCAGACCAAAGGTCCTGAGGTTATTACCTTATCATAAACGTAAATCTTAGCGCAAATATTAACGTAAATATTTTTTCCCAAAAGTCAAATTTAATCCTAAAAAATGCCTATAATTTATAAACACAATCTTAAACATTTTGCTTCAAATCAAAAAATTGCTCATGAACCATCTATGAAATCTGTTTACCATTATGACAGTGTAGAAACAATTCAAAAAGAAGGGGCTGGTATCTTTTCTGGTATTGGAAGTATCGTTAACTTAATTAAAAATAATAAAGATTTGATTACATCTGCTGCAAAAGGAGAAGCTGCTATAGGTAGTACAGCTAGTGCAATATCAAATGCTGTTAAGTCTCAAAACGAATTAAAACAACTAGAAACTATTCGTAAACTTAAGAATGATTCTGAAGAACTAAAAAAAAATTAAAAAAACTTTCTGAGGAAACAAAAAACAAAATTGCTAACATAGCTGTAGGGGGTGAAACCTTGAGGAGCTCCGTCTGATAGTAAAAAGGGGAAGAAAACAGGCGTAGCCATAGAACGTTCAATTGAAGAAATAAGAGGTAATGGTCTAGCAAAATTCTAAAATTATATTTTAGTAAAATTTTTTTAGTAAATTTTTTTGGTAAAATTCTAAAATTATATTTTAGTAAAATTTTTCTGTGTATGAGAAAAACAAAAAGTCAAATTATTTTTTATAAAAATGTCTTCGCTTATCGAAAATAAATTTAGATTAGACGATCCTCCGTTCGTCAGTTACAATCAAAAAAAGAATGACTATATAAGAATTGCTATGAATCCCGGATCTTCCAGTAGAGTAAATACTGGAGGTGATTTAATTTTTGAAGTTGATAATCAGCAAAGTTATTTATATTTACCTGGTTCCTTTTTACACTGTGAATATTCTTTATATAGTGATGCCAATTTTACAACACCATTACCAGATAGCGATAATATTGCATTAGAGAATAATTTCTTTCCAAGATTATTTACACAAATGCGTTTAGATGTTGCAACTCAAAATATAGGAACAATAAGTGATTGTCCAGGTGTAATTGATACAATGCTTAGATTTGTAACAATTGGTGAAAATAATAAAAAGCATGAAATCGAAGGTTGGTTTCCTGATACTAATAATGGTATAATTGTTGATGATTTAACTCACGCTGGAACAGATGCAGCAGGAATTGCGAAAGATGTAGAAAATATTGCAAATCATTTAAATAAAACAAACAATAGCGCATATGAAGAAAGACGTGAATTTAACAAGAAAAGTAAACAGACAGTAAATTGGTCATTGTCTCCATTATTCGGATATATAGATTATGATAAAATATCATATCAATTAAAATTTAAGTTAATTCATCGGACAGCAAATAATGAATTAATCTTTTTTGATAAGACTGGAAAAAAAGCATATTTAAAAATTGATAGACTTGAATGGTGGATTAAGCATATTAATCCTAGTTTAGAGGTTGAAACAGCTATTGCAAAAAGATTAAATACTAACAAACCAATTCCAGTAAATTTTCTAAAGCGTACTGCGAGTTCTGTCACTTTTACTGAGCAAAGATTTAACTGGCATTTTACTAGAACTTCGAATACTCCAAGATATTTATTACTAATATTTCAAAGAAATAATTCTCCAAGTTTTGATAAGAACAACAATCTTTTTCATATTAATACAATTCGAAGTTTACAAGTTTCATTAAATCAAACCCGATATCCAATTGATCCATTAAGATTCGATGATACCAATAATCAATTTATGGAAGGATATGATGCTTATAGAAATCTTTGTATAGAATTTGGAGTTGAACCACAATTAACTCCTGGAGATTGGATACATTTATATCCAATTTTCTGTTTCGATTTAAGTGCACAATCTGAAGATATTATTAAAAATGGTTGTGATGTAACAATTAATATTGAAAAGAAAGATTCCACAACTTCATTGATGGCTTATGGTTTATTGCTAGAAGATGTAAAATATTCTATTGAAGTTCTTAATGGAAAAATGGCTAGATTCATCTGAAGTCTCTGAACAAAATTCTATAGTTTAATTAAAATTTTTGGTAACTTAAAATTTTTGATAACTTAAAATTTTTGGTAACTTAAGAATTTTTTATAACTAGAATAGATTAAAAATTTTCGTAACTTAAAATTTTTTTATTAAAAATGTCGGAAGCTAAAAGTAATAATAATAAAACTGTTGAATTAAAATTACGTAATATTGTTGACAAAAATACCCCTAAAACTATTACGATTAATAAAAAAAAAGTATTACATAAGTAAACCAATGATAGAGAATATTCAATTACAAGAAGAAAAGAATGGCGGGATTCTCCCATTAATTCCACTAATAATAGGAGGCATAGCAGCAGCAGGAAGTGTTGCAGGTGGGACAGCTGGCATTGTCCAAGCAGTAAATAAAAATAAATCAGAGAAGGCAGCATTAGAAGAACAAAAACGTCATAATAGAGAGCAAGAGAAAGTTGCTAAGGGAGAAAGAGTAGTAGATAATTTTATTAGTAAATTAAAATTAGTTGATGAAGGAAAACGAGTTCTTAAACATATTCTCCACAATGTTGATGATTTAATTGAAATTAAAGAAACTAAAGATGGTTCTGGAATATATCTAAGTCCTAGTATGATAAGGTAATAACCTCAGGACCTTTGGTCCGATCGGCTAAAGCCTCAGAACAAGGTTCTATTCGGTAAAACATTTATTTTATCTTTAAAATTGTTTTATCTTTAAAAATGAATTCTACAAATTCCGAAAATTTAATTAAATTAAAAATTGCTAATTTAGATTTATTAAATTATCTATTAAACAAAAATAAAAACTCAAACTGTAAAATTTATGAAGGTAACGACATACAAAAAACATTAGAAAACTTTCCTGGATTTATTTGGAGTAAATATTCGAAAGAAAAACATCTTCCTGGTCATTCATATACCGGTCCAGGAACTCGATTAGATATAAGACTAGATGAAAATAAAAATCCAAAACCAGGTGAAGAACCAATAAATAGAGTAGATGCCGCAGCTTACAGGCATGATTTGGTTTATCGAAATCATGATCTAAGTTCTCGACATGTAGCTGATAAGAAGATGATTCAAGAATTAGATAGTATTCAAAATCCTACATTTAGAGAAAAAATTGAAAGAATGTTTGTTAAGAAAGCTTTACAAGCTAAAATATTATTCGGTCAGGGTATTGATCCGTCAGCAAATGAAACGACAGCAAAGCTGTCTGAGAGCAACGCTCGAATCTACGCGTCTGAAATTCACAAGGAATATAGAAGGCCTAAATATTTATTGAAAGTAAAAGTATTTAATAAAGATGATATTTGGAGTGCTGATCTTATTCATATGCCGAATGAAGGAGGGTTTAAGTACGCATTGACCGTTATAGATTTATATACACGATACGCTTGGGTAAAGTCTTTCAAAAATAAAAGTGGTCTATCAGTTAAATATGCGTTTGAAGAAATCTTTAAAGAAAGTAATAGAAAGCCAAAAAAATTGTTCGTTGATAAAGGGTCTGAGTTTTATAACAGAAATGTTCAGCCACTATTTGAAACTGTTTATTCAACTGAAAATGCTGGAAAGGCTGTAGTAATAGAAAGATTCAATCGGACGTTAAAAAATAAAATTTTCGAGAAATTTACTGAGCAAAGAAATCAGAAATGGTTGAAGATATTACCAGGCCGGAGTTGTAGAAGAGTATAACAATAAGATTCATTCAGGTATTGAAGAAACTCCAAAAAATGCTTCTGACGATCCTGATTTGATACGAAAGAAAATATTCGAAAATAATTATTCGAATGAGAGTAATCCGAATTTGCAGAAACTTAAGCCAAAATTTAAGATTGGAGATAGAGTTAGAATATTTAAGTATAAAAATAAATTTGAAAAAGGCTTTGTTGGCTATTGGACGAAAGAGATATTTGAAGTTTGTAAAATAAATCAAACTTATCCGATTACATACGAAATTAAAGATTTAGATGATGAAGATATCAGAGGCCGATTTTATCAAAATGAATTACAACGAAGTGATTTTCAATTATCATTATTATTGGAACTAACGTTTCGGGAATGAAATTCCCTTATTCAATTCTAACATAATATCTAGAAATGGTACTCCTTCCTGTAATTTCAATAAAACATAAAGACATAATTGACCACAATAAGTAGTTCCCGGTTTTTGAATTTGAAATGTATTATAAGTTCCATTGCCAAGTAATTTTTTGACTTCGTTTGTTGGAGGCAATCCATAAGAGTCGAACCAATAGTTCTCAGCCTCCGGGCGGTCAAAATAGTAATTATCTCCATTTTTATTTCTATGCCCCGCTGACCAATGTACTCCTTTTTGGTCTGACGTGTGAAGATTTGTTATGAAATTTATAGTTATTGTTGGCTTATTTTTGATCAATTGTAATTCGTCTCTCATTAGAACATGAAAATTCTTTATTCCTAATTGATTTGCGATTTTCTTTAGATCAAAATTTGTAGTTGTTTGCGTTCCATATAATTTAAAAAACTCATTTATGTTGCTCATTTTATAATAAAAAAATTTCTTTAGGGACGCCGGAGTAGGATTTGCTGGATACATATTCCACGTCTTACAAATGTCTAAGTGGGTGTAGCAGCTGTTTGTTCTTTCATACATTGTTTCCTTTCAAATGTTTGAGTTGGAGGTCACAGCTCTTTACACTGAAATGCTTTTCTTCATAAATGCGAGAAGCAGATGTTCTCTACAATTGAGTGTTCATCTGAGTGCAAAGCAGTAGCAACAACAGGAATTGTAAGAACGCCAGATGATATAACAATTGTAAAAGTACCTAAACTTATTGTTAAGAATATGCCAATTCCTTCAAATATTATTAGACACATAATTTTAGTTATCTCATATTTTAAAAACGTCTAAACTCATGAATTTAGTCATTTTAAAAATACTAACTTCTATGATTTTCGATGTCCTTGTACGGTCATGATTTTAGCAATGAAAAAATTGTAATTCTCAAATTTTGAGATTTTGAAAAATTTGAAAAATTGGGTATTTTAAAATCGCCTAAATTTATTAATTTAGGTCTTAAAAACCTGAAAAAGGGTTCAAATTCATGAATTTATGTCGTTTTTAAAGATACCAATTTTTTCAAAAAATTGTACTTTTTAAATGGACTAAATTCATGTATTTAGGTCTTAAAAACCTGAAAAAGGGTTCAAATTCATGAATTTATGTCGTTTTTAAAAATACCATTTTTTCAAAAAATGGTACTTTTTAAATGGACTAAATTCATGTATTTAGGTCTTAAAAACTTGAAAAAGGGTTCAAATTCATGAATTTATGTCGTTTTTAAAGATACCAATTTTTTGAATTTTATGGTGGTCTTGAAACGGTCTTCTTCCCATTACTCACATCTGTCCCAGGATGCAGGAACGTATCGTTACCTCCCACCTAGCTGATTCCCACACAGCTAATTGCAATCGCGTCGGGGAGATTCACGCGATAAATGCATCTAAGTTTGTTGAGTGGTTGAGGATGGCAGTCAATGAAAATATGACTTCCCTTTTCGTCCACCAACCATAAACTTAGAGCGATTTGATTGCGCGAACCAGACATTTGAAAGGCTGTATCATTCTCATATAAAGCAGAGTGTCTTACAGTTTACTATCATAATCATGTCCGAGAAGCCGACTGCTCAGGTTACCCCATATAGGATTACTTACATGGGCGAAATGTTTCTCTCCGATGAGAGTGAGGATATAGTATTTCATTTTATGAAATACTATTCCTTGTTCGATGAATCGAACGTCATACCTCCACCCGAATCCCCGATGATGGATCTGCAGGAATCTCCGAGTGAGAGCGAGACGGTGGGGAGTGAGGTCGAGACGGTGGGGAGAGAGGCCGAGACGGTGGGGAGCGAGGCCGAGATGGCAACCAGCGAGAGCGAGACGGTCGAAAGAGAGGAGTCGGAAGGTGATAACATAGAAAGTGATAACATGGAAAGTGAAGATGTCATTGTGATATCGGATGATGAAGTAAGAGTTTTACACATGCATACGAATGGCTATCATCTCAACTCATTCATGTTTTCTTTCAGTGATGGAGTGAGTGATGGGCGCTCTTTAGTTCATAAAATCCTCATGCACACATACAGCACACTGTTTCACCACATTTCCTGGTGAATGCATCATGAGTTCTTATAAGAACTTCCTTCTAATGCAGCTAAAGCGGTCCCAAGCCCGCCACATATCTTCGGATATGGAATGCAGAGGGGAAGGATATATGATGAAATGGAATGAAATGGGAGGACACTCTTGCACCACATGCAGCCACAAACACATTTCTATCTTCATTAAGATGACATTCAATCACTTGAATTCTAATGTGACCTAATCCTTAGATCTCAGTACAGTCAACTCTCTAAGGTACTTATTAAACCTATTATCTCTAACTTTACAAACACTGAAAGGATTCTAACATGATTTCTAACTTTACAAACGTCAACTATATTTCTAACGTTACAAACAGTGAAATGCTTGCGACACTATTTTATACTTTACCTATCTTGCAAACACTGAAATGATTCTGATATTATTCCTAACTTTACAAACAGTGACATGGTCATGACTTTATTTTATACTTCGCCTATCTTACAAACACTGAAAGGATTCTAACATGATTTCAAACTTTACAAACATCAACTTTATTTCTAACGTTACAAACAGTGAAATGCTTGCGACACTATTTTATACTTTACCTATCTTACAATCAGTGACAGGGTTATAACTTTATTTCTAACTTTACAATCATCAACTTTATTTCTAACTTTACAAACAGTAAAATGATTGCAACTTTATTACTAAGTCAATCCACTCTATTGAAACGACAAGAAAAGGACACAGCATGTACATGATATGTTATTGAAACCAACACAGCTTGTTTGTTACACTACCAATTCATTTCATGTGTTCTATCCTATACACTCAAAACCTGCAACGACATTTATTCTATTACGCCTGAAATCTATTGACATGTGATACATTACATTAAATCTTCGATATCAAATACTATCATGAAACAACTAGCAGTACCGGACTCTAAACATGCACAGATTCCCACATTTATGACATTAGTAATTTTTCTATCATGTGTGACTACATGCTCACTTTCGAAGAGGCTTGATTCAATGGTTCATTTGAAGGATGCTTGTAAAGTTCAATACTGCATTCCCATGACATTTCCATTTTATGTGTTTATACAAGTGTATAAGCTTTCACTGGACTCGCATCGTCTTATAAAGTGTTCGTTTACGCAGCGCATGAAGTTATATCTCTCAATGACGTTGAACTGAATCTCACACACACACACATTGTCATTTTAACCATGACTGGAATACAGTTCTCACACATGAACTTTATTTCTAACGTTACAAATACTGAAAGGATTCTAACATTATTTTATACTTCGCCTATCTTACACATACTGAAAGGATTCTAGCATGATTTGAAACTTTACAAACATCAACTTTATTTCTAACGTTACAAACAGTGAAATGCTTGTAACACTATTTTATACTTTACATATCTTACTAACACTGAAATGATTCTGATAAAATTCCTAACTTACAAAGAGTGACATGACCACGATTTTATTTTATATATCGCCTATCTTGCAAACACTGAAAGGATTCTGATATTATTCCTAACGTTACAAACAGTAAAATGGTTGTAACTTTATTACTAAGTCAATCCACTCTGTTTGAAGCCCAACTTTATGTGAAAAGAAACGACACAGTACGTACATGATATGTTATTGAACCCACACAGTTTTTTGTTACACTAACAAGTCAGTTCAATGTGAGCTAGTCTTGTATCACTCATTTTATGCGACATAACTTTTCACTTTACTTATTCCTGCAATGTTACTACTATGTGTTAAGGGAAGTCATATTTTCATTGACTGCCATCCTCAACCACTCAACAAACTTAGATGCATTTATCGCGTGAATCTCCCCGACGCGATTGCAATGAGCTGTGTGGGAATCAGCTAGGTGGGAGGTAACGATACGTTCCTGCATCCTGGGACAGATGTGATAGCTCTCTGTTTCATGTGACAGATGGGCGCCAGAGAGAGAGCGCGTACATCTTTGTGTTCTACTCTACATGTATCTGCTGAGGGGCTAGCGCGACAGACGATCGTCCGCCGGCTGCGCTGTCATTCATCTTTGTGTTCTACTCTATCTGCTGAGGGGCTAGCGAGACAACCAGGCGTCAGAGTGCACTTATGATTCTTTGTGGGCACAGGAGGGGTTTTTTCACTGATAGGTTTTATGATAAACATTTTGAATGGCAGCGTGTTGACTATTGCAAGCCATGGTAAATGTCATGTTTACATCGTCTGCATTCGCACAGAAAATGCTGTTTCCTACAAATAAGTTTTCTACACAGACGTATTCATTGTGTGAGTTCAAGGGTCGAGTCGTTGAACTAAGACTTATGCGTTTCTACAGGTCTTTATATCAGCTTTAAACACGCCTGCAATATATAAAAGCTTTACCAACATAAAGTTTCTGACATAAAGTTTCTTACACCGCAGTTCATGTTTACGACTTTCATTTGAATGTTAGAAAGTTAGACTATATGTTCATCTGTCTATGATGAGTGTAAACGTTGTCACAGTTCTCCTTTATTTCCCGTAAACTAGTTGTGACACTTTTGTGTTTCACTTCATCTAGCAGGTTGATTTTTATCTCACACATGCTTTGAGTGTTTCCTATCTCATATGCATTCGACTAACAACGTTACAGGTTGTTATGTCTATACTTGTATGCTGTCGATGTAGAGTGCAAACACGCTGTCTTTATTTACAAAACACATGCATTCAATTTGATAAAGGCAAACAACACATTTAGTAAAGCTGGTACGCTAACGAGTGCGACTGCAGAAACATTTTATAAAACTTTTTTTTTCAACGTTCGCTACGTTTCACAACAACCTGTCAAAGACTTCTTACAAACTTATTTCAACATTTGCATTTAAGCGAACATGTGCTTCACATATTCTACACGAACGGTTAGCGCATGTAATATAAAACCCTAAATCCAAGCGTAGAGGAGCCTATCCTTGGATTATGAACTTTACAACCCATGCGATTCAATGTCATGGAACTAGCTCTCACACACTCAACGTTTGTAACAACATCTGGTTTTATAAAACATTCAACGCTGACTATAAGACCTTGTGTGAAACAATCTACACAGTGCAGTAAAACTTTCTAGCACTGTGGTGAACACTGTTTTCATATAACATTCTAAACTCTCAGTCTTACTGCAGTAGAAAACTGCTTTTAGTAAACCTGATGAAGCTAATCTAACAGTCATGAAGTTTGAATTTTCTAATAGGGAAACATTTCGCAACTGTCTCCAATAAAACTTTCTAACACTCAAAGTAAGTTACAAGACAATCTACACTGTGCAGTAAAACCTTCTAAAACTCTAGTGCTGTGACGAGTTCGGTCAGTCATACAACGTCAATGATCAAACTTTATTTTCACAAACGTGCGTCGCAGTAAAATTATTTGACTACACTAACGCATGCATTTCATGACATGTGTTTTTCATAAAACATCATGATCAAACTTTTCTAACTATACATCAACCTGTGTTACAGTAAAAATATTTGACTATACTAAACTTTGCTTTTGCAAACCATGATACACTTTCTGATTAGACTTACGAATACAACTTCAATGATCAAACTTTCTAACTATACATCAACCTGTGTAGCAGTAAAACATTTGCAAAAGATGTCACGAATACAACTTCAATGATCAAACTTTCTAACTATACATCAACCTATGCTGCAGTAAAACCTTTGCAAACCATGATACACTTTCTGACTAGACTTACGAATAAACGTCATGATCAAACTTTACTTTTACAAACCATGATACACTTTCTTACTAGACTTACGAATAAACGTCATGATCAAACTTTACTTTTACAAACCATGATACACTTTCTGACTAGACTTATGAATAAACGTCATGAATAAACTTTCTAACTATACATCAACCTGTGCTGCAGTAAAACCTTTGTACGACACTGACAAGAGCTTGTTCACTAGCAAAGAGAGAAGTCTGTGATGTGTTGCGTGTGGCGCATGAATGTCCTCCCTTCATTCCATTCATCATTTTTCTTCCCCTCTGCATTCCATATCCGAAGATATGTGGCGGACTTGGGACCCCTTTAGCTGCATTAGAAGGTTGGCCATTAAAAGAGCCCATGGGTCGTTCTCCGTCCACCGACACTCTCACTTCTGCAAAAACTCTGAAAGAAAAAGAATAGGAGATTAGAGGCGGCAAGGAAATGATCATGTTGAAGTAACTTACTCGGCTTTTTCTTTACAACTTTTCGGACGATAAAGTCTTCCAAATCGCCACTCATTTTAATGGATAGGTAGAGACATCGCACACCTTCGCCTTCATAACATGTCTGTGTCGAATTGGGGTCGTCTGTGAGGGTCGGCACATCGCAGATGTTGTTTTCAAAGAGGGGAAGGTGGACCTCATACACTCTCTTCCTCTTCACTCTTCTCTCAACCTCTCGCAACTTTTCCACTTCACTCCCCAACCGCCTGTTGATCACCTTCGTCTCTTCCACTTCCTTCACCACACCTCGCATCCGCTCCACCTCATTCTTCTCACACATCAACTCCGACTGTAACCCCTCAAGCGCCTTCACTCGCTTCATCATACCACTCCTTTCCTTCAACCACTCCTGCTCCTCCACTCGCATCTCCTCCAACTGCTCCCTCATCACCTTTATACCCTCAACCTTAGCCTTCAACTCATCATTTTCCTTCAAAACTTTTATATTCACACTCTCCATATCCATCATACGATCCTTCAATCTCACAAACGCCTCCGTATCATGCGCCTCTTTCCTAGGCGATGATGTCGCTACAGGCTCAGCCACCTCACCATCCGACTCATCAGACAACTCACTCCCAAACAATGAGACCATCAACTTCCTAGTCTCATCACTCGCCCGCTCAATCACTCCTTATACCTCTACTTCCTCTTCACTCACCACTACCTCCCGATCCTTCGCTACAGCACCCTCAATACTTCTAACTGCTGTATTCAACTCCTCCTTCGCCTTAATTAATTCATTCATCCACTCACGAAACGACTGCGCTCCAATATTTCCGGATGGGCAAGATTCACCACCCTATGATAAACACAGACCTTAAAAACATGCACTCTCTCATGTTGGTCCAGCGTCCCCTCTTTAATATGCTTACGTTATTCGCTGCCCCTTGCTAATCTACCACAGGAGCATTGCGTAACGATAAAGCGCGGAGTTTTAGTCATGATAATTCTGTAAAGATAGAGTAAAATTTGATAGCAAGTGTTTACAGGATACTACTTGCTGATATGCATTGAAAGACTAAGTCATCAAACATTTGATAGCAAACGTTGGAATAAAATCGTCAACCAAAGTTAAAGAGTATGATTCCTAGCTTTATCCTAAATCCCAAAGTTTGAAAGCAAAGCTTGTCAGAGCACTCACCGTTCGTCTTGCAACTTGAAACAGGAGTGAAGACTAGAGAAAAGTCGCGGTTTATATACCCAGCGAGCACAAAGCCATGATTCAGACCTTCCTTATTTGGACATGCTTTAAACTTGACAACAGCAGTTTTACCATGTATGGGTATCGGCAGTCACCGTGCTTTCTGTTACCAACTCCCAACACAAAGACGGATTCCCCTATGACGCGAAAAGATTTGACGTCAATGCTTGCACTAACCGTCCCATTTTTACCAAGTTACAATGACAAACGATAGACGTTGCCAAGCCTGAGTTACTGAGGCTAGACGAAGAAGGCCTGATAGCAAGCCAGCAACCGTTTGGGTGTTAAGCTCTTGAATCCGTTACAGGCATTACTCAGAGGGGATCTTATCCCAGCTCCAAGGCCTCGACCCACAAATCCAACCTCGGGCGGACAGAGCGTGCGTCATGTCACTGTGTTGGTATCCGGGCCCCGATTTTGACATCAAAATCGGTGGAGTTATTTACAAGAGGAAACGACCCAAGTCGTTGCTTTGATCAGCTTGATAGCAAACCCTTGAGAGTTTGATTCACCAGCGTTTTGCAATGGAGATGTTTAGAGGCCACCCATGACAAGATAGCTAAGACTCAACCGATTGGCGTTCAAAGTGCTACGTTGAGAACTGTGTCAAATGCCCAACATGAGACATGAGTTGCCCCAGCGGTTTCTGTCTAAACTATGACACACTCCCTTGCCACACTTATCACTACGGCATCGTCCGCCGTCCCGAAGGAACACCCTGTCAGTGGAATATTACAGCAAAACTCTCCGTGTCTTGCTCGCTTTCAGTGAAAAGCTGCTTGTAACATGAGAAGACTGGCTCAGACATCATTAAAAATCCTTTCATTGACTTCAGCAGGGTCGAAAACCCCAGAAAACCTCCAAAACTAGTGAATTTAAATTTTTCAACTTTTTAGCACTACTTATGAAATTTTATAAGTAGTCTATCACTTAGGACAGCTCAATAGCGACCGAACCTTTTTTGAATCAAGTCAAACGGACTTGTAGAAGCAAAGTTACAAGCCTTTAAAGTTTTGGAGTATTTTATGGCCTGGAGACGAAGGCCATCTCCTGGCGAACCTCTAAGTCTGACGCCTTAGCTGACTTCAGCAATGAAATTTTCTAAGTCGGTTTCTTAAAGAAACCCGGAATTTGGAATGTCCGAAGCTATCATCGGAGCTCAGAGAGACGACCTACCTTTGACAATCACTCTCCTCTAAATGAAAAGTCTCTGTCGGTTCCCGCTTATATAGTGTGTGGCGATCAGCTGATGACGTAATACCCATCATTCAAACACTAAAAAACCGTCTATCTCAGGTTCTGGTGCTCCGATTGAGCTGGAAATTCACCATTTCCATGTAGAATTTGACGCTGAATCCGAATCTGACCTCCATTTTCACATCCGATGCTTCGTTTTGGCTCTACAGCCCACAGCCATCGCAAAAATTCTAACTCGTTTTTCGGAAAAATGATGAAAAATTTTTTTCTCTCCGATGACTTCCAAATTTACCATGCCGAAGCAGAATTTGACGCTGATTCCAAATCTGGTCTCTGTTTTCCCGTCCGAGGCTTGCTTCACCCGCTAGAGCGATTTTCATAAACATTCTAACTCTGTCGTTTTTTCGTCAATGTCCCAAAATTTCAATAACGTCTCACCTCTAAACGAAGGCAGATACGAACAAGCCAGTTTTCCACTGAATTTGTCTCACTCCCAGCTTTCAAACGAGCTATTGCACGACTTTCTACGATGTCTACAACCAAAGTTGGAAGTTTGGCTGGAGGGGGGGGGGTCAGAACTTTTTCTCTCCGATTGAGTTGGGAAGAAGTTCCTAGACCCAACATTCACCAAAATGTCCGAATTTGCACTCCGTTTTCCCTTCCGAGGTCTCCTTCTGCCCGAAAAACGACTTTTCTCATCCCAAAACCACCAAAACCTGCCTTTTCCAACTCTGACGTTTTCCTGCCATTTTCCTCCCTAAACCCAAGAAAATTAGTCAAAACTGAGCTTTCCACTGCATTTTTCTCACTCTTAGCTTTCAAATGAGCTATTGCACGACTTCCTACGATGTCTACAACCAAAGTTGGAAGTTTGGCAGGAAGGGGGGGGGTCAGAACTTTTTCTCTCCGATTGAGTTGGGAAGAAGTTCCTAGACCCAACATTGACTAAAACGTCCGAATTTGCACTCCGTTTTCCCATCCGAGTTCTCCTTCTGCCCGAAAAACGACTTTTCTCATCCCAAAACCTCCAAAACCTGCCTTTTCCAACTCTGACGTTTTCCTGCCATTTTCCTCCCTAAACCCAAGAAAATTAGTCCAAACTGAGCTTTCCACTGCATTTTTCTCACTCTTAGCTTTCAAATGAGCTATTGCACGACTTTCTACGATGTCTACAACCAAAGTTGGAAGTTTGGCAGGGGGGACGTCTTCAAAACTTTTTCTCTCCAATGTCGCTGGAAACATCCTTCCTAACCCAAAATTTCACATAGAGTCCGAATCTGGCCTCCGTTATTTCATCCGAGGCCTCCTTCCTGGCGAATTCCAGCCTTTCTCATCCCAAAACCACCAACACCCGCCCTTTCCTCACTCTATCCCTCACACATCACCTTCCTTCCCACCCCTTGCCTCATCACTCCTCCTTCCTTCCTTCCAGAGGGGGGAGGGACCATTTCCCCCTCACGGACCCATTCCTCCCAGCACATCCTTGGCCCTCTCCCTCACCTTCCTTCCAGAGGGGGGGGCTGAGTCAGCATGATGACTCATCCTTTCACATTTTGGAATTGAATTTGGAATGGGGTTACTACTAGGGAAATTTCGTGCCTAACAGTTTACAGTGTAGTTCGTCAGAATTCACGCTTGAATTTGCATTACGTTCAATTGGAAATAGATCTTTCTTCCCCCAGGGACTAGTTCTAAGCATGACCATCAGTATTAAAAAATGTCATTTGTAGAACAAACAACGCATGTAAAGCAAGTTATCTCTATGGCACAAACAGTGAAAGCATGAAGAGCATCTTGCAAATGTCAAAAACCATGTGTTGTCTTGTATTTCAGTAGCAAATAGGATATCTTTTGTTATTGAGGACTTTTCTTAGACGCCTAGGCATACTATTGACCAAGGATGCGCATCGATGTCTCATGAATCCAGACACGGTTGATTTCCTCTTTCAACGTAGTAATCGAGGTGCATTTATAACTGTGCCAACACGAAGCTTCAATGCATACCATAGATTTTCGATGGGATTGAGGTCTGGGCTATTACCTGTCCATTTCAGGACTTCAATCCCATTCAGACGAAACCAATCCTTCGAAGTTCTTGATGCATGACAAGGTGCATTGTCTTGTTGAAACACAGTACATTGTTCAATTTTTATGAACGTCGATAACTTTTCAGATAAAATTTAGGCGTACAGCTTGCTGTTCATTTTTTCTCCCTTCTCCAGGAGTGTCAACGCAGCTGTGCCACGGTGGGAAAAACTCTCACGTATGGAGAGATTGAATTGTGAAATTCGGATGTTTCCGGTATTCGAAAGGCTTGATCGTGGCCCAACACTTTGTTAATACAAATTTTCTGGCAAAATTGAAGCTAATGCATTGACAAAGCGAAATGTATTTCGAATTCTACGCTGAAAGAATAATCTAAACATGTTTTGCAATCGAGATTGGATCATCATCCTTGGTTAACAATAGGTCTATACCAAGGCGTTTAAGAAAAGTCCTCTATAAGAACCATATCTTATTATTTTTTCATATTCAAGACAATAATTTATGTGTGTTGACATAAGTGATGCGTTTCGCATACCTTGTGCGGTTATGATTTCAGAGATCGCGAGCAAACGTGATAGCAAATCCTAAATAAGTGGAAAGATAATCTGTTTTCTTAGGTGAGCCTGAACTTTTTTCGGTGCCTGCAGTATTTAATGAATAGCCTACCTGCCAAATTTCCACTAAGCATGCTACTTGCGTGTCTCATGAATTAACACATGACTTTTTCATATTTCATATTTTTATGAACGTTTTATCAAAGCAACTTTCGCAATATTTCGATGTTTAATTTATTTCCACTATCTTCAATTTTCAATTCGATGTCTACGGCATTTGTATCCTGTATTAGCTTGATCACTAAAATGCCCATAGGTTGATGCTAACCATTGATGTCAAAGTGACGCTTTGATCCTTTATAGCAGATGAAAATAACATATGTGCACTGTAAATCGCTGGATACGAAAGTCACATACAATTTGAAACTAGCATCTGATACGAGATTCTGGTATACTTACAGAGATCTGGTATGTTTTTCATACGACATCTCACTTACATTCGTATGTGATTGGTATGTAGCGATACGAGCTATTCTATCTGTGATTGACTGTTTTACACTGAAATACGAGTTGGTATGTTTTATATACGAGACCCAATGCAAATTCATCCTCATTCGTATGCCTCTGGTATGTAGAGCTTTAAGTCACATAGCAAAAAATGTATATATTACATACTACTGTTGTCAAATAACTTTTTTCGGTAATACCAGTAGTGAATATTTCTTTTTGATAGTGCGCTATTTAGCTAGATTAGATTTATTGTGAATTTTCTGCTACACGAGTATGTCGTTGTTGCTACTTGTCTGGCAACATTATCAGGATGCTTGGCTAACTATACTTTATGAATCATGTCGATTAACATCAATTCAATCAAGCGCTATCTTTCGAGCAATCATGTTGACTTATATATCTCAAACATAACTATTTTTGCTTTCATGAATTATAATGTGTTTTTATTTCGGATTGATAATATGCTTAATTTCAAAATTACATAATGCATAATTATTGATGGTTGAATACTTATTGATTATTCATGAAATGCCTTAGACTTACATGTATTAAAATCGAATTCAGTATTCGAATTCGAATGACTCTTGAATGTCATTATCTCACTACTTACAAAACAGTAGCAACATAAGTGTGATCTTTATTGACAAAAGGCCTTATATCAACATATTTCAGACATAATTGATGCTTTCTTTTAACACTGTGCTGGTATGTCTTTCGTGTGTAAAGCATACCACATTTGAAATAACAAAAGAGAAGCATACAAATATATACAGAAATGTACCAAAAAAAAAATTTTGGTATGCATCCTTCGTATGTGATTGGCATTGAGCGATTTACAGTGATGGTTGTTTCAAAGAAATCTGCTGTGTCGAGTTGTTCTTTCCACTCATCCAGTTCCAGAGAATTTTAACGTTTTTTGGGATTAATCTCGAAGAAACATTAGGATGGAAGGGTCGTCACATGTCGATTTCATCGAGAGGAAATATTCATTCATTCATTCATTCATAATCGTATATTGAATCAAATGAAAATCAAGTAATTTACAACTTAAATGGGGCGGTCATTTAATTAACAAAACCAATACAAGATATCAAAAAATGTTATGAAGGTCATTTATCAGCAAAGTCATAAACACAAAAAAAGATGCTTTTCGTCGGGTTGTCCTGAATGACGGCATTATGAAACGCTCAGAACGGTTACTGTGAACTGGTAAGAATTGATTGAGACAATGAAAAGGGTCTTCTGTTTTCCTAAACAAGGACAAAGAGATGTTCCTTCGTCTTACATCTAAAGGCTCGAGACACTTCTCGCAACAGTCTTTCCCACATATTATTCGATGAGCTCGTCGTTGGAGTTTTTCGATTTCATTAGACAAAGTGGCAGGTAGGCAAACGAAGAGTGGTGCACAGTACTCAAGCAATGGCCGTAGAAGATTTTTATAAACAATAAATAGTTCTTCCTTTGGGAGAAAAGTTCTTAATACTCGTAGACAATAAGTTCTTTGAACAAAAATTCTCGAAATGTTATCAAAATGAGTTTTCCATGTTAAATTACTCGACCACGTTACACCCAAAATAGTATGGATATCGACAAATTCAATTCCCGGTAAGGGTATTGGTTCACAATTTGACAACTTCTTCATAAAAATGCATTTAGATTTTATATGATTGATAGAAAGGTTTACATCGTCAGCCCATTTCATTATATTATAATGCTCATTCAACACATGGTCATTACTACAGTCTTTATACAGTGGGACACAAATTGTGATATCATCAATATATTTGATGATTAAGTACTTTGAATTTAGTGGTTTGAGGCCACCACACACAGCGTTGAACAACAAAGGACCAAAAACGGATCCTTGACTTATTCCAGACGTAACGTGAACAACTTCGCTAATAGAGGTGTCGACACGAACACTTTGCGTGCGATCAAAAAGATAGGACGACATCAAATTTACAAAATATGGAGGAAAATGACAATCTATAAGACGTTTTAGAATAACTGCATGACCAAGACTGTCGAACGCTTTCTTCAAATCGTACGCCATTATTTGAACTCCTGTCACATCAATGTCATCTAGCATTTTCGTTACTTGTTCATGGATTACGATTGAGGCCGTTGTCGTTGATGAACCACGAATTCCTCCGTGCTGATTGGCGCCAGCAGCAACTGTGAAATAGTCAGTGAGTTGAGTTGCTATCAACCTTTCCAATATCTTGCTGGGAACAGGTAAGAGACTGATAGGTCTTAGATCGTGAATAGTTGGTTTCGAAATTTTCGGTACCGGCACTACGTGAGCGTATTTCCAAATGCGAGGAAAAGTATCAACTTGAATGATAATATTAAATAAGTGAGTTAGAGGAGGAGCCAAAACCCTTGCTGCAGCTTTGTAGAGTATAGTAGGCACTTGATCATTACCAAAGGCTTTACCAGGTTTCAGTTTTATCAATTCTTTCTCAACTTCTTCGACGCAAATAATTGGGCGCGTGTCTGTATCAAGGATTGGGAATTTTTGGACAGCACTGTTCTGTGTAAAGGCAGACGCAAATACCCTGTTCATATCATTTACAGCTTCATTCACAGACGAGTAGCTGGCAATAAGTCGATTTACGGCGTCATCCCCTTTCTTATTGCACACGCTGTTAACTATTTGCCAGAGTTTCTTGGATGACTTCTTGGCTTTTGAGGCCCATTTTAACTTTGCCTTCTTAATTTCTTCTTTGACCTTATCTCTTAAATGGCAGTACAGGGAAAAGTCTTTGCGTCTGTATGCAGTCCAACGCTGGTTTATTAGACTTTTTATCACAGGTGTAATCCAAGGTTTCTCATTTTCTGACATTTGCACTTGGCTAACGGGTATCGTTTCGAACATACACAGACAAATTATCTCATGCAATATTTCACATTTCTGATCAACTGTATAAATCATTTGATAAAATTCATTCCAATTTACACTTTCCATTGCACGAAGAAAATTCGAAATGTGTGAGGCACGAAGATCAAGTACAGTTTTGCATCTCGTGCCACACGTTAAATGATTGACCATGACACTACTTCTGTCTACATGACAATAAATTGTGTTGTGGTCGGAACCACCAACAGGAGGACCTACTGAACACGAGTACATGTTGGCATGAGTTTGACAAACAAGCACTTGGTCTAATATATTTGTTCCTCTTGTGAACTCCTTTACAATGGGAATTAAATCAAGCTTAGATGACAAATCATAAATAGGAAATTTGTTAAAGTCACCAGTTATACAAATATACTGTCCACGTTTACTGTCAATAAACACGTCAACATTCGAAATGACTACTCTAAGTACAGAATAAAAGGGTAATCGTATCAAAGAGTCCGAAACAGAATCATTCAACCATGTTTCTGTTATACATAGTATATCAGGTTTGCAATTCATTACAAAGGCCTGTAAATCATCTATCTTCATTAAGATCGATCGAATGTTCGTAACTGCCAAGCTAGGCAAGATATCGTTTCGTTTAGATGAGTTACTTCTGCAGATATCGTGGTTATTTGATAAAATACTCAGTGAAAATTTGTTTCAATAGAGTTACGCAAAACAACACGGCCTCTATATAAAAAAACATCTTCTCCATTTTGTCGTCGCTCATGCATTTCTTGCAGAAGTTCTCTTCTACGAGTCTGCTGGAAAGGCGTTAAGTCATGCTTTATGAAAATTTTAGTAAAGTTATTAGAGTTTCGAAGTAGCGACGCACTTTTTAAAGCTTTATTTTTCTACTCAACACTTGTGAAACTCAAAGCTATCGGTCGTTTACCATCGGACCGAGAGTTAGCTTTCCCAAGTCGACGATGTTGAGATATAGTTGTATGAGATATCTGAAGTTCATTCAGCATTTCGCTTAATTTGGAAAAATCATGGGCCTTTCTTTCATCAAGTGACCCATCAACTCTTTCAGTGATACCAAAGACAACAACATTAGCCTCCCTGTTCTTTCTCAATTCACATTCTTTCAAAACACTTTCCGTTATGTTATCTCCTACTCGTTTGCAGGTGTCTCGTAAGGATACATTTTCCATTTCTAGGTCATCAACACGTTTGGTCAGCAATCTAATTTCATCTCTCAAATGAGCTATTTCACTTTTTAGAGAAGAAATCACTTCATCTTTCGATGCTTCAATAAGAGTCTTAATTTCAGCTAATAGTGAAGCCGATTGTGAATTTGACCTTGTCTCTCTTAATCTTGCTGGAGTGGGCATGATTTCTGTGCTGTTGGAATAGAGACGTCACACCACGTCGGACCACGTGACAGAAAAATCAATAATCTGAAAATTTCTGGCGAGAGAGATTGTAGATATTGGTCCCGATAACAGCTGATCGTTAATTAACAGCTGACAATCCCAGCTGATCTACACACGACCTTCAACACTCTATCACTCGATGAGGCACAGATATCGATGCACTGATAACGAGGCTAAAAATAGATCCGCTAAAGCCACGAAGATCCGATGCAATGCTTTCAATAGACACTGATATCCAATGAACTGAGATCAAAGTATGGCAACACGTCAACAGGGACCACGGCGAAATCCACCAAAACCACAGGTCGGCGGACTACAAAACCGCGATTTTATGAAAGATGGGTAGGAGACAAATCCAAAGATATAAAATTCGTCAAAACCATACGCCAAAATAACGACAAACGAGACGAAAACCGTCACTGCTGCGAGAAAAGACAAGAACGCACAACCGCACACGACCGTGACAATGCGACCGTTTATTCGCAAAGAATGAAATGTGTCACGAATGACGATGAGTTTAAGTTCATATTCAACGCCCTGATTCGCAGTTTGATCGAATATGCCTGGCCTGCTTTGATAGGAATTTCCTCTTATGACTCAAAGCATCTTCAAAAAATTCAAAACGGCTGTTTAAAGATTAAGGGCATTCATTCCGAAGATGTTCTTTCGTTTCAACGCAGAGCAATGGCAACGAGACTTTTCGAGAATCTGATTAATCAGGGCAATTTTATATCGCGTTTGATTCCTACCACTCTTCCTTCTGGTCGATTTTCAGTGCCATTCTACAGAACAACCCCACGTCGTGGCTCTTTTTTGCCACACATGTGTATTACCCAGTCGCTCACATCTTTCAACTAATTGTTCTTGAAGTTATTAAAGAATATTCCTTATATCTTGACTTAATAAATTGCATAAATTGTTTTTTTATATGATTTCTATATTTGTTAATTCACATTAATAAATTGATCAAACGTTTCTCTCTCTATCAAAACTCAAAACTCAAAAGGTGTATTGCCAAACAGTGTGGGAACAAACAGAGTACATACAAGTAATATAATATTATCATGTAATTAATGTGCAAGAAAGTTAAAGATGACAACGATGAATGGGATGGGTGAAATGAAAAGCTAAAATCGCACAAGCACCATGATAGCCGTAGTATTTCGTAGATGACTGATGGTCGGAATGTGTCTGAACAAAGTCTGAAGCTTTTCTGTTAATGCACGTGCGAAACAATGAAATGAAAAGTTATATCATATAATGGAGGAGAGGAAGCATGCATGGAAATTGTTTTTCATATCATTTGCCAGTATTCTATTATATAAATGAATTTCATTTAATGATTTTATTTGCATATCACACCTAGCAGCAGATTATTAATCCTATTATTATTTGTATAAACAATGTTTTTAAAAACAGCAATACTTAGCGCACCTGAAATGTGATTGAAAAGTGATGAATAATGTGAAACTTCAGACTATCTTGATAACCGTCCTCCGATACACGGGGTACCGCACCATGTAGGTGATAGCGACTTTTAGTGAAACAGGACAAGTAACAGAATTGCAATTGAACATCATCACTTCTGATAGCAAAATGTTTACATTCATGTTAGTGTACTAACATATTTGTCTTCAGCAGCGAATGAACATGTCTGATAGGCTATCAGAGACATGTCTGATAGCCATTTTCTTAGCAGTGCTAGAGAGCATCATTAGTGACACAGGTATAAGACAAGACGTTAGAGGCTGTATTTGATCCAAGTACAATGTGGAGATTGGAGTTTGACTCGGATTTTATGCGTCAGGCATTATGACAGAATCAATACCTTGGAATTACCAGATGGTGATTTCTTTGATAGGTATCGGTTTACCAAGTCCATTGTTTATGATTTGATTGAAAAGTTCAAACCTACCCTTCAAAGAGAAGATCTTCTGATTTGAGTGTGGAAATACAAATCTTGTGTGCTTTGCGGTATTTCAGCCAGGGCGACCATTTACCTGTTGTCGGAGACTCGTATGGACTTTCTCCAAGATCTGCAAGCAACTGTATTGATTCGGTTGCCAAGGCCATCGTTGGATGCTATGACGAGTACATCACGTCAGGAATTTTATTTGTTGGAAATATAGCGTAAACTGAAGAAGTTGTAGGCTACATGTACTGTAGATATAGTTAACTGAATTCAATTCCCAATTCCCATCCGTCAGCAATGGCATTTATTCCACACTCGTCGTAATCTGCTTTTCGTGCTCTTTTGATAATCGATGTGATCTTGACTTTGTCTGGAATGCATTTCGTCTGCCCTTCTCATTTATACATTAAACTCGTTATGAACATCATTAAGTGTTCCCCATCATCAATAGTAATTGTTCTTCTACTGAAAATCCAGGACAAATACCACGAGACGTCTTCAAGGTCGTTAAATGATATCATGATGACATCAAGAAACGTCATCCTGACGAAAGTCGTGATGTATGCCGCTGATTCTTCACTATCAGCAGTGTCCACTATCAGGGATGTTTATAAGGGATGTCCATGCGTTCATTTGCAAGACCCCTAAAAGCAGCTATCTGATAGTGACAGCAAGTCGGAGGTTTATCAGGGAAGTTAGTGCGGTACCCCCTGGTCTTTAGCGAGTAACTGATGCATTTATCTTGTATGCTGTCTACGTATGTGAGCAATTTTCACGATCGTTTAATAATGCAGCAATGCACTTGAACTATCTTTTGTTTTATTTCACCGCTTCATTGCAATAGAAATCTTGTCAAACGCACTACTTGGTTCATTAGATTCATAGTTCGCCATTTAGTCACAACATTGATTAGGTAAGTCAATGATATGGGTAGTGATAATTGTGTGACTGCAAGTATCTATGGACAGCAGATAGTTTATTATACACTATCTTCGATATTATTCACCACTTTTGGCAACATCTCAGATCCTAGATATCCAACTGGATGTATGGCAATATGTGTCAGGCATCATCGTTTGCCAACTATCTTGATGAAGGTAGCTAATCATGCTGAATATTTTGTAGTCACATTTATAGACGCCATGTCTACTATTGTTCGCTATCTATGTATTATTTATTGCCATTACTTCATCGATATATTCGTTGATAGATCCTATTTGTCCAACTGTTGAGCAGTCCATTAAATCATAGAAATCTGATAGTGACATACCTTTTAGATATGGAATTAAAGTGTTTCTCTCATTTCTGTAGCTTGGACAAATGACAAAGAAATGATATAGATATCATCGATTTGATCTTGACTACACAATTTACAGACACAACCTTTATATGTATTACGATTTTGATACGTTCCAGTTTCTACTGCCAGCATAGAGATTAACAATACCATAGAAAGTCCTAGAATGGAAATTGCATGAAAATTATGGCACACGCCGGGGGAACTTAGTTGGGGCAAAATGCAACTTGTGCGATCTGGCTTCCATGTTTTTTGATTGGCCTTTTTTTATTTTCCTTATTCCTTTTCCATTTATCAGGCCAATTCTTGATCTGGATTGTTGGCCCTTGTCCAAAGACCAAGTACTCAAAAGCAATAGTGAATTTACAAAATACTGCGCCGACAGGGTGACAAAGAAGGAAATCCTTTTAAACGTTCTGTACGTTCATCATTTTGATATATCGCTTTGATAATCTATCAATAGTATAATCAGACTATTATGCAACTTGTAATGTCGATTTATAGAACATGCATAACTCCAGCTTGAAATCAGAGGCCAAGAAATCTTAGAGCATTCATTTTACTTTAAAGGGTTCCCCTGTTCACTAAAATTGAATAATTTTCAAAATCTTTACATGCATTCGAATATCAGCTTCCAAAATATCACCGTGTGTCATTCAATGATTAATTGAAAAGTTCCAGCGACATTTCATTTATTTGAGAAATGATTGTCGGTAAAGAAACTTTCAGTGTGTTTATTCCAGAAAATCGCCAGGTTTCTTAACCGCTTGAAGAATAAATTATCCAATAAGTAGAAATTCTATCTGCGAATTCTTCAGCTGTTCTTAGAAACAGCACACCGACCACTTTCAATCATGACTTTGTGAACCATTGCAATTCTCTTCCTGTAATTAGGTGTCAACAACTTCCACAACCAACTTGGCAAATAGTTTCACTATGATGCAATGGTCGAATCTGATCTACAAATCATAGAGTTTTCCATGTGCCATCATTGTACATAGGCAAGATATCAAACTTCCATTCTAGTGTACTATTATCCACTTCTATGGCTGCCAGGGTGTGATTTCCTGTTCTGATTTTGATGATATTATTAATTTTAGTTTTGTCGCTACTAAGTGTAAGATAAGGTTTCAATTCACATTAAAATCTACAGAGCTCTAAATAATTTAATCGATCCTTTATTGCTGTGTTTGGCACTGTCTATCCATTCCTTTCTGAAATATTCCGTTAGTGCGTTATTTATCACTTTTTAGATTTTCTACTGTAATCCATGCTTTGCATTTCCTTGAATTTGATTTTGTCGAATAAATTATTCATTCTAATGCACAATGTATTGCGGGAAGATTTATGGTCTATATTACTTTGTATACTTTTGAATACTCGTATGATTAATCGCATATTATCGCTATTATTTAATTTAAGAAAATAGTTAATTGCTGATTTGTAGCAATAAAATTCTATTGATTTTATGCCAAATTCACCTATAATGCAATAGCTGGGTGTAGTTATTCGCAAATGGTGAAATCTGTTATGAAATTGCATAATCACACGATTTAAATCATTTAAATTTTTGTCGAAAAATAATTCACTACCATATTTCATTTTCGATATCGTTATCATCAAAATGTTTATGTTAGTATTCTATCATCAACATTGCAGAATTCCTTCAATGTTTTAGCAGTAACATATGCTGAGGTGTTTCCTTTTTTGGTCAATTCTTCTATATGTTTTCTATCACTTTTTGCGATCCAAATACCTACATACTTATACTCTTCTACAACATCAATTGAAGAAGAATAAGTCTTCATTTATAACCAGTTTTTCATATTTTTGTTTTTCATTAAAATTCATTATTTTTGTCTTTTCGTAATTTATTCTTAAACCATTATCTTCACAAAATTTTTGTAGATGCTTAATTTGTCTAATTATACGTCTTAATTGTCTAATTTATATACTGCGTTTCGCTCAGCAACAAAATATCATCTGCATAGATCAATGTCGCTATATGAATATGTGTTATTTTTACAGGATCAAGTTCATTAATATTTTTATACAGGTCGTTTAAAAAGTCATTCATATACCGGTATATACAAAATAGAGTTGGAGACAAGCTATCTCCCTGAGGAACACCACATCCTAGCTGAAATTTCTTCACTCTCTTTTCCATTGAATAGAACTTTTTATTTTTTGTCGTTTATAATGTGTTGCATTAATGATAAAAAGTGACCATCAGGAATAAGGCGTTTTATTTTACTTATCAGTCTACTTTTAAGACAGTATCATAAGCTTTCGTAAGGTCAACAAAGCATGTGTACAGTGGTTTCTTATCATTTTTATAAATTCGTATCGTTTCTTTTAAGATCCATATTATGTTGTCAATCGTAGAGTTGTCTTTCCTAAAACCTGTTTGTGATTCATGTAATATTTTGTATTTATCCATCCAAACATTTAATCTATCATTTAATATTCTTGTCATTAGCTTTTCAATACATGAAGATAAATTCAAGCACCGATATGAATTAGTATCATCTTTCTTGCCTTTTTTATATATGGGAGTGATCCAACTGCTATGCCAAGGAGTATCATGGTCTATCATAATCTTATTAAAAAGTGTGTGCAAAATTTCAACTTGATTAGGATCACTCTTCATCATTTCATTGACTATTTCATCTGGACCACTGGATTTTGAGGATTTTGAGCACTTTATCGCATTTTCAACTTCCTTTATTGTGATACTTTGATTTAAAAAGTCATCATTTTCGGCGGGGTTATTTGAATTTCTATATTTTCCAAATTTTTGTTATGTGTTAGATTTTTACTATCAACATTACTTTTCTCTACATTTTCTTTAAAAGCTTGAGCATTTAACGAGGTCGCATGTCCTGTACATTTCTTAAGTTTGTTCTTATTTAACATCGCCCACTATTTTTTCGTGTCATTGTTAGCTCTCGCTATCTGTAGTTCGTTTAGCTTTATTTGTTGCCAATTCCTTTTTTATTTTTTAAGCTTTTGTTGAGTTCTCTTTTTGTTTGTAGCAATACGCTGAGATTTTGCTCAGATTGATCAGCTTTAAATCTTCCAACATTTTGTTTATATGTTTTTCTAAGAAATATTACGTCTTTAGAATACATTATTTGATTACTTGAATTCATGGACTGCAATGATTCCCTGTTGGCCTCAATTAGTTTATTGAAAGTTTCTGACTTATTGAATTGCTCTTCTTTAATTTCTTCCTTTAGGTCTGATCCCTTAATCAAAACATTTTGACGATATTTTTCAATGTCATGTTTAAGTGTCCATTTGAAAGGGATAATGCTTTTATCATAATTTATTTGTGTTCTAAAATTCTTTTTTTGATGCATAATATACTGTTGATTTTAATTTAATTCTTATATTAATTTTCATTGGTCTATGATCAGTGAATATTTTAGGTTCCATAATTCTGAGGGCTTCTAAATTATTTACCAATGATTTCGAAATTATTAAGTAATCAATCACTGATTTTTAGCATTTGTCATTTTGAAGCCTGCAGAATGTATGTTCCCCTTTTTCATATCTTCCGTTAGTAATTATAAGCGATGTTTCGTTGCAAAAGTCAATTAGTTCTCTTCCCTGTTTGTTTACAATCAAATCTTCAGAATTTCTCAGTGGCAGATTTAAGTGGTTGTTATCATTTAGTTTACCTATTCTACTATTCAGATCTCCCAACATTATGATATTTTTCATTTTAAACTTTTCTATGTGACATTTTATTCTGTCAAGGTAATCTTTATCAGCATATTTAGATTCTCTGCTTTCTCTATAACACAAAATGATATGTATTTTTCTTATTTTATCCCATTGTTCGTTGGCTACTTCAATTATTATTGCATCTCCATTTTCAGATACTAACTTCTTTGTGCAAAAATTATCAGCTTTATAATACAGGTTTATTCCTTTAATTTGTCGACCAAGGTTGTTTTTAGTTTAGCTAGTAGCGTAGCTTCTATGACGCTATGTTGGTCAACTGGCAAGTCATTAAATTCAGTTACATGTGCTTCACTGAAGCACATCATATCTGTATCATATGTGTCTTTTATCATATAAGGTTCTTTAATTTTTTTATCATTTAAATCATTTATATTGATGTAAAATATTCTGATCACTTGCATCTTATTCTCACTTTTTTCCGTCTCCTCTCCTCCCTCACTTCTGTTAAATATACTGCTGCTGCTTCTATATTTTGGAACTGTCCTTGTGCCATAGTCGAAAAGGTTGATTGTTCTCTCTCTCTCTCTCTCTCTTTCTCAAGAACTAAAGATGTTTATTAGCCAAAAAAATTGACAAAACATTGATGGTGTTAAAATGAAGTGATGAAATGATACAATGATTCAATTGTGTGATGATTCGACGACGACATGATGAGATGTGATAAAATGAGCACGATAAGAAGATGATAAAATGAAGTGAAAGGCAATCATGACGAAGGCAACTGTTAACACTGAAAATTCTGCAGGAACTTTTAAAGTTAAAATCAGTGAGTGGAGAGGAGACATTATGCACGAAAAATTCATTGTATTCAGTATTTCATCATAAATTTTGATTTTAACATATGCATTTAATCGTTAGAAAATAAACTTATCATGCAACACTGTGATTGAGCACATGTATTTATTTGTGATGTTTTGAGAATATTATAGCCGAGTAACCAAAAATATTTTCCTTTTGTTTAAATTCAAGCAAGGACTGATCATAAATAGTGCGCAATAACTAGAGACATTTTGCATGAAAAATCAATGTTATTTATAATACTTTCAAATAAACTTGCATGTATCAACTTTGATTAATAACTGAGCATTCTTTTTATTAATTGCTGGTTTTAATAGGCATGGCATTAAGTCTTTTCTACAATAATGTTTTATTTATATTACTCCAATTGCAGACATACTCTTACATGCAGCCATCCATAATCAACTCACTCTGTTACTCGTATCAATTATTATTTGAAAGTCGAAGTCCGGTGATAAATACATGTATGCATAAAAATTCATATCATCATCATTTATCACAAGTTAAATAACACAAGGTTATCTTTTCTCTCTCTCTCTCTCTCTCTCTCTCTCTCTCTCTCTCTCTCTCTCTCTCTCTCTCTCTCTCTCTCTCTCTCTCTCTCTCTCTCTCTCTCTCTCTCTCTCTCTCTCTCTCTCTCTCTCTCTCTCTCTCTCTCTCTCTCTCTCTCTCCTCTCTCTCTCTCTCTCTCTCTCTCTCTCTCTCTCTCTCTCTCTCTCTCTCTCTCTCTCTCTCTCTCTCTCTCTCTCTCTCTCTCTCTCTCTCTCTCTCTCTCTCTCTCTCTCTCTCTCTCTCTCCTCTCTCTCTCTCTCTCTCTCTCTCTCTCTCTCTCTCTCTCTCTCTCTCTCTCTCTCTCTCTCTCTCTCTCTCTCTCTCTCTCTCTCTCTCTCTAGACAGAAAATGAGTTCAATGAGATGACAAACACCTGTTGCACTCAATCTCTCGATCAATGAACTTGAACCTTTCAATCCTATCACATCCATCTATATAGCAATTGAACAATCACACAAAGCTCAGTGTTTTCAGACTCAACATTAGTTTGAGGGCGACATGACTGGCAGACCTTCAGCTGACAGAACATACATTATCAGGGAATTGCGCCATGAACATATCAAGGAAGTCAGTATGATGCAACGATTCAACTATTTCAGAACTTTGAAGTCGTATCTTGGAGATATCATTCAATCGAAACCATTTTATTTAGCTGCATTGGTTGTATTTTTATTTATGATTTTTATATTGAAATATATGGAGATCGTCATAGATGCCAGATCATCCATTGTTGCATTGCTGATTGCAATTGTGTCTCAGTTATTGCATGTACTATCTAACTACGCTCGAAGCGTCCTCAAGAGTCCAGATTTCCTCCACTTTGAACGACATTGGTCACTGTCAGATCCCACTGATCGAAGAGTTATCACGGCAATTTGTGAACAGACCAATGAAGTCGCAGGGATGATTGCAGTTGTGAAGCAGGATGGTATTGCAGAACTCACTCGATTTCATGTGTTGAAGAGACATCGGGGCAATGGTTTGGGCTATAGACTCATAAAAGCCGTAGAAGAAACTGCTCTCAAATGGAATTGTACATCAGTGCTTCTTAAAACTGTGATTTACAATTATACAGCTATTAAGTTGTATGATCGGATGGGATACGTCGAAGTTAAGAAAGAAGGCGGCCATGAGACTTTATATCAGTATTATACCTTGAAAGTGCTACATATTGAGTACCACAAGCATTTGATGCAGAAGTAAGCTTAATAAATAACTTTTTAGAATGAAACTATTCATTTTGAGGGTCAAACATGTTTCAAGCAAAATTGCTCATCATCAGTGACAGGAGAAACAGATGTTACAATAAAATGGAGCTTATACACAAAAGAGGAGAGTGAGCTACATTCCATCAGTTCATATTCTTTTTGCAACGAATTCCTTACCGGTGTCAAACAAATTAATGTTCGTCTGAAAAACTCCCGCATTTCTCCAATGTTTAAAACTTTAAACACTAGTATGCTAATTCAGAACAAAGACAAAATCCCTTGTTTCTTACTTTCTTCAATTGTTTATAAATATGAGTGTGAGCACTGTAATAAGTGTCACACAGGAAAAACAAGAAGGCATTTTATTACTCGGATAAATGAACAAATGAAAGGTAGACCTACTTTTGAAATTAACATTTGAACACTTTCCTAACAAAGCGAATTTTAGAATTATTCATGGAACTAAGCCGTGGTTGACAAAGTTAGCTGAAGCTATGCATATTCGCGAGATTAATGACGAAATACTGATGAATATTCAACTTGTGACGCAGTTAGAACTTTTGTGAATCCATGCACCACAAATGTACCGACCACCTATGAACTGATGGAATGTAGTTCACTTTCCTTCTTTTGTATATAAGTTCCATTTTATTGTAACGTGTGTTTCTCCCGTCACTGATGATGAGCAAATTTGCTTGAAACATGTTTGACCCTCAAAATGAATAGTTTTCATTCTAAAATGAATCTGGACAGTCTTGCTTTTATTGCACTTTAATAAATATCTGTCTGTATAAGTGCATTGACCCTTGTAATTACTTATCAAACCCCTTGCGCATGACAGGAAAAAACAACCATTTTGATTTCCGTATCAGAAAGTTATATTATCAAATTCAAAATTAGCTGTTGCTAGAGCAATCATAGATTCTTGATTACAATGCAGATTTCAATGATGCATAAACATAGAAGATGAGGTCAAGTTTCCACCAACAAGCAAATATCCCCTACCTTCGGCCACGAGTCTGTTCCGCGTCTCTTGGTAACACTTGAAGAACTACGCTCACGTAAAGACTGGAGATAATTCTTAGTCCAAGAATCCAAAAAAACATTAATCAGCATGCGAACTTGTTTTTTGGACGGAGCTCTATATTCTAAAGTAATACAAGCATTCTCCCTTGTACCATGCTTCGTCATTCGCTGTAATATAAGAAGGTGTGATGGAGTAAGGACTTCCTCTATTTCGTCACTTACATACAACAGAGGTCTACTGTTTAGAACCCCTTCAATTTCGCAGCAAATTGTAACTAACTCATCATGCATAACACTTCGTTTCTTCGTTATCTTTCTGAGAGCGGTTTTTATTTCTCTTTCGAGCCTCTCATAACATTCTCCCATCCAGGGGGCATACTGTGTGGTGAATTTCCAAATAATTTTCTTACTACTCACAAAATCCTGTACCTCGGATGTAGAAAGAATCTCTTCTCCAGCCTTGAAAGTTGCGGCGTTGTCGGAGATAACATTAGGAATACCTCGTCTGGATATGAAGCGCTTCAAGTTTTGAACAAAGGATTACCTGTAAGATCTGAAATCACTTCCAAATGAACTGCTCGAGTGGTAGCACAAGTGAATAAAACTACGTAGCCTTTACGGGCTGCTTCCCCCTTGCGGAACGAAAAGTGTAACGGGCCGGAACAGTCTATTCCGACCGTCTCAAAGGCACGAGAGTATTTCAATCTTGATTCAGGTAACTGAGGAGACGGAGGAAGTGAAAACGGAAGACCCTGTACCCTTTTGCATATGATGCATTGGCGAATAACCTTCTTAATTTTTTGACGTCCTTTCAGTAACCAAAACTCTTCTCTAATTTTTGCCAGAGTTGAAGATGCACCCCCGTGAAAACTCTCGTGATGACATAGACGGACAAGAAGTAATTCAAAATGGTTATTTGGAGGTACTAAGATAGGATTATTACACTGTAAATCGCTCAATACCAATCACATACGAAGGATGCATACCAAAATATTTTTTGGTATACTGTATTTCTGTATTCTCTTGGTATATATTTGTATGCTTTTCGTATGTTATTTCAAATGTGGTATGCTTTACATACTAAAGCCATACCACAATATTAAAAGAAAGCATCAATCATGTCCAAAGTATGTTGATTTAAGGCCTTTTGTCAATAAAGATCACACTTATGTTACTACTGTTTTGTAAGTAGTGAGATAATGACATTCAAGAGTCATACTTTCAATACTGAATTCGACTTTAATACACGTAAGTCTAAGGCATTTCATGAATAATCAATAAGTATTCAACCATCAACAATTATGCATTATGCAATTTTGAAATTAAGCATATTATCAATCCGAAATAAAAACAAACACATTATAATTCATGAACGCAAAAATAGTTATGCTTCAGATATACAAGTCAGCATGATGGCATGACAAATATCGTTTGAATGTACAGATGTTTATCAACTTGGTTCATATAGTAGAGTTAACTAAATGTCCTGTTAATGTTGCTAGACAAGTAGCGAGACGATATACTCGTGGAGCATATAATTCACAATAAATCTAATCTAGTTAAATATCACACTATCAAAAAAGAAATATTCATGAATGGTATTACTGAAAAAAGTTATTTAACAGTAGTATGTAATAATATCTTTTTGCTATGTGACTTAAAGCTCTACATACGAAATGCATACCAAAGGCATACGAATAGGGATGAATTTGCATCGGTACTCGTACATAAAACATACCAACAACTCGAATTTCAGTGTAAAACAGCCAATCACAGACAGAATAGCTCGTATTGCTACATACCAATCACATGAGAAAGCAAGTGAGATGTCGTATGAAAAACATACCAGATCTCTGTAGGTATACCAGAATCTCGTATCAGATGTTAGCTTCAAATTGTATGTGATTTTGGTATATGCTTGTATCTAATTTTCATATCCAGCGATTTACAGTGTACTGCAGAATGAGGGAGACAATACACCAATAATCTTCAGTCTCTTCAGGAATCTTTTCGATGATTCCTTTTGATAATTGCTCATCAAAAATTCTGCTGTATTCATTCAAAACTTGTGGCGACTTTTTTAGTTGTCGAAGACATGAAAAAGGCGTTTATAAGCTAAGTTGAAGTTTATGGGCAATTCAATAGATTCTATCTCTTGTTTCCAAGGTAAAGGTACAGAATATTTTTTGTCTTTGAATTCAATTGCAGGGGCACAAAAAGGAGGTTTACCTTCATCCGGAAGAATTCCAATACTATCGACTTTCCAAAACCTTCGAAGTTCAGTATCTAAACTTGATGAGTCAAGAGCGGAAACGAAGCATGACAAAACATTTTCTTTTGAAGATTCAGTGTCTGTCTCAATATTCATGGGACCTCATGCAAGCCAACCTAACTTGCTGGAAACGGCAACTGGACCGTCTTTTCCTCTAATGATCTCATCATCAGCAATATCATAATACTGATCAGCACCAATTAAGATACTTACATCTGAAATTAGATCGCGATAAGTCATGGGATCAGCTAAGTCTAGATTGCGAAATTGCATTAATTCTTAGACTTTCATTACGTTCTGGGGACCACAAATATGTGGTATGTTTTTACTTCTAAGAGGTATGAGAAGTCTACTATCTGGTTTTCGCATATGAAACTTAACAGATCAACAAACGTGATTTTTCTTGTTTGGGTTTCCAAAAGTGTCAACACTCTGTACTCGAGTTCCTGAACTATCAATATTAAGCAGTTTGCAGATATCCTCTTTAATATAAGTTCTGTTGCTGGCTGTATCAAGTAAGAGACGCACAGTAATTTCCTTTGATTTATCTGGTGAGAGTAGGACTACTCTCCCGGTAGGCATTGCTGCACCGGACGATCCTCGAATCAGTAATGACATTTCTCGCGTTCCTTCAGCATTTTGTGAACGTGAGGTCAAATCATTTGACGAGGTCACGGTTGCAGTAACTGACTGTTCATTTTTATCTTGATTTACTCCTAACGACTTTTTACAAATACTGGTGTGGTGAAAGTTTTCGCACAATGAGCATCGTTTTGAAGACGAACATTGACGGACCGTATGTCTTCTCGAAAAGCATCGAAGGCACAAGCCTTTCTGCTTGAGAATTTCAATTTTCTGATCGATATCAGTAATCATTGTAAAATAAACGGCACTGTGGTTAGAGTTGCAAAAGGGACACAAATATCGCTTTGACGAATTTCGTAAATCAATAAGGCCAGCTGGAGAAATAAACGCTTTCGTTTTCTTTGGAGGAACTTTTGCAGTGGCTACTGAGCTGGACAGAGCAGAAGCTGCCGGAACATTTCACAATGAATGCACTTGACTGGAATCATAATCATCAATAAAATACCAGTTGCTTTTATCATCCTTCACAAAGTCACGAATTCTAATTTCTGAATTGAGAAGTAAGTGATGGCAGCAGACGGGAGGATCATGATTATAGGCTGTACTCGTAATCGAGAAACGCACTCCCTTGAATTTCTGCAATTCCGTTAGTTAAAATAGTAAGTTTTAAACTCTATGAAGAAGGGTCTGGACCCGAAACGTCGAGTAAAAGCTAGTTTTTTCTTTACTATTTTAACTAACGGATTTGCAGAAATTCAAGGGAGTGCGTTTCTCGATTACGAGTACAGCCTATGAATTGAGAAGCTTCAAAAAATATTCAAGGAATGATATCGTACAACCTTCCATATTAGATCTCTGAAGCATACTAAGCTGAATCTCTTTTGGAAGCTTCCTTGTCAACATAGGTAAAAGCATTATCTCATATTCTCGAGGATGTACTCCCAGTTTCGATAGATTTCTAGAATGCACTCTATTCTCATCATATAACTGGCGAATATGATTCACAGACATAATTACGTTACCTAACTTATTCAACCGATCAAAATGTTCACGTGTGATTTCTACAACATTCCCGAAGCGTTCATGAAGAATATTTAGCGCAGTAGAATAGTTCTCTTTATTCAAAGCTAGACCTCTCACAGCAGTCTTCGCCTCACTGCGTAAACATGATAGCAAATATGAAACTTCTGTACTGCTGCCAATTTTTCATTCTGATCAATGAAGGCTTCAAATACCTCCCAAAACCCAGCCCAGTCTAACTTCGATCCATGGAATTTTGGCAATTCAAATTTTGGAAGCTTCACGGTTTCAACATTCATGTTTTGACATTTATGTTGTAATATATCCCTAGCTTCACTCACTCGAGGATGAACATTAGAACATCTAGTCTTGCTATCCTCTTGAGAAGAAAAAAAATGATTTCAAGAAATTCATCACACATGAAGATGACCTAAAATTTGATCTAATTCATTGTCTAATAATGAGCCGTCAACATCAACATCACAATCCCAAGATTATTGGATGGCTGTATCTAAGGTACGAAGCTGTTTGACTTTTTCTGTCATAGTCTCTAATACACCATTTGCAACATTTGTGTCAACATTATCAATAGCATTTTGAGCCTTTTGTCTCAATTTCGTGGGCATACTACGTAAGGGTGCTCCCTGACGAACAAGACGTGAATCCATAATCACAAATCAAGTGTATATACACAAAATTTTCATAACTTCAATTCAGAGGTGATTTCTAAATGCTCAATAGATTTATACAAATACACAATCTGTGATAATCATAAACCTCATACGTAAAATAGACCTCTTATCAATGAAATTCATGTATGAACACAATAACCACTATGAGACACCAATCTTGTGAGACATACAGGGTGATTCAAAAGTCGGTGGAAAAAATTAACGGCGATATCTCAGTGATTATTAAAGATATCAACATAATTTTTTCTTCTTTAAGTTGTCAAAGGAATGGGATTTGATAATCTATTTGTTACATTAGCACACTAATTCATTCCGTTGCTGAAAATTTCGGAAGTTTTCGCTATCATTTATATGCTTTATAGTTGCTCGAATTATTCACTGCATCGTACTTGCAATCTCTGTTTGCTGACTCAGTGCATAAGTATCCAGTTCATAGATATCCAACATTTAAACATACAAACTGATGTTCAAGTTCATAGATATCCAACATTTGAACGCAAAACTGATGTTAACAAAGACACAGGCATCATTCGCTATGGATTTTCAGACGCGAAAAGAGCTGTTCAAACTTTATCATCAGAATGGTGAGAATGTGACTTCTTGTATTCGAGCTTATAACCGCTTGCATAATGTTAAGAAATGTCGATTTTCTTACAATGCCATCAAAAAGTTGATGGCACGGTTTTATACAACTGGGTCTGTCATGGACCGACCTATCGCTGGAAGACCTTCAGTCCTTCAGAATTGCATTGAAGATGTGGATCTGACTCTTCGATATCATCAAACTGACAGTCCTCTTGATGCAACATCGACTCGTCGCATCGCTGGTGAAATTGAATTATCACAATCGAGTGTATGGAGAATCTTACGTCATCATCTTCGTTTACACCCCTACAAGCTTGAACTCTGTCAAGCAATTTCTGAGACAGATAAGATATCCAGACTTGAATTCTCAGACCACATAAGATCTCTGTCACCGACTCAACTAGGAAATATTCTGTGGACCGACGGAGCAATATTCCGACTTGATGGTGTCGTAAATAGACACAATTGCATAGTGTGGAGAACAGAGAGGCCACACCCAGTTTCATAGAGTCTCCATGCCAATCAAGTCAGTGTCTGGATGGGATTCTCCAAAGAACTAAAGCTGACCCCTTATTTCTTTGAAGGGACAGTCACAGGTGACAACTAACTTAAAATGCTCCATATTCATGTCATTCCACAATTTCAGTCTTCGGGCAAGATGAATGATATAACCTTCCAGCAAGATGGGGCGCCACCTCATTTCGCTAAGAAAGTTTCTGAATTCCTAAAGGAAGCGTTTGGTGACCGTGTAATTGCACGTGGATTTCCCACCAGGTGGCCACCCAGGTCTCCGGATCTTTCCCCATTAGATTTTCACTTGTGGGGTGCACTGAAAAACAGGGTATACCATCATGGAAGGCCAGGCTCCATGGAAGAGTTGAAGAGCCGCATTACAAACGAAGTTGCCTTGTTGAATCAGTCAGAACTGATAAATGCTATCTCAGACGTTCTTTACCGAGCGGAATTGCTGGTTGAGGTAAATGGTGATGTTTTTGAGTATTCAAAATGAATCTTTGTTTTGTTAATATGATGTTATTTGAAAATCGCTTGTTATTATCTAAAAAACTTTGGAAGAGAAAAACATAGTGGGAATAAACAAAAATTGAATTAATACATTAATACAAAATAATAATTAGTGTGCTAATGAACACAAACTGAATTAATAAATTCAGCTAAAAAATAATTAGTGTGCTAATGTAACAAATGGAATATCAAATCCCATTCCTTTGACGACTTCAAGAAGAAAAAATTAGGTTGATATCCTAAATAATCACTGAGATATCGCCGTTTACTTTTTGCACCGACTTTTGAATCACCCTGTACATATAATTTATCATCATCATCATCATCAGGGTATTTCTCTCTCCCTCAAGATGAAACCTTCTCTCTTCAGCGTCCACAAAGCCATGCGGCTCCGTGTGCGTCCGGTGTTGCGTTCTAGATCGTCGCGCCATCTTGATTTTGGTCGTCCACGTGATCTTTTGCAGTTGCGCGGAGTCCATTCTGTAACCCGTGTTGTCCATCGGTTGTCATTTCGTCGCGCCACATGTTCTGCCCATCGATGTTTGCTCTCCCGAGTACACTGGATGATGTCGGTGACCCATGTCTGCTGACGGATTCAACTGGCTCTCTTCCTGTCACGAAGTGCAATACCCATCATTATGCGCTCCATTTTCCGTTGAGTTCTGACGAGCTTCTCCAATTGTGTATCATTTAGCGACCATGTTTCGCTGCCATATGTCATAGTAGGAAGAATACATTCGATGAACGCCTTTCTCTTTAATTTCATGGGAACTTTCTTATCTCGCATGATATCACCAAGCTTCCGGAAGGCATTCCACCCAAGAGTGATCCTTCGCCGCAATTCCATCAACTGGTTGTGATCTTCAGTCTGCATCTGGCCAAGGTATACATATTTGTTGACTTCTTCGATCTTCTTTCCATCGATAATGACGTCGGTCTTCCGTACGGAATTGTTGCACATGATCTTCGTCTTGGCAATATTCATCTTTAGTCCGACTGGCTGGCTATTGTTGTGGATATCCCGAAGCATCGTTTGCAACTCCTCTGTGGAACTGGCAATTAGGAATATTATTCAATAATTATAATTATTCAACAATATTATTATTCATAATTTATTACATTATTCAATAGTCAGTTAACTTAATTTCAATTAAAATCTAATCTAGCTTACATTTGCAAATTAATAGATAGCCAATTGGATGGATTTCACCGATATTCGATAGTTAAAATGTCTTAATTAGCCAGACTAACGCAATTCCATACCAATCGACTTTCATTCACTTCAATCAACAAAAATATGATGTGAAGAATTGTTCCACCATCAATGCTGCATCAATTAATCAGCTTTCCACAATCAAGGTCGCAAATTCTACTTGTTGGGCGCCATGTAATTACTTATCAAACTCCTTGCGCATGACAGGAAAAAACAATCATTTTGATTGCCGGATCAAAAAGTCATATTATCAAATTCAAAATTAGCTGTTGCTAGAGAAATCAGAGATTCTTGAGTACAATGCAGATTTCACTGATGCATAAACCTAGAGCATGAGGTCAAGGTTACATAGTACGTGAAGTCAGAGTCATAGATAGCTTCAAATATGGACACTAGTAACTACAATACTTTTAATCAATAATTTTTGTCACATTTCCTATTGTGGACCAGTTAAAACGAAGCCATGTGACGAAGACGTTTTAAAGATGTCTATTCAACTACTGGGCAGCCAGATTCATTGGTCATTCTCCTTCAGTCTCACTGAATCGAATTTGGCGATGAAAAAATGCTGCTTTTCGCTTAAAATCTTGCACATATTTGCTACGAGTAATGCTTCAAACGATTTGGCAGCATTTTTTTAGTTCAAAAGTCAAATACCAGATGCACTATATGATTCTATTCTCGTAGTCTGACTCCTCCCTTTGTTTCATCAAGTGGCACTAGAATGGTTAACTACAAGTTGATGGCATTTCAGCTGCTCATTTTGGCACCGATCATAAGAAGAAGTAAATTTCTTGTCACAAGGCAATTTGTTGTCATTATTTTATGAACATGCTTCAAAAGAGTGGATGAAGAGAAATCATGCTAACATTAGGTCTTTACATTGATGCTAGCCATTGATGTCAAAGTGACGTTTTGATCCCTTTTAGCAGATGAAAATAGCATATGTGGTTGTTTCAAAGAAATCTCCTGTGTCGAGTCGTTCTTTCCGCTCACCCACTTCAAAAAATTCAAAACAGGTGTTTGAAGATTAAGGGCATTCATTCCGAAGATGCTCTTTCCTTAAGACGCAGAGCAATGGCTACGAGACTTTCGAGAATCTGATTAATCAGGGCAATTTTATTTCGCGTTTGATTCCTACCACTCTTCCTTCTGGTCGATTTTCAGTGCCATTCTACAGAACAGCCTCACGTCGTACCTCTTTCTTGCCACACATGTGTGTTACCCAGTCGCTCAGATCTTTCGACTAATTGTTCTTGATGATATCAAAGAACATTACTTACCGTATATCTTGACTTAATAAATTGCATAAATTGCTATTTATATGATTTCTATATTTGTTAATTCACATCAATAAATTGATCAAACGTTTCTCTCTCTTTCTCTCGTCGATGAAAGTTAGATAAAGATTAAAAGAATTCGATTAAATTTGAATGAGCATAATAAACAGAAAATGAGTTCAATGAGATGACAAACACCTGTTGCACTTAATCTCTCGATCAATGAACTTGAACCTTTCAATCCTATCACATCCATCTATATAGCAATTGAACAATCACACAAAGCTCAGTGTTTTCAGATTCATCATTACTTTGAGGGCGACATGACTGGCAGACCTTCAGCTGACAGAACATACATGATCAGGGAATTGCGCCATGAACATATCAAGGAAGTCAGTATGATGCAACGATTCAACTATTTCAGAACTTTGAAGTCGTATCTTGGAGATATCATTCAATCGAAACCATTTTATTTAGCTGCATTGGTTGTATTTTTATTTATGATTTTTATATTGAAATATATGGAGATCGTCATAGATGCCAGATCATCCATTGTTGCATTGCTGATTGCAATTGTGTCTCAGTTATTACATGTACTATCAAACTACGCTCGAAGCGTCCTCAAGAGTCCAGATTTCCTCCACTTTGAACGACATTGGTCACTGTCAGATCCCACTGATCGAAGGGTTATCACGGCAGTTTGTGAACAGACCAATGAAGTCGCAGGGATGATTGCAGTTGTGAAGCAGGATGGTATTGCAGAACTCACTCGATTTCATGTGTTGAAGAGACATCGGGGCAATGGTTTGGGCTATAGACTCATAAAAGCCGTAGAAGAAACTGCTCTCAAATGGAATTGTACATCAGTGCTTCTTAAAACTGTGATTTACAATTATACAGCTATTAAGTTGTATGATCGGATGGGATACGTCGAAGTTAAGAAAGAAGGCGGCCATGAGACTTTATATCAGTATTATACCTTGAAAGTGCTATATATTGAGTACCACAAGCATTTGATGCAGAAAGAATGAGCATCTGTATATCTGCATGTGCATTGACCCCTTTTAGTCAGTAATTTGTGTCACATTTCCTATTGTGGACCAGTTAAAACGAAACCATGTGGCGAAGACGTTTTATGAATATCTACTCGACTTACTGGGTAGACCGATGCATTGGTTATTCTTTTTCAGTCTCATTGAGTCGACTTAGGCGATTACCTCAAATATTATTACCTCAAGATTGCTGCTTTTTGCTTAAAATCTTACACATCTTTGCCAATATTTTAATCGATTTGGCAGCAGTTTTTTTGCAGTTCAAAAGTCAGAAATGTATTTCTGGATGCAGTGTATGATTCCTATAATCTGACTCTTCCCTTATTTTATTAAATTATGTATTAACTATTTACCTTTGTATATTAAACCTTTTAAAACTAGAATGGATAATGGCAAGTTGATGGCATTTCAGATGCTCATTTTGGTACCGATCATAAGAAGAAGAGAGGAAAGAGAAAAAAGAGTGGATGAAGAGAAATGATGCTGACATTAAATCTTTACAAAGTTTGCTGACAAGACACCGATGCCTAACCTCTGTCAGACATTGGAAGCCGCGATTGTTAGGATGCAATTGTCATGACAACGCATGTCCACGACATGATATTGTTTTCAATGTGTTTGCCACTTCTGATCATTCATCATTACAGAGCTTCGAATTTCTATGGCTGTTGACCGCCATCGAAATACGTGTCTAACATAGACTCTTCACACTTGTGTCGTTGGAGACAATTTTTCAGGCGATAGCAAAGACTACACTTCCGTCTGTGCTCGTTAGTGATTCAGATTTGTTGTTGATGCACAAAAGTCAGATGAACTGCTTCTGGTCGGGAATGTCTGCTAGTTTCGGTCAGGAGGACACGAGCTGGTCTTCTGTTAGGCTTCGAGGGACTAAAGCCAGCCTCCCTTCCGTGAGCAGGTCTGCCCATCCGCAAATTTGGTGTAACTGATCACACACAGCATTATGTCAACTTAATGCAAAACTTACCCGTTTAGACGTCAAAGTGTGATGGCATAAAGGATCGAAAGAGCGTCCTGGACGACTTGGTCACTGAGTTTAAACTGTTGTCATTAGTAAACCGAGCCACCATTGAATCAGAACTTGAAATTCGCCGGGGAATTGTCTGAAGCCTAATCTACGTGATGGAAAAGCGGTTAATTACTTAGCGCATTAAGCAACCTGAACTGTAAACGAATTTGATGTGTATGACTTGAACTGGTCATTAAAGTCTCACAGAAGCTGGAGTCAATAGAAACAGACAGATATTTTCGTAATAGTGGCGATTAATAATAGTAGTCTGTCCAAATAACGAAATCCTTTGTAAGATGTTCTTCTTACCATGGAATTGCATGATGAAACCGCCTGAAGAGAAGAGTCGCACGTTGTGCATTATTCTTGATATCCACAGTGGGATATGATGCACAAAGAAATAATGAATGATTGCGGCCTGATTTAAAGAAGGATACTGAAGCGCGTAGAGCTTAAAGTAAATTGCAGGTTATTCTTGAAAAGAACTTTGAAATGAGATGTTGTATTGTTTCATATCATAGCCTACTATTTCAAGGATTAACATGTGTATCTGTATGTGCAGTAGTCATCCACAAATACTATTCAATTATTCATTGCGGGAAAAATGCCTGTAAAATATTGGCTACAAAACCATAATTGAAAAGTGTTTGGGATACTGGTTGTAAGAGCATTTCAAGAATTCACCGATAAAAATCATAATTATTGGATAATTTCTCATGTAAACGATAAAGAAATCGAGTGCTTTTACAGAATAAACACCGACTACAATCATCTCTCAGATAAATAGTAACTGGATTTTTTCAGTTGGTCAAAGAAAGATACGTTTTATACTGTGATAAAATTTTGGAAGCTGACATTCGACAACATTCAAGGATTTTGAAAATTGATCTAACATTTCTTGGCCTCTGATTTCAAGCTGGAGCAATGTGTGTTCTTTAAATCGACTATACAAGTTATACACAAGTATATACAAGTCTGATTAGACTCTTGACTGATTATAATAACGATGGACAAGGGGCAACAACCCAGATCAGTACTTGAAAAATAGAAATGTCAACCAGGAAACAGGAAAACCAGTCCGTAGAATTTGATTATTGCACAAACTAAGTTCCCCCTGAGTGTGCCGCAATTTTCATGCAATTTCCATTAGGACTTTCTATGGTATTGTTAATTTCTTGGCAATGATACACACATGCAATACCATGGGCATATGTGGTTCTACACAGTACCAATGCAAACTGCTGATTTTTAGCGTTTGATAGACTTCTAGATACAACTAGGGTCCATGTATCTAGCCATCAATGGCTGCATTTGTAGCAGTAGTGCTTTCATAGCACAGATTTCTGACTTCTTGCGTGGTGGATTCTACAGTATGACAATCTCTATGATCGCCTGTCCTTGAATACTGCCAGGGATGTCTATGAATAAAATGATATAGAACTCTATAGATAGAGTTTTATATCATGTTATTTATAGACATCCCTGATACTGCACATAATGAATATAAATTTAGTTCACATGCTATTGTAGCCCGTAATGACAATTTAGATGCAAATAACGGATTTAGAGAACGCTATTCTCATTTACCCATTTTATACGTGCGGATGTCATGATATTTCTTCAAAGCAATATAAAGAGTCGTCATTTGTCAGCAATCAAAAACTGTGTACACAGATAAAACGCAACCGAAGCCAGACTCACCGCTGCAAATGTTTGAAAATTTCTTCAAGACGTTTTAAGACATTCATCGTGAATATTGGCAGAAAGAACAGATACCGAGCATTCCCTGCTACTTATTGAATAAATTGTTAGTAAAGCAATTCGAAGGATACCGATTGCTGCAAAGAATAATGAAATTGCGTGGAGAGATGGCAAGCGATAATGCAACAATAAACAGAATAGCAGAGGTGTATATTGGTTTTCAGATATAATGTTTGCATATGCAATGCATGTATATACATTGTAGCATTCATCTGTATCTTTACGCATGACTGCTATTTATCATTCGTGAGAATTTTCTATATTGCTTGACTACCGATCTTAAATTACAAAATATCAAATGATTATTTTCTTGTGAAGACACTCAAATCGCAATTCCTTTGTTGATTCTTTTCATATTTTGATTGCATGCATTGCGTTCCAATCCCCATCTGTCGTCTAACCACGCAAGTTGCAAATAGAAACAAAACATTTCAAGTGTCAATAATATGAGAACATTCCTTCCGCAAATACTGCAAATTGGATGGAATTTCTTGCAGATAAAATATTTCCTTTATTCTTTTGGGCTTTGTTGGAGTGGAATTCGAGAAATTAAGTTCTGCAAATTCTCCTCAGCAAAACCTGCACTAAAGACATTGGTTTTGTAGAAGGAACCGAACACTTGCCGGCAGACTGCGAGTATCTGAATCTATTATTTATTTAGTATGTCTATCATCATATTTGCAACTTGTTTCAACAGTGGCAGCATGATTTATGTGTCAACAATACAGAGAATTCCATGGGGAAAATATCAAATATATACACACTTAGCAATTCTTGAAGAATTTTTCAATCCTTCCTGAGGACTAAGAAAATTGCCTCTATAGTAAAGTCTAGTCACCTCGAGTCTTATGTTTAACCCTCAGAGAACTGAGGGGTGTTCAGTGGACCCCGGAGCCATATTTTTCTATTTCACGTTTTGTGTTAAGGATATATCAACCGATCGTGCCCATGAATGAACAATGAATCTCGAAAAAATGATTTTGTGCATGTCCACGATGGTGCATAATGAATAAAATTCATTTATTCAATGTTTACATCATGCTCGTGCATGTGCGTTATGTTAGAAGATCACAAAATGTGAGTATTTTGCTTTCGCACATGATCGTGCATGACTGGTTGGCATGCATGAACAAATAAGCATAAATCAATGTTCAAAATGAAAGCTATCATTGCATTCATGGTTCAACACTAAAAACAGACTGTTGGCAAAGTTGTCACAGCAGTATGAGATTGAGATCTCCACAGCTGCTTGGAGGTTCTTAAAATGCAGCAATTATGAATTATTTCAGGCCTATTTCCGATTGGCATGGATAAATTTAATAAATTGGCCAAATGTAAGGGTTATGCTGCATGGAATAAATCAATTTGACCAAAATCAACTATCTGAGGTTACATGGCGACAGCAAGCATCACAAAGCCGACCCTTAGCACAACTGATATTGGGCTAAATGTCGTTGATTTAGGAAAGCACCACATTTTCGCATATGTTTACTGAGAAGACTGAAAGACACTCAAAGGATTAGTTATATCGACTTGCTACATGCAAGCATGAATGTTTTACTTAAAATCAACTTTCCTAATGATCTGATATCGATTTAGCAGGTAAACTGAGAATTTGTAAAATGGGTCCACTTGAAAGGGGTGTGAAAAAAGCTCAGGTCTCTAAGGGTTAATAAGTTCTAGAAAGTTTAAAAACTGTAGCGAGAAAGCTAAGTTTGGAAAATTTGCGAAAGAGACATCGAATTGTCTCTTCACTTCAGTTTTTCTCTACTCACACTGAAATAGCAGAAGTATAGATGTTGAATTCTAATGTAAAATTTCTGTAAAAAAACAGAAACTTTTCAATTTTTAATATTTTTGCTTTAATTAACCACCACCATTTGGAAAATCAATAGCATTTTGAAAAATGATCGGTAATTATTCCCTGTAATTTTTTCATCGATATTAACTGGCAGAATTACAACACAGATGCTGATAAGAAGAGTAACCTTGCAGAATTGGGCGGACGTCCAGATTCGGAGTAGACATAGGGTAGACATCATGAAATGAAAGTTGCATTATCGGTCTCATCCCCTCGGAAACTGATGTTGGTGGACGGACTTTAAGTGCTGTACGTGATTCAAGAAAAGGGACGATTGAGATCAATTTGATGGTATCCCCTCAGGAAAGGTGCACACTGCATACGCAACAAAGCTCATTAGAGAACTCGCAGTGGTCTTCAGACTGTGATTGACAAGCAATCTAATATCTCTTGTCTAAGTCTGAAGATAGCGGCATTTAAAAACAATATTCATAGGAAAGTAACGCGTGCTGTCTTCAAGATTTCGTCAATCTTGAGGTAATGACTGCTCTCACAGTCTTATAGATTTTTTATTTTTGAAGCAAAAGCATCAGGACAAAATTTAAATGAAATATCATCCATTCAAAAGTCACTTGAAGCTGACGACACGTTTGCCACTTAAAAGACAGTCATCCAGGATCACTTTTTCCAATAGTTTTGATGGCACAGTAAGTTGATAGGCCTAATTTTATCAAGTTTTGGAGAAGTATTTAATAGAGGATGAATGATGACTGTTTCCCATGGTGCAGGAAAAATTCGCTGGCACACGGAAACAGTGATACAGTAAAGTGAACCATGCTGGCCATTTGATTGGCATAATTTTCAATTTGGATCAGAAAACAGTATATTGATGAAGTAGCATCTATTACAACTCCTGAAATATGTGCTCAGGGTAATAACGTGATTTTTATCGATTGCACTTAGTAAAAAATTACGAAATCTAAAGTTATTACTTCAACAATAGAATCGAAATGTCAATATGCCAATAGATGCAACAGATACAATGGATGCCAGATCTTCCAACATGATGGCGTCGCATGTCCTACGGCAAAGTCTGTCTATCACGTTCTGATATCGACATCTTGGAACCCTAGTGATATGAATGGCAGCAAAACAACTCGTTGACAATACCGTGTAATGCATAGTTTAATGGAATTTCCACTATCTTGAATGAGGCAGACTGCCTAGAACAGGACTCGGGTCACCAATACCCTAATTTCAAACATCGAGCCAAAATTCGGCCCATTAAGAAGCCCTAGCAACGCAACGATCTAGTGTAAAGCAAAATAGAGTCTCAAAGACTGCCTGTCACCTCTCCTCGCGTGTCAAAGGCCGTGTGGACAAATCGGTCCGGTAGCGGTATGTCATGTTCTCACGCAGGACCGGCAGGCACCGGTACCACCTCTTTTTTTCAACCACACTCGTGTGCTTTCATCTTAATTTTTGAAGGAATGGTGTGGTTCACAGCGTTGTAAAGGATTTCACAGCATCCGCCAACGATGAAGGGCAATATTTGCTATTCAATCAATTAATCAAATTACTCTTTCTGTCTACTGAGAGAACTTCTCTTCTTTCTGTCTACAGCTTCCTAAGTTCCGACCTATGTCAGTTGGCAATTGTTATTGAGCTCTCCTGAACCAATGCCTTCTAATAACTTGATTACATCCTGACATTTCTTACTACATCTGGCCGATGCGCGACATTAAATTGAAGCGTCTGATTAGTGTCTCAAGAGGATATTTTCTGCATCATGTGACCAGAGATTTTCTTTCCTCTCTTCGATTTTAGACTCGTCGGACGTATCAATCATAAAAACATCCAAATTTTACTCTCAAGGGATGCGAAGCGTCTTTGTAGTCTTCTCTTAGATCATTAATATCGCCTTTCATTTCTGATCGCCTTGTTTGTATCGCACGGTCTCTGATGGGTCTATTCTAAAATGTATTTTTTCGGAGTGAATATGTTTCTGTCATTGCGAGGCGTATCTGCAAACAGCTCTTCTTGAATTCTATAAGTAATTGCTGATGTGTTAGTGCATTGACTGGAGGAATGCGTTTTGCCAGAATGGCTTAATAACGGTAAAATGTACAAAATCGAGGTATGCAACTCCAAAGATCAATCCTAACTCTGCGGATTGCGGCTCTCTGTGGAGTTCTGCGACTCTTGGGGTTCACTCATTGTTTCCAGTGATCAGTTAGAGACTGAATCTCAGTAAAATATGAGCGTAATACGTCTCTGAAATGAATGATGATTGCCTCCTATTCCTGTTCAAACATGGTCAATGTTACATCTACTGCATATCTGTTTGTGGGCTCATTGGATGGAAAAGTTCCAACTTTTATATTCATACAGCAGAAAATATAGTTATGATCAATGTGGAACAACATTTCATTTTTCATTATCATGTCGATGAATTGTAGCGGGTTGATGTGCTGAAGTGTTTGTTGAGGACAATTAGTCATGAAAAGTCTAGAATATAGCTGAATGTTGTTGACAGATTATCAATTTTTAGAAGATCACTGATGCGGTTGCCATTGGAGATGAAAAGCTGCCTGCAGAATATTGCCTGAATTTCAACCCAGCTCAGAATCATTTGCAATGGGTTATAAAGATCAAACATGTAAAAAATAGGAACGAAATTCATAAATCTGTTGTCACAAGATCAAATTTTGATCATTTTCTTTCATGACTTTATCGCAGGCTTTTGGGAGGGAAACCATTTTTACCACAGATATCTTAATTTCCCATCACAGATTCCTTTGTAGATGGCCAATTAACATTAATATTCAAATAAGTGACAATCTACTTGCGGAAAAATGTCTTCGTCAGAAGTTATCTCAAGATAAAGACAATGATGTCCGGAAGTAGACTCACTGTCGAGTCGAGGCTGGTGCCATCCTACACAGTTATCTATTGCCTTCTCTTCATTAAAATGGTATGTCCAATCTCTATGATTGTCAAGCACTTTTCCAGCATCGCGTCGCATGGAGCTGAGGGTTGATTATTGGTAAAGGTGGACGAAAGGAGAATTGATGCACTCGAGATATGGGCTTGGCGGAGACTGCGAAGGATCAGCAGCTGTCAGCGGGAGATAACGAGTGAGTGCGAAACAAAGTGAGAGTGCCGTAGAAAAAGTGACTTCTAGAGAACATCAAGAGCAGGAAATGCGCAAAGTACGCGCACTGGAAGAGAAGACCAGACAGCCTTAGGGTAATGTCACATGACGAGCCGCGCTTTAAAGCTAGCAGCGACGTATAATTTTGTCAAGCTTTGATCTGTGAAAGTCACGCGGCCACATAATGAGCCGTATAGCTTGATTACCGCTCGCCACTCGTCAGAATTGTTGGTTTACTACATTAGTTCTAAAAATAGATCATCCCACCACTCGAGCTTTGAGCTGTGATAATTGAGAGAGAAATTACCGCAGCTCGAAGCTAGCTACCACAGTGCAGCTGGAGCTACCAGTGTGGCCGCTCCGATTGGAACGCATAGAAACATTTTCACAGCGCAGCTCAAAAGTTAGGCATGTGGCTTTACTCTAATGCTGGCGACGATTGCAGGGGAAGTGGTGGGAAGAGCGAGTAAAGGATAACGGAGACAAATGTGGACTGACGATCTACGAGTGACACCCACGGCCCGATGCACGGGCTATGGCAATCTGAACCTGAAACCTGCTCTGGGTGCAAATTCTTGCCGTAAGGCCTATTTATTATTGAAAGTTATATTTTCAAGATAATTCTACATGTTAAAGGGAACTGATAACATATTGAATCTGAACAAGTGTCGACAATATTGCTAATTTTAGATTAATCGCGGATCTTTGAATTCTATGGATGTTATTGGTTAAAACTTTAGGTGATGACAAAGAAACTTGCACCTTAACACGTCATCTGTCTGCCGATAGTTGAGGAGTGCTTTCAAAAAGTTCCAATCAGATCATCGAGGAAGTGATGTCCGTTTATCAGAAAACAATTCGGTTACACCTCTCCTCCCGATTAAGCTAGCTCAGTTCTCGATTTTGAATCTTGGAAAAGTTCCGAACTTTGGCTTTCTTTTTGCGCATTATGTTCTTCCAATTTTCCACCTGATTCAGTGTGAGGAAAATTCTAAGTAAACAAGTCAATAACTCCATATCCTCATTCAACATGAACTTTATTTACACAATTTTAACAGAAAATGATGTGGAACGGGACAACACTGTTAAGAATGCAATCTTAAGCCTGAATTGCTAGAACGCTGATAATTTGTTATATTTCTTCTTCTTCGATCACGCCATCATCTTCAACTGGTCTAAGAAGAGGCTGTATGGTCGTCCGTTGAAGTTCCAGGCTTCCTTGGTGAGAGTCTCGTGTTGCAGATGATGCAACATTCGCAAACGTGAGAGCTGTTGGTCCAGTTGCAGCCTGATTCGTCGTTGGGAATGTGTCACGCCTCTTGTGACGATGGAAAATTGCCGTAGAACTGCATTTTGGACAACGACGGCGCAAATGTTTTTGCAAATTATGTCGAAAGGACTTATCCCATAAATAATAAACAATAAGATTAGTAGTTGAGTCCAATGTTCCAAGAAGGTCTGCTACAGTTAACCAAAAATTCATGCTATGTGATATACATCTTTCTCTCACTAGTTTACGAAGTAGGAAACATATTGGAGATAAAGGTTCCAAGATCACAAACACGGTCAAAAGGATAGCAATCAGTCTCGTCACACGGCCCATCATCTGCATGCGTTGATTCGGAACCATGCAAGGACCTCGTGAAAGTCTTCTTAAAGATACCCAGATAACAACAGTAGCCGCAGCCATTATAATGATTGGAAGGATCAATACAAGCAATTCATGTAATAAAATTACAAGAATACGAAAGAGTGATGGGAGGTCTGAGTTTATGACTCTTATAGAGACTATTCGTACTCGGCTATCTGACGGCGTGGACGGAAGGGTGTCAGGGCACATGAAAATAGCTAGCTGGAGAGGTACAATTACACCATGTACAAGCAATGCAACAATAAGTCCAGCAATAAAGACAGCGAGAGCAGTTTTGTTCACTCTCTTTAGTAAAATACCAGCGGAATGTACACCTTCAGCGTTCTTTAGAATTCTTTGAAGTCTTACCACGGTCACACCACGAGTCATAGCGATGACTACCAGCCACCAGTTCCGACAAAAATATGAAGTAGAGGTCACTGTTTGAATAATCATTGTTACATAATAAGTCACTTTGATATTAACTATTGAATCAAATGTTTGACTCGGCGAGACTATAGTGTTAGAGTAGGTCAAAGCGGGTTTTAAAACGGAAAGAATAGAATGCATCATTTCAAAAATAGACAAAATAAATAATAAATGATGATTTTGCTGTGCTAAATCGTGGCCCCTTATCAAAGTCCAAAACACAAGAGCACTTACAAGATGTGCTACGGTATTAAAGATTGTCAAGCTATATGCAACGTGATGAATTGCAAGGCTCAGTGCTAAAAAAATTGGTTTTGAGAATGTACAGGAGCAAGATGGTCCACACGGAGATAAGACAAGACTCATGTTTTCTGGGGCATTGACCCGATCTGCGAATATGACGCTGTGATTGCATTGTGACTCATTGACGAAGATTAAACTTGGAGTAGCCATTCTATAAAGCACCGATATGAACTGCAATAAAGAAAAGGGCATGATAAAAGAAGGTATGGCCATTGTATTATGTTACAAGTTGTATTTGCAATAGTGTATTCTGCAATAATTGTGTGGAAATGCATTTCAAATGTGAAATTGCTACTTATGGGTTCTGTAAGCATGAGCATTTTATAATACTGAATAATTGAAAATTAGTTTAGATATCAATATTATGAAGAAAACGACTTTTGTCAGTATGCTGTATAGTTAACAGAATTTGTTTCCTGTATCATTGTAGTCCGGCAGTCAGAACTAGTTTCTGCAAGAAACGAGCCCGAAAATACGACTTTCACAGAATGATGTACACCCTATGCCTACTACGAATCGGCACGTCTGCTGAGTTCTAGTGAGTTCCTCTTCTTGTCAGACAGGATCAAAGAAGAGCACATGTAAATCCAATGGGACGCAGATTGCAGTTTTTAGCTAAAATGAAGTTTTCTTTGTTTTCTCTTATCAACTGAAAAGTATTAAGTCTAGAGTCATAATTTTTGGCATGGAATGTCTTCAGGTCATTTCCTATTATGTGAATGTGCTATTATGCATGCTTTTCGTTTAAACAGAGAAAACATACAAAATTTCATTTTAGCTAAAAACTGCAATCTGCGTCCCATTGGATTTACATGTGCTCTTCTTTGATCCTGTCTGACAAGAAGAGGAACTCACTAGAACTCAGCAGACGTGCCGATTCGTAGTAGGCATAGGGTGTACATCATTCTGTGAAAGTCGTATTTTCGGGCTCGTTTCTTGCAGAAACTCGTTCTGGCTGTCGAACTATTAATGTTTTCTTCCTTTTCACGACAAGTAAAAATCGATTTTCTACCAGTAGCTATGAAGGAATGTAGAGACGATTTTGTATTTTGATTGTACAAACGGATATTCTTGAATAAATAAAAATAATATTTTCCGTCAGAAGTTTCATTTACTGCGTCCTTCACCATCAAAACGAGATGACATTTCAAGCTCAGTTGAAGCATTTTTATAAAAGAAGAAGAGTGCTGGCCACACACAGGCCGATTGCAATCGAGCCAGGTTATTAGTCAGGGAGATCGAGCCGAGTTGGTACTTGAGAAGCAGGCAAAGGTTTGAAGTACTGAAGTTGTGTTTACTCATGTGCAAGTCACGAAAATAAGTTGCTGCCGGGGTCGGGTTGGGGTTTTAGGGCACTAGGGCCTACTTTCGGGCCCGAAAATATGGTCCAAAACATTTGAGAAGCAGACAGGTCAAAACCAATGCCAAAAGGTGGCCTTGATAGTGCTGATATCGGATTGATGCTTCTCAAATGTTTTGTACCATATTTTCGGGCCCGAAAGTAGGCCCTTGTGCCCTAAAACCTCAACCCGCACACAAGACTTGCACATGAGTACACACAACTTCAATACTTCAAACCTTTGCCTGCTTCTCAAGTACCAACTCGGCCCGGGCTCCCCGACTATATCCACAATCGTTCTTTGGAGACCAATTGGATCACTCAGCTGCAGCCTAATGTTTGGAATTGCAAGTTGATTCGCAAGCTCAATCATTAACTCCCTTCTCATCGTTCTCGGATTCACTCTTCTGCTTCTGCACCATTCAGGGTGTACTTCAGTAATTTAGTAGTTCATTAATATCATATCACTATGACTTATCATCATTCATTACTAATTGGCAATTACACAATAATTCTATCCCGAAGACAATGAAAGTGGTAATTACATTCGCAATAAAAAGAAATTTCCTCCGATTGAATGTCATGTCTTTTTTATATGATATCTTCCTTTGATCATGACATGATGTTTTTATGTGAAGTTGTTGCTTGCATTGTTTTGAGAAATACAACATCACATGACATCACAGACCCCTTTTAAACATATGAGTAAATCCATCAGACAGTTCCACAGAAGAAAAAAAATCAAGGAAGTCATTTCTTTCATGTTTTCTTTCCTTATCACTCGACAATATGTCAAGCTAAATGTGGACATAATTACCCACAGAAGTATCATCATGGAACTAATAATCGATCATTTTTGGCAGCAGACGAGCAGATTGCGTTCTCTGGCCAAATAATGATAGCACCAGTTATCGGATACTGATTCGGATATCCAAGGTTCCATTATATTGATGATATTCTGACTTGAAGTTTTGTTAATCATACATCTGAAAAACGGAGCGGGGGATTCTGTCCCAACTACTTGCCTTCTTTAATATCACTATCAGCGACATGTTTTGACAATTTTCCAGCAGAGATTGCTCCTAACCTCGTTTAAAGGATGACATTTGCAATTCAGACATTAATTTCTGTTTGGCTGTCTCTTCCAGGGTTCATGCAAGATCCTAGGAACCTAGGCTTCGGCACATTCTCCATCTCGTCGGTACTGATTTTGATTTCTTCATCTCCACCAGCTGTCAATGTTGGTGTCTTCTTGTTGAAAGAGAGATCCATGCTTCGACAGGCCTTCTTTAGATGATCAGTCATCAGTGGCGTCGCGTGCTCCCAGACCATAGGCCTTCGCTCGGCATTGGAATACTATTTCTATACTAGACTTTTTTATGTTATAACATTAATTTTTATAAAAGATGAATTTTTAATAACAATTTTCCGAACATTTTTTAATGCCAAATGAATGTGCACATGAGAAGTTGATTGCTCATGTCGCCTAACCGCCTTACTCAAGGAGCTGAGATTACTATATCACCTCTCTGTCCAGACCCCATTTTCTCGCGAAAAAAGGAGGAAGGGAAAAAGTTCCTTGCGTTTCTCGCGGCTGGTCAGCCACTCATGTGTTTGAACTTTGATGCAAATGTCTTGTGTATTTCTTATTTCTTTCTTTGTGAGTACTTTCAATTTTTAAATCAGGTGTTGGCCTACCTTGCTTGACGACTGTCATCTTTTCAGTGTATTCTCTTGGGACGAAAGGCGTGATTATGAGCTTATCTACGGTACTAAACATAGCGTCACATCAATCACGCAAAAACAAATCAAGGAATTCTACGGCATCTGGGTGTTCGAGTCAGATGCATTACTCTGCACTCATTGGCAAACGCTCATCATCTGATCACAGTCTTATCTGAACGTCAGTCAGCTGCTATTGTTGACGTACTGGCCTCTCCGACGAGAAACGAAGGACAGGAACAATTGGGTTGCGCTTCCCTTTCTATATTTAGGTACCGTGCCTCGATCAAGAATAACGGAGAATTACATTGTAAAAATTGGAGAAGGCAAAGCATTATGTCTATCGGGAAAGCTAATATTGGTGCGGGCGCGTGCGCTTGCTGCCTCACACGCACACAACTCTCTTTCGCTCCGTCTGAACAGACGACTAGCATGTGTGTCTAATCGTTAGAAGAAAACAGCTGTGGTTCGTGCACACGCATCAAAATTGTTCACTCTAAGGTTGAACGTCCGATTTTGAGACGGACAGCTACCACGAGAAGCTATCGAATTTAAATGAAATATAATGAATGACGACACTTTTCATTTTTATAAATGCTGGCAAATTTTTATTTAGGATGCGCCGAATGCCTCTCAAGTACGGAGAAGACGCCACTGTCAGTCATGATAGTTATTTCGCCTTTAGTGTCCGCGCTCACATTCCAGATCGACCGCCCACCAGCGACTCTTCCCGCGCGCTCTGTGAGTTTGTTCGCCATTTGTCGCATTTTGATCTCTCCAACGATATTAAAAAATTCATAATGGAGAGATAAGGCAGCTTGGTTGGATACAATTCTTGAAACGAAAGGTCTCTGTCAACTGACTTGTCGCTCGAACAATTCCAACGAAATCATCGTTTAGTTTCTTGACTAAACATATCAGATGATATCTGCACACCATGATATGGTGTACTCGTTGCATGTTTACATGATAATGAGACAACCAAAATTTAGCTTTTCCGATAAATGCATCAACTTAGGGATTCAGATGAATAAATGATATTAAGGTGTAAAAACACTGACAATGCTTGTTTAAACGCCGCCATGAAATGCCTACATGTTGCATGCTCACATGATAATGAGGCAAGCAAATTTTAGCTTTTCAGATGAATACATGAACAGACAATGATGAAACTGACATTACAATGGCATCCATTGCCTGTAAATAATTGCCCATCGATGGAATGACAGCTGAATCGGTCAAGTGTTAGTAAGATAAACATGTTTCAGTGTATTAATAGAATAAAAAAATATTGGCAATTGGCAATTGTTTTGAACGTCTCAAATTTCTCATCCAATTGATAGCAGACATGTTAAGAGAGATTGAAAGAAGTGTTGTAGAGTTACTTAATTACAATTGTATGAAATCAAAATTTCCATCAGAATATTCCATCTGTGCAGGAAACTCAATTCATACGAAGATGAAATTCGATAAGATCATGAAAATCTCTAAACATCAACAATGATTAACAGTGGAATAAGATGTTTGACATGATATTACACGAATTCGGCTTCATTTAGCATTGATAAAGCAAGATGATTGATAAATGAAGTTCGGACATACTAAATTAATGTCAACTCATTTTACCTCACAAAAGTAGAATTCTCAATATTTCCCACAATTGGTCGAAGGCATCCCCGGCTTCCATCTGCATGAATGGAGCTAAGAAGACCACTACCCAAACATTTTCAACCGATGCAAATTGCCATCGTTTAGTTGCCGTTGCTATGACAGTGCATGTCCACAACGAAGCATTTACTTTGGCAGCCAGAACGAGCTTATGCAGGGAACGAGGCCGAAAATGAGACTTTCACAGAATGATGTAAAGTTTATGCCTACTACAAGACTGCGTGTCTGACGAGTTCTTGTTAGTTCCTCTTCTTGTCAGACGGAATCAAAGAGAAACTCAATTCAAAAGGACGCAGATTGCAGTTTTTGGGAAAACGGAAATTTTCTACGTTCAAGTTTTTGCTAAGTCTAGAGACATAATCTTTGACATGGAATGTCATCAGGTCATTTCTTATCATCTCCATTAACATTTATCTATGAAGCTACACGCATTCAGATTTGGCAAGTCTCCTACTGTCGCACAAGCACCAACATGTTGGCCCACTTTATCCACATTCTCGCATACATGGCAGCATGCAATATCACATGGAAGCATGGCAATATTACATACACATGATAGGAAATGACATGAAGACATTCCATGTCAAAAATTGTGGCTTTGGGTTTAGTGCTTTTCAGCAGATAAGCGAAAACATAGAAAAGTTCCGCTTTGCCAAAAACTGCAATCTGCGTTCCAATTAATTAAGTATTTTTCTTTGGTTCGGTTTGATAAGAGGAACTAACAAGAACTCGGCAGACGCGCAGATTCGTAGTAGACATAGGGTGTACATCATTCAGTGAAAGCTTCATTTTCGGCCTCGTTCCCTACAGAAACTCGTTCTAGATACCAAACTTACTGTTGATAGCGTATACGCGTCCGTTACTATAGTCCTTCAGCTTTATAGAGTTTCGGAATTCTATGCTTACAAACTTTGATTTAGTTTGAAGTCTAACAACATTGACTCGAATCGATGCTTGAACCATAGAACAAAAGCGAGCAATCAGATTTCTGTGGTAACACATCATTCTTAATTCATGATCAATTTGTTAAGTAGCCTAAATTAATTAGTGAAGTCATTGATCTTACGACGACTACGTGGCAAGGCGAAAGCAAGTTTTATTGACAGAAATTTCAAATCGAATCAGTCAGACTCGAATAATTTCAGTCGTTTTCAGACATCACTCGTTATTGAATATTGCATTGACTCTGTTGTGGAAATTATTAGTACTGCAAATTCAGAACAGGATTGAATCAGCACGAGTACTGACAAAGTGTCTCAAGAGATTCAACTTTTGCCACTGTCGCAACTTTGTCAGTCTTTCAAGAACTCCGTGTGAATGGACATCTTTGAAACATACTCTCAAAGATGAAGTTTCACATCTGTTGACTGTATGATATTTGCTTTTGACGAAGATTATTTTCAATGAATGCAGTTGCACGAGAATAGCACGAGGTTGACAGGATGCAATCACGAAAATCCGACTTGTTTGTTCACTGCAGCTGCTCATTCAGATGCAAATTTAGAGTGCATGTGCATGTGCACAAAAGTCAACAACTCCGGCCGTTAGTACGAGTTTCTGCAGGAAAAAAGGCCGAATGTGAGACTTTCACAGAATGATGTGCACCCTATGGCTATTGCCAAGTTCTACCTGGTTCCTCTGATCGTCAGGCAGGATACAAGAAACCACGGGTAAAGCCAATGGGAAGCAGACCGACTTTCTGTGATTAAATAAGAAGTACAACACCGTAAATCTAGAGCCATAATTTTTGGCATGGAATTTCTTCACATTATGTATTTATGTGTTCATATACTTTTGTCTATGAGCTAAATCTATTTAGATTTATCACAACGTTTTGTTCCATTCAATCAATTTCTGTTTACTGATCAGCTCATTTTCTGTTCAGCTTGATAATATGAAAGATGCCCACATGATAGAAGAATACCATTTTTGTGATGCTTCAATGTTTTTTGATGATTTGTCAACCTTAAGATAAGCTAGAACTCTTCCATTTGGTGCACACGCAATTCTATGATGTTGAGATGTGCAAAGATGAATTTCTAAATTTTATAGCTTCTCCATGCTAAAGCGTGCATAAGTATGAGATATTTAAAATAATTTGGGAAAGCCAAGTTTCTCGTGGTAGGTCTTAAATAACGTCCAAGGTTATCTTCAGATATTCTTCAACCGTGGATCTGAGGTTGAAATTAAAAAAGAAGTTATTTAAGACCTACCACCAGATACTTGGTTTTCCCAAAACTTTTTATATGTGTCATCGAATGTCGAAGCCAAGGCATATTTTCACCTTGAATTTGATTTTTAGTTGCTATCGGTCGGGATTCATTCAATTTGAAAGGAGCAACAAATATATGTAATATTTTCACTTTATTATATTATAATATTTATAATTATATATTATATAATGCATATTATATTAATATTATATGATTATTGGTGTAATTAATTATTATTGTATTATTTCACCAAGCCATATAATGTCTTTATATGGCTTGATGATGGACGAAGTAAGATCCGAAAAGTTGCAAAACAATGTAACAAAATTTAACGCAGTTAAAAATTTTCGGTTATTATTCTAACGAAGTTAATAGCAATACAGAATGAACAGTACAGAAAAACCGAACGAATTTATAAAATGTGCATCGGTGTCTAACTCGATCGCGATCAATCTTTTAATCAGACACATAAAGAAAGAAGCGTTTCATCAAAGCACTAAAAAACTACATAGTGACGAAATATATCCGAACAGAACTTCTAGCAAACTGTATTCATGAGCAATAACCACAAATTTGTGTGTGAAAATACGTGGTCTTTATTTTTCTGATACGAACGTTAACTTCTTTACACGGTGTGCCAGGAGGAGCGGTTTCATTTTGAAAAACTCCCATTATATTTCCCAACGGATTCTGATGCATATTTGTATGAAAACATTTCGAAAATCATGTTTTGAAAATTACGCGATTAGCCCTTTTCAAGAAAATTACGGAAATTCAAAATGGCGTACATGAAACCGAAACTGCATTCTGGGGCTCGGCTAGCATGCATTATGCTTCAACAACAAGCCTTGGAGGTCTGATCGATCTGATGCAGACCACTGATTCACATATTTTGACTTGTACACAAACAAACATGACACTTCTAAGAAATTTTGATAACCTGTTAGGACCTCCAAGACTTGTTGTTAATGCATAATACATATTAGCCGAGCCGTAGACTGCTGTTTCGGTTTTACGCCCGCTATTTTGAATTTTTCTTACAAAATTGAATTTACTTTTACAGTGATATAGCTTTCGTGCTGACAAATCAGCTTGACTGGAATCCAGCCAGGGATAATGAAAAATCGTAGTACACGCAATTCTGATGAAAAATGAAAAAAAATTGCACCAATTTCATGAAATGCGTGAAAAATGACGTCAAACCCGAATAATTGCTCACATATGTGCGCATGTAACGGAAATAATTGTGAAGAAACTTCCGATAAATCTCGTTCTTATGTCAGGTTGAAATTAATCATGTACGCAAGAAACCCTTTCTACTCCTTCTACAAAATCATTGCCAACAGATTTGCCTACAGCGGTTTTTAAATCGGCTTCATATAATTTTGCATCTATAAAAAAAATGAAATTCGTGAATTAAGGAGAATGACGTACGTCTGATGGTTTTTCTTCTATAACAAGTGATGCCAGGCCATCAATCGCTTTTCAACGTGTCAGGAAGGCCTTCAGCAATTGCGGATCAGCTTTTTATAATTTCGCGCCATTTCATAAAATAAAATCTGCTGATTGTGGAGAATATCGTGCTGTCTATCCTGATGGCGTTTCTTATACATGTATATCAATGTATAAGTGACGCAAGATTATTAACTGCTTTTCAACGTGTCAGGTTGGTCCACGGCAACAATGGAACAGCTTTTATATAATTTTGCATCATTTTGTAAAATAAAATTACAAAATCATGTAGAAGTATTCAATTTTTTACAAATTTAATTCAATGTGTTAATTAATTGATTAATTTAATCAATTGCAATTATTATATTAGTTAATTACAATGTTGATAAAAGTGACAGCACTAATTTTAGTGTTGTCATTCGTGCACGATCGAGTATCATGTTGTCAGTGTTGGAGGCTCTGTACATCATGTTCTACATGACAATCCTGTTAGTCAGAAAGATTTTGTGTTGCAGGTGGCTCTGCCATGGTAATTTGAATTGTAATCGATGTTACACCACAATTTAGTTATGTCCAGAAAATAGTCCATTTCTGGGTCAGCCTTGATAAGGCTTTACTTTGACTTCGACTCCAATAAATGAATTCGCAGTTGGCAATTGTCAATTGGCCTTAAATTTTTCTCTTCAAATTTAATTCAATTTTATTCAGTTTTAAGATCAATCAGCGTTGAAGTAGATTAGTTACTAGCCGAGGGGCTGGGATGTCCATCAAAAAACAGCTGCTGTCCACTTTAATCCTACTGACATAAAGCGGAAAGTCGAATGTTTGGAGGGAGGGAATGAGCGTTGGAGGGAGCTGCAATCCTTCGCTGAGTAGATTTGTTTCATTTCTTGTCAAAATTTTCGTAAAAATGTGTAAAATTTTGATTACTCACACTAATTTTATTTTCCACTTTTTCAACCGATTTAGTTTTGCTCTCTTGTCTGGCTGGCAATGCAGCCTGATTTGATGGAATCAAGCTTCTGTTCATTGCTTTCCGTTTACATGTACCTCTTAAAAGGATTTCATTCTTAAGTTGTTATTTCTTTGATGCTAATAATGACTCTGATTTTGATTCATATTCTACATTTCACTAGACTGTTGGTTTCTTTATTATATGAAATCCTACTTTCGTAGGATGGTACATCTCTTGCTTTGTCCTTGATACATCATATGGATTACTTTCATAAAAAAGAGTGAAGTTGATGATTTCCTCTCACAATGCACGCTCAAGATCGAGAAGCTTTGTTCCTTTCACAAGTTCTATCCTTGTTGTCTCATAGCAGATGCATAAGATCCATTTATTTTGACTATTTTGCATTCCGTAAATACGAAGAGTATGACACCCTTCTTTTGCATGGTAAATCTTCCCAAAAATTCATATATCTGCATTTAATATTCATCCTTCATCGTTCATAATGGATGAAATTTCTAAAGCTACAAAATCGTATCGCACAGACATTTTGTCATCAACACATAATGAGAAGAAAAAGGAGAATTCTTTCATACCTTTCGTACATGCTCATAATCCAAGAAACAATTAAGCAGTCTCAAATGTTAATTCCACCCTAAAAATCCGGTCAACCAACGCAAGACACTTTTGAATGCAATTGTATGAGTAGCAAATAGCAATCTCTAAATCAAAGCAGATTCTAAACATAAATCTAAACAGTAATCCTTGAAAATCAAAACAATGAAAAAGTGATGAAATGCAGAAATTGCGATTATTTACAAAGAAGAATCATCTTATAATTTCAACGGAAGAGCTTTCCAAGCAAATCATTAGATGTCATTAGAATTGCCATTTAAGAGATAACTTGTCCAAGGAACAGATACATTGGACTTCAAACAGGACTGAGAGCGCATAAAAAACAAATCAATAAAGCCGAACATAGACAAATAAAACTTACCGACCCTTTATAAAGATGCAGCAATAGTAAATTCCCCATTTTTCTCTTTCATAAATTATTATCATGAGATGAAATTCAACATGTAAAGAAAACAATTTTATACGCATCTTCCATGCATGCTAAATTTATATCTGATTTTAATTCAAAACATTTCTTCATTTCATGAATGTCTGCAGGGTGTCCCAAAAGCCCCAATCGGATGAAATTATTATCAATTTTTTATCTCATTTTGTCACCATTTCCCCAAAAACACAAATTCATCATTAATCATCATATTATTAATATCAAATATATCCCTAAAAAAACATGTCTATATATATAAATAATCGTATATCAAATATATATAATAAATCATAAATCATTATAAAGAAATAATCATCTATCAAATGAGAGCATTGAAACATTGAAGCACAACTTTTCAAGCACTGAAATTAGATAACAAAAGTGGGCGTTTGGCATCATTCAAGCAAGGTTGGGCAAAAACTTGGGTCAAAACCGAAAACTCAAGTCCAAGCCTCAATAAATGAGCAGAATCAAGTCAACGAAGTGTATTCCTTGTATTTTGTGCTGACAAAGATTTTTCCATAGGCTAAAATTCTTTTTGGGATCATGAGAAGTGTGGTATCAGTGAGAAACAATTTGATTTTCTATTTCAATAACTGCAATTAGTATTTTAGGAAGACGTATTACGTCATAAAGCTTTCCTTTAATTTAGCTACTGACTAATTGAAAATCTTTGATTTAGTCAAACTAATACAATATGCTATTTATGATTGAATTACACATTGTTCATAAGAAAGCAATTGTTTTCATTTTATCATTCAGAAATAAAAACAGAATTAATAAATATTATAACTGCGTAGTGAGTGCACGGTTAAGCATATTTAGAATACGAAATTGTAATGATTTCATGTTTCGATAAATGTTGACTGTCGCAGACAGTTTAGGGGTGCGAAGATAACTGCGAAGATATAAAATATATGAAATATATGGAATTCAATATCCACAAATGCAACAAAATACATGCAAGTTTACAGCAAATACAATAAGTACGAACATTCAACGCGGTTTTATCAAGCCGAACCAAAAAGAAACAGCGAATAAGCACAGGTATTTTTGAAATATTCTGTGAATTGAGTGGAATTTTGATAAAAGATCTGAACTTCATGATCTCATCATGTAGTTCTCTGAAGATTCAAATCAAAACATTGATTATTGTAACTTGTTTTGTATATATGCAGCATTAATAGAAGACCCAAGTTTTGCATCACATACCCAATGTCGAGCCAAAATCCCAAGTTTGATTGAAAACCCAAGTACAGCCTTGATTCAAGAATCAAGAATACAAGTGTGCTCATCATCATCATCACAACAGAAATTCATCACCAGGTTCTCGAGGATGAATTCATCAGCATTTGAGGCTTTATTTCGCGAAAAGCACTTCAAATGGCTCTTTCAATTGCTCAGTAGTTCGGAGATTCTGTCGACTCATAATTTCTTTCACAAAACTCCAGAGCCAGTTGTCGCACGTTGTCAGATCTGGACTACGGGGTGGCCAAACGAGTGGTTCGTTTCTGACAAAAATTCTCTCACCCTCAGGGTGTGGTGTTCCATCTTGATTAAAAATCGTGTTATGGAGACGTTCAGGGATGAAAAAGTTTTGGAACACATGAGGATATTTTTCTGCAGTTCTGCTTCCATGTTCAAAAAGAAGGGTTCCAACAACTGATTCTGCCGGCAGTGCAGCCCACATCATTACGTGGCGGGCTAGATCTAGATCTAGATCTCTTCGTAAAAATGCGGGTTACTTTTGGACTAAAAATACACATTTGTCATTCTACTGCTCAAATAAATGGCACTCTCGTCCGCAAACATAACACGACGACGTGATCTCTCTATTGTGAATCGTTCCAGAAGAGCTGCACATGCATCTCTTCGTATATCCATATCAGAATCACTCACCTAATTGACAACACCAGCTTTAAATGCTTTGTGGTCTTCCTTTTTCATCATTCTATGAAGAGAAGACCTCAGAATCTGCATTTCAGAGGATCGCTTTCTGATCGACTTTGATGGCCAATTACTAATTGACTCATACAGTTGCTCAGTGAAATCATCCCCATACTTTGATAGTCTCCCGGATCTTGCGGCGTCGTGAACAGAGCCTGTTTCGAACACTTTCTTCTCCAATATTCTACGCTTCGCTTCCGCAGGCTCTTCCTTTCCAAATCGATGACGAAAGTCATCACGAATATCTGAGTATCTCTTTTGAGTACTTTTCTTTTCGTGTACCCATACACTGACGATTAAGCGTTCTTCAATAGTAAATGGACTCGTATCTGAAGCTTCATGACACGCCATAATGAAGTGACAAGCGTCAAACAAAATTAACACACATTCAGCAGTGACTGCAGATGAGAGAGTGAGTATTGATTAGTTTTCCTTCCACCACTGTGCAAGCGAATAGTCAGTGCACGTGATTGTGTGCATAGACTTTAATAGCGCAGCATCATTAGCTATAGGTAGGATGACAGACTAAATCTATAGAAATAATTGAAATCTTTAGATTGTGTGTGATTGTGTGCTGCAGATATGTGTGTGTTTTCGACTCAATGTTCAAAATAATTCAATGTTAACTTATAGCTTTGATTAGTTAAATAGATTTGGATTTTTTAGACAGGAAAAGCAAACAAAATGAGATGAAAAATTGATAATAATTCCATCCGATTGGGACATTTGGGACACCGCATATGTGAAAGAATTGAGCCATGCTCGTACGGTATTCAATTACCGTTCGTTGTATTATATTATCATGTACAATTTGATATTGTACAAATTTTGGGGTCACAAATATGATTTGTCTTAAAACATATCTCTTCGTCCAAAAATGCTTTCATTGCAACTATTTGCTCTTTAGCTTTCCAAAGCTAATCAAAATAATGATATGCTATGCAGGATTCTGGCTACTTAACACCAAATGGCAGTCGCAATATATTGAATATCTAAAGAGAATGACAGCGATTACAAGTAAGTCAATAAAAGACAACAACACTATTGATTCCCTATCTCACTGGCCTGACCAAGGAATCGAACGAAGTCTGCAGTGGACACGCACTCACACTTAAAAACAGTCAAGCCGATGATGCAAAAGATTGCGAGTGAAGGCAGAAGCTGTCTCTAATGGATTGGACATTGGCTTTACACTACAAGACATAGCACTAGCTAACAGCCAAATAGCTCACAAAATTACCGCCAGCATTAAAAGGAGAGTTCCAAAGAAACCACTTGAAGTTCCAAAATACTCGTACTTAGGAAAGCTTCTATTATCATGTTTTGTATTACAGACATTTGCAAGAACTTTTTTCTGCTGGGAAGGTCTGAGCGAAATTATTCATCCTTAAGTGAATCGCTTTCTCGTTAAGTGAATCACCTCAGAAAACTTCCAAATTATCGTCTACTACCTAAGTTAATCGCTTTCTTTCTAGAATCGGAATGCTTTTCTCTATGCGAATTGCCTACTCTCAAAATCCCCACTATCGATTCGATTTCTTCAAAGAAGTCTTCAGTCACTGAATTGAAATAGAATCATCAAAAACAAATATTCATATGCATACATGTACATGTAGGTGCAGTATATTTATCATATTGTTATGTAATAACATGTATGCGAGAAAATTGAAACTGATTCATACATGCAATAGTAATTTGAAATAAAATTTTATCCAATAGAGATATATAGTTATAGAAAAGAATTTTACCGTATAAATAATACATTTTAGTCTCGAATCTCACGAATTTTCAGGCCATGAGCTCGAAGCTCTCTGTTTTGTTCATTCCTTTCTTTTTTTAGAAGTAATTCTAAATGGTTGCGACGTAATAGAAGGATTTTTTGTTTCTCTAATGTAAGGTCCATTTTTATTTGTCTGTGGTCAACTCCTTTACCTTCTTTATTCATCATAAATTCACTTGCTTTGTTCGTCATGTGTATATTTTTGAGTCTTGTTACCTCATCTTGTAATTCCATTTCGTTTTCACTCTTAACCATAATGGCATCATTAATCGATAATTTTCCATCTCCACTAAAATACACAGGAAAATTTGGAGAGACTCTACTCAGCTTTACTGCTACTATATACGGCCCTGGATTGGATGTATTTAACACAGGCATGATTTTTGAGGTATTGCTTAATGCCGCTTCTTAAGAGTTGTTTTACTCATTAAGATTGAGATGGACTGTGGAAAAATTCGAACATGGATAATAACTTCCAACCTTCATCATGTACGAATAGAAATGTGACAAAACACTGAAAATAAGTAAGCAGTAAAGCAGTATTAGACTGAGAAGCGTCAGTAGATATCACTGTTTGCCTTGTTTATAGTGTCAGAAAATGGACTCCTAGATATAGGACTCCATGGTCAGAACCTTCGAGTTCGGTACAGTATTTAATATCTCCTTTTAGACACGAACGCCTAGATATTTTATTAGGTTTATTAGAGCTTTATTCCAGGCGTCCGTGATTGAGGCGGACTGCTGGCTATATTTGCTTAGAGAGGTCATGAAATATCAAACGTTTGTATGAATGTCTCGGCATGGACTTCATGGTCTCGGGAAGAGACACTGGCGTTGTCTAAAATGCCCAAGTATGCCAATTGATAACAATCAAAACGCACGATCTCCTAAAAGAATCTGAAACTTTCAAAACATGCATACAAAATGGTGAACGCTGTAAACTAGCATTATGTATAACAATTATGTAATTATTATGTTCTCATCACATTTTTATGAAATCTTAGACACAACATAGCAACAACAGAAACTGAAGGATGATTGAGGTATCCGTGCGATTATTGACCACGATTGAAGGATGACGAAAATGTGGATGACAAGAAAACATTTTTGAATCATGAACAATTACTCGTATTACATGAAATGTAAATAATGCTGTAGGTCAGAAACAAGAATAAGTCGAATAATTAATCATGGTAATAGTGTGCATTTTCTGAATCCTGAGGACGTGGGGATTCCGAATCTGAAGTCAGAAAAATTGCAAAATTCTGTCCTTTACACATGGGGAACATGTAGATATGACCGATTTAGCCGTAGATTAGGCACAAGGAAATGTCTCTTTAAAAGTCTATTCAGAAATTCAGAATGCAGTTTAGTATACGGCTCATCAAACCTTTATGCACAATCAATAAGACTGCGGGATTTCATGAAGACACAGAAAATGATTAAAAACCTTTATAAGTAGTCTGCCCTGCAAAATGAAAATGGCATTAGATCTCCCATTATTGACATCGCCGGAGATTTCGACTTTATTGGGTTTAGACAATATCCTCTTCTAACGGACATAAATCCAGAATTTCTCGGAAAGCATCCTCGGAATACATGTTCTCAAAAATGCTCTGGAAATTATTCCTATTTTTGCATCTGAATATCCATCAATCTAAGTAACAAAATCTAAATTATGTAGAATCCGTGATGTGGTTATGTTTATAGATGTCAATGATAAGTTTAGCGGTTCGAAATTATTCATATGACCGCACATAGCTTTGCTCTTTGTTTAGACCTTGGGGTGCTGATCTGTGTGATACCTACAGTGCCACATCAAAGTAAAGTGTGAAAGAGAAGAAAAATAATAAAGTACTTGAAAGAAAGATCAGTGCATTGTTTTTGCCTCTCCGTTCTCCTTTCAGCACATCAGCTTATCGTTGATGAAAAACAATGAGAAGTATGGAGGGTAGAAGAATGAGGGTGGTGCATATTTATCAAATTATTCAATACATCAGCATTGAAAGGGGAGGTATCAACAGAGTGTTGGCAATCTATCGGCTGCACATTGGCTGCATGTGCGTAAGTTGAAAGAGGGAGTTGGGCCAATAAAAGAACGTCGCATGCACAATGGGACGCTAACGGATATGCATTGGATGTACAACATCAGGGCAACATAAGTTACAGGTTAGAATCTGCATGCATTTCTATGAGATTAATATTTCAATTGATTTTATGATGAACATGTCTCTTAATTAAACACATCGTTAAAGTATTTTTGTAATGCTCTTTATACGTTATTCTATAATCAACTTATTCGACTGACTGACACTAACCGAAAATAATGAAGCAAATAAGCAATATGAAGCAAGAGACACACAAAATTTTCATTCGTAGCAATCACAATCAAGGGCGCAAACCAATCGCTGATCATGCGTGCTTTCATAATCAAACTAACAGTCCAATTTCTATTAATATAGCATTTACACAATCGCTAATAGATGTCCACCAGAAGTCGTCCATCAATATAATAATGTGATAATTGCCCGATTTCACATCGTTGTAGCAGACATAGTAGATATCAATTGATTTCATAATGCGACAAGGATATCTGATTAATCAATTGATGTACGGCTAATAGCGATAATATTTACAATTTTCTAGAATTATATAGATAATTTATGGTTTTGAATGATTTGTGACATCAACGTAAATTGCCAATCTGCTTTCGCGCTGTTCATGAATTATTTAAAACCATGCATCATCATCTACCCAATGAGGTTGATGAAGCACAGCGCTGGCTAAGGTCATTTATTATGTTGTCTAATCAATCATTTCCTTCAGTTAATTCAAAAATTAGAAGAGACCTTATTTACTCTCGAGCTCGATGGCTTCAGCCAATTTTGGAGAGGTATATCCAATGTTTTCCAGTCGTATTTCAACTTCACAATATGCGAACTCTATAAGGAAAGAAATGAAAACGATGGGCTGCATAGCATCCAACAAATTAGTTTATATGATGAATAAAATTTGAATTTAGCTGGCCGTTTAGCAATGCGACAGTCCTAACTTTAGGTCTACAACAATGACACTGTGATAGTTGTTCCGTATTATATTCGTCTGACGCGGACGAGCTTAGGATGCACAGCAATACAATTATTCGAATATTCTTCGTGTTGCAGTAATTCGTTGCTGCTCTATTTTTTGTCACATTTTGCTAAAACTAAATATCGTATAATGTGCACTCCCCTCTATTGCATGTTGATTTAGTAACGAGAAAACACGCGCAAAAACAAAATATGTTTGCTTGTTGGGGAAGCGGAAAGTGTACAAACTCAGATTAGACGCAATTACAGCATGAAAACATGAAGAGTTGGGTAAGTTGCCAAAATCCTGTAGAGAACATTATTGCTATAGGTCTTTTAAAGATCCCATTGACAATATTGCAAAACTGATACAATGACTAAATAAATCCAATGCATCAAAAGGATGATAAATCGAGAGAAATAATGTCTTGGAAGCGGAAGGACTTTATTAGCAATGTGCTTCAAAGAAAATAATAAAATGGTTCGTTCATTTATGCTACTTCTTTTGATTAAGGCTCCAAGCACATCTGGAGAACGTCTAAAGAACATATGACGCAGTTCTCATTTCTAAATTGTAACAATGCACGAAGCTTGCAACTATAGACAGTACCGGCGCTGTGGCCTTGTGGTAGAGTGTTCGCTCTGCGTCCGGGAGACCTTGGTTTAAATCTTGGTCGGGTCAAACCTAAGACTTTTAAAATAGGTACACTCTGCATTCTTGCTAAACACTCAGCACCAAAAGAATGAGAGTGGGATAAATGACAACTCGGTCACATGGAAGAAAGGCTCCGTGCCTAATGTGCTTCCGAGTATAAACAACGTTCATTTATTTATAGAGCCGCTTTACTGTTTTACTAAGCCATAATCAAACGAAGCCAACAAGTCTGAACTCAGAGGTCCGAGAAATAAATTCCATCAGGCAAATACGGCCTTTTTCCAATTCACCTACGTTGCACATGTAAGAGAGTAATCACTTTTAAAAGCTGATACTAATCATCGACCGTGAGAAGGAGCTGGACGGCGGTAGTCTGTCATTCTTTATTTCCTAAGTTGAACATACTAATGACCAAACTTTGAGGAGCTTTTCCTTGATTTTCCGGCCGTTGCGATCGCTCTATTATGAAATGAACTGTTCCTCTGCGACGACAGGAATGCTTAAGGATTTTTAAAAGAAACCACTCGGGATTTATATCAATTCTATCCAAGTCTGGGGGTGAGTAGGCCACTTTTTGACATTCTTGCACTTGACCTCTGAAAACTAAAATGCATAACCATTCTAGTTTCCATTTTCAAGTGTTTTATAAATAATCACTTGACAATTTAGAATTTGAATGATTGATTTTGGAAACTATACATGCATGTAGTGCTTGCAATTATCAGGTCAGTAAAATTTTCGACCGGCATTCATTAAATATCACGTTTGACACACTACTGGCAAATCGCCGACGTACATGCGAGTCAGCACGCCTGCAATAATTGATAAATGCTGTTTTTTGCAAACACAATGGAAATAGAATAATTAAGCATTGAGTTGTATCTTCAGTTGAAAATTGGGAACAGGCCTGAGTTGTTTCCAATTCATCTACTGCAATATCAGGAATCTTCATCAGGCCTAGTTCGCATCTCTCAATACATTAGTTCAAGTGAGGCCATTCCTGGTGTATGATTAAATATCTTCAATTGCCACTGGCTTTCTCAGGAATCAAAAAGAAATCTTTGCAATACCCAATATTTCGCTATTCTTCATCAAGGGTGACAGAATGAATGTCACATTGCGACACGTTTGCGTCTCGGGGACCGCACGGGCCTCTAAACAGCTTTGTCTTGATGCGGAGAGAATGAACGACATTGAAATGTAGTCATCCGCCTCGAATTGTAGACTTTCTGAATTTCAATTTTGAAGAGCATCTTACTAATCACGCGCCTCGAAAGTTCAAGATTTACAGCTTTAAAGATAATTTTAGAGATATAATTTGATAATGACAAACAGAACGGACGAGGACTTTGAAATTCTTCGCCGACTGAAATACTCATTGTCGTGTAACAAATTGTTTTCTTTTATATGCATGCCAATCAATTATTCCTACGTTACAATATAAAGATAAGTCCTGGGAGGTCACCGCATCTAATTATTTTCGTGACATTTTCTTTTGCAATTAAACAAAAGACTTCTGTTCTTCATAATTCTTATATAAAAATCAACTGCTTTTTTGGAACAATTTCACTTCAAATTTAATATCAAATTCCATTCCCTTATCGCAATTGAATAGTTGAATTCCACAAAATCGATCGGTATTCAAACCCTTCGACATTTTTTTAAGCCATAACGAACAATTTGCCATAAATATTATCATTTTCTTGCTTGGAATTCGTTGATCAACTAATATCATCCTATATGTAAATATTTGCTCATTAGCTATCGAAACATTTCACTAGCAAAAAGCTGAGACATCCACCATATTCAGTCACATGATTTTCTACCGCAATAATTAAATATATTCAATTATTGCAGTGTTGCAGTGAAAATGCGAAAATTCATTCTTCCACATGCTTGAGTATTGCCATAAATTTGGGACGCTACAAAGTTTTCATGAAAATTGTGCTCATGGGCCAGCGTACTGGTTGTCGGATTAAATCTACATACATGCATTGAATACGTGTAAATTGCGTATCTTTATACTAAAGAAAGCAACAATTTTGGAATAGAAATAATGACAAATTCGTTCTCAAATTAACGAAGCAATTAACGAAATTAGCAAACGGAATGTCAATTAATTAGGCACTATTTGATGCCACTCTGATGAAACAAAATATTATATAGCTTCAATATGAAAGGGAGAAGCAAAGATATCAATTATCATCGTAAACAAACAAAACAAATTATAATTGTAAATTCAAATTTGATTGGAATCAAAAAACGTACACGAAGTATGATAAATTACATGCTTACATGAACGTTCTTCGATTACGAATTCTACCGCCAGTGCTGTAGTCAATACTGTATCAATTTGGTCTACTTTTTCTAGCGATACTCATTTTAAAATTGACACTAGGCCTGTCATCTGCGAACGAGGTTCACGTCTGTAACTTAGTAAAAATATGCAAGTGATTGAGATAAAGATGAAATTATTTAATCCTGACAAGGACGCAATCCATTTAAGCAACAATTTCGGATTATGTGTTTGAGAAGCAATGCATTTGAGGAACAGCACATTTCTAGTCACAGCGCATTCATAACACAAAACCCCGTGCATTTACGCCGTTCTACTGTTAGGTAGAGCTTCAAGTTGAAGTCATCATATTACTATGCTGAATCATGTCAGCATCTATCCTTCCCATGCGACGCTTTTGGAAAAGTACTGGAAACTACATCAGCCACACCGGCTCTTCCCAACTTCAAATCCAGCATGCATAGCTAGCCATAGATTACCATCATTACAAATAAGCAGTGGCGTCGTCTCCGTGCCTGCGAGGCCTTCGCCGCATACCCGAAAATAATTATTTACGTTCATAAAACAAAGGTTCAAATAATTTTGTTTTTGTTTTTGAGAGCATCTTTACGCTTACACCTTTACACACACTTTACAGTTTCAAGTCACTACTCTCAAATACGTTCCGAGCTCCAGCGCTCAGCTGTTAACTGCAGGGATCTTCAAGCAATCACACAATGCGCTGGGGATGTGTTAACAGCAAATCACATAGATTTGTGTGTTTGTGTGATATGTGGAGCGTGTGCGCTTAGCTCGATCGTCTTCTCCCGATAGAAACGAAGGAGCAAATATATTGCAGCAATGCAAGAAAAGATCTATTTATTTATTCTTAGATTCAGATAGAGAGAGGCGCAAATTTTCCCTATTCGTGGCTTCGCCAAATTTTGGAGAAGATGATGACGCGTTGAATCGTCGAGTCTGCGTTCACCAATGGCTGAATGTCGGATTGGAAGGTTAGAAGCCGCAGAAAGGAGATAGCGATGAAGGTTCCATAATTTGATGTGTGATTCAGTCAGAGATAATGATTCAAGGCATATTTGTGATATTATGTTTATGACGGCGATTTCAAAAGTGGTTATTTTCTACACCGGACAGTCGTCCGAGGGATTATGCAGAAAACTCGAGCACCGTGCACAAAGTTTATGGTATTGAAATAAAAACTAAACCGCTCTCAAGGGATAGAATATCAGGAGGAGCTCAAAAAACATTTTAGCAGCCCTAAATTTGAAACATGTAAGTGATTGACAAGCTATAATAATCTCAACAGAGACTTGCGTTGTCGAGAGCTTCCTCGAGATGTTCTCTATAGTAATCTCACCAAGGTGATCAAGCGTCATGTGAGAAATCAGCATCACATTTTCATTGTCATTTGTTGTTTAAAATCTTGGGAAGACAAGAGTCGCGTTGACGAACAGTCAGCTTAGGATTGCATGCTTATGAGGCTGTTGAGAAAAAGAGGCCGTCACATAGGACTCACAGTGAATCACAATTCACATGCAAAATAGTCAACATTGGATAGTCAGTGGACTTCAGTGTACCTTTCATTTAAATATCAGTATCTATTTCTCACATCATTTCATTCTGTAGTCATGGATGCCAGCATGATTTGAATGTTCATGTACTTGTACAAGTGTTTGAAAATTCACTGAAATTAAGATAGTGTCAAATTAATTAATTTATGCAGTTCATGTTGTCTGCTGCAGAAATATAGGAATCCACTTTGGAGCGATGACCTGTGGTCTGGGAGCACACGACGCCACTTCAAATAAGGTGGGAAACATGAAGCAAGTACATAGTTGGCAGTATATGGTTCGTAGAGTGTTGACTCATGCAATGTCAGGTAGCGTTCCTGCGGTCTAAAAAAATTTTTTGATCAATTTTTAAATAGTAAATTTTTGCAAATTATTCCTGTGTCTATATACTAGTGACTTGAAACCTCTGATTTCAATATAAATACAAGGAGACGAAGCTTTTAGGATATCAAGAAGGATGAAAAACAAGTGTCTTAATGAAACGGAGATTATAAGCAGATAATGAAGGAAATTTCATGAAACGTATTAGACTTTGTGGTTTGATACTTATTGTTTCAATGTGATCGTACTTTTACCATCGTCATGTTTAGGCCTATGGTAGGCATTGACTTTTGCGCTGTCGTTGTTTGAACAGTTTCGTCTCGGATGCAAACCATCGGTCATAGTGAAACAAGAGACTTTTCATTCAAGAAATGAAACTTTGCAATATTATAGTTTCGAAGTGATCTTTTGTACTGCTGTTGTTTGTTCTACTCAACGCATTTACCACGCATAATAATAATAATGTGTTTTTATTCAAGTAAATGAAAAACAGACATTTCGAGGTTCATGCAGTGAAAGAACGTAAAAAAAATAGAAAAAAGTCAAATTCAGCGCAGGTCAGCTTCATGGGTTTCTTAAGAGTGTTTAGCATTCTTAAGTGGGCCATGGGTTTTCTCCGCAAATTCGGTTGTGAAGACCAGTACAAAAAGGAATAAACGCCGAGTAGCGACGTAAAGTCCTGATTCGAGGCATTGGGTGGAGAGTGTGTGAATTTTAACTGCAAATTATAAATACCTGTCTTGCTTTTATGTACATGCAAACTAATGATTTGTTTGTCTGTGCTAGCAATGTAAATATATTTAAATGCCAATCTTTTTTTGGGTTTCTAGCAATAAGCTGGTCTTGAGGTGGCATAATTGAGCATAATTAACATAAGATGCATAATTGAAGTGGTGGACAGCAATGCTATAAAATGATTTTGTATATGATCCAAGTCGAGCTGTATATAATTGTTCAATTTATCATGTTCTAAAGAAGATCATGTCAACGAGTGCAAGCCGATTTACAGACATGCACAATAGCACATTCATTTTCAGGCTTGATTCCTCGGTATTACATCATAAAATCATCTCTTATGTCATTAAAATATGAACATGCAGGTTAAACTTATTTCAGTAAAACATCACATCGCTTGATGCAATATTTTTTTTTTGATGTAATATATAATTTGATGTATACATCGTTGATGTATTATTCATAACGTCATAATTGACGTTCATAACGTCAATTAGCTTTTGAAGTCCCATTGCTCAAAGTTCTGCTGCATCTTTGTAATTGCGTGAATCCTTATTGAAATAGAAGTCGGCCATCCAAGAACAAGGATGGAACGGAAGAAATCAGATACCTATCCGATGTCAGAGAACAGTTATATCAATAGCTGCGATTACATCACTTCGTAGATGTATTATCCCAAACTGATTGATGCAAGGATTATAGAGTATTGACACTGATGACATGAAAGCACTCTATGCGCTCAACATGGAAAGCAAATAAATAAACAAAATATACCCAAGAAGAAGTCGACAGTTTCTTCGAGTTTTTCATGGAATGTCTTCTTTCTTTTATATATGTATGTTAGTTTTGTGACATGAAAATGTGTACTTGACATCTTCAACTTTTTTGCAATGCACTGGCTGGTCGGAAAATATCTTCTCAAAATAAAATTTTAAAACAAAGACAGTGCAATCGTTCATAATCATAGTGAATCCTAGAACCGCTGAATTCCAACTTTTCGCTTCCAGTTAGTGAGACTGCAATGGACAACGCTGATGGTCATTTCAACTGCCCGATAATGCAGTGATCTACGTCTCTGTTGCTAGCTCTTCTGAAGCTACTGAAGCCAACCATAGTTGCAGATTCTTGCTACAAGACGGTAAATTTCAAGTTATTTCATCAAAATGCTATTAAGAGAAATGATGTCAACCGTGAGTCTTTACAAAGCACACTCACTACCTATAGTAAGGCAGCCAGAACGAGTTTCTGCAGGAACGAGACCGAAAATGAGACTTTCACAGAATGATGTTGGCCTACACGCTACACCCTGTGCCTTCAACGAATCTGCGCGTCTGTCGAGTTCTACATGGTTCCTCTTCCTGTCAGACCTGATCAAAGAAAACACATGTAAATTCAATAGGACGCAGATTAAAGTCTTTGTCAAAATAAAAGTTCCAATGTTTTCTCTGATTAAGCGAAAAGTACTAAGCCTAGAGTCATAATTGTTGGCATGGAGTGCTTTCAGATAATTTCTTATCACGTACATGTGCTATTATAATATCTCTGATAGGCGATGTATGCGAGAATGTGTTTAAATGAGGATTAGAGTGCTCAAAATGATTGTGTTTGCCGACATTAGGGGAAGATTAGAGAGCTTACATTAGAGAGAGAGAGTACTTTATATACGGCAAATTCATGCATGCGACTTCTTTGATCCTGCCTGACAAGAAGATGAACCATGTAGAACTCGGTAGACGTGCAGATTCGCAGTAGGCATTTTGCTGCACATATACATCTTTCTGTGAAAGTCTCATTTTCGGCCTCGTTCCCTGCAGAAACTCGTTCTGACTGCCGGACTAATTATTGTCTATCATTGCAAGCCTCCATTATTTAGGTACTGGTGTCATTTAGGCTTGTCCACGACGTGTTATTGCATTCAATGAACATGTACGAGTTACTCCTTTATTATAAAGATTATTTCAGATGGACAGAACACTATCAATTATGAATTGAAACATTCAGAATCATGCAAGCACGTTAAAAGTGTCTTCTAGAAATTCAATGTCTCAAGGATCGTTGGTATATCAACATTATCTTGTTAAAAAATCTATCTCGGTGTTCTCGTTAGTTAGGAACAATACTTTGATCTGAAGAATGTCCTACATTAATTCATTGCCCTGAAGTTTGAGGCTTTCAAGGGCTGTAGATGCGGATGATAACCTTTCACTTTCAGAACTCACATTATCAACTTCAGACAACGTTGCTATGCAGAGATTTCACTGAATTCCCGGTCCCGGGACTTCGGGATTCCGGGATTTCGAACCAAATCACTCTATATATAGTACAATTATAAGAAGAAAATTGCTCTGTAAAGGCTCCTCTGTTAACATAAATTTTGCTATGACGGTTTAATGTGGGTAATTTGACCTCTGCGAATCGCTTGCTCGTCTAATGGGCCTATGTAGCAGTTAGCCTATTGCTCAACATTCACAAACGCATTTCCTCCTGTGTTATGCATCATCGGAGAATGCTGAATTGCAGTCCCGCTAATGACTGAAAACTAAACTTACTCTTCCAAGCAGTATAGACAGACTTTAGAAGTAAAGCATTATTACATGTGCTTCCTGTAAAGTCTATAAGAGTTGATATTACTATACCGTACTTAACATAGCATTTGGAATAGTTGGAGTTAGACCCGTTCATAAATAATTCCACAAAAGTCAACTCATTTTCAAAGATAATTTTCGTTTGGAAATCCTGGTTCAATTTTAATAAACGATATACCATATGAAACCTTATGTTCCATAGATTATATTGTCATACATTTTACTTCCTGAAGTGGTCAGTTGTGGTCAGTAGGACCTATGAAAGAAAATAAGGCGTTTTCTTTGATGCAGGATTTCAATATGAACACGAACAAATTTTAAATGAAAATTGACAGATAGTGTGAGCTATTACTCAGCTTTATCATGATGAAAAGATTTTAAGATTCGTTGAATGTACAATGAGATACACAACCAGTGAGTTTTAACAAAAATGATACTAAAAGAACATCAGACCGGATTTTTCAATGATAAAGATGCTCAATTTCAAAAAGCTATCATGTGAAGGGTTGCGTATAGTACTTTAAATTGGCGCAACATTAGGGTTGAGTCTGGTCAGTTGTGGTCAGCAGACTTAGAAGTATGAATTTTTGGTCAATTTATTCACTGATACCTGCAGACAAAACTACGGAGTGCAGAAAATTAAGACTATCACCATTGAATCAGGCTTGTGTCAAACTTTCAGATGATATATTGTTTTCGAATTTCAACAAAATTTGGTAGTGTTACTCAATTAACACTTTTACCTGATTTTGCGCTTACTGTCGCGTTGACTATGCTTTTAGCGGTCAAATGCACACAACTTAATAACTTTTATTGCATTAAAGCTGGCGGTTTCAAGTTAAAAGAACGCTCGTATTATCAGCTCCAAGAATATAGAATAGAATAGAAATGTGTTTATATTCGTTGAATGAAAATCATACAAACCATTCATGAGCACAGATATCGTAAGTCACTTTTAAGTCATTACAAGAATACACCATTCAAATGTTCATAAGATAAAGTCACATGGTTACCATAAGTAACATAAGTCAAAGCAACTACAAAATCCATTTCTAAATGAGCAGGCATAGTGTACTATACATGTGAAATACCTTAATAATGCAAAGAGAACTAAGAAATCCTCACTCTGTCATTGTACTGGAAGCAAAAAATGAGTGGAAACGCCGGGAAGTTGAACAACTTGGCAGACAGAATTGACCACTGCGTGGTAACCGGAGTGGAACTAAAAGATGCATAGGGTGACAAGATGAGCTCTCACAAACCTTTAGAAAATTCAAACCAGCTCTGCGAATGCGGTCTGACATTAGAGGAAAACTTGCACAATTACAATTACTCTGTGAGCTCTTCGCTGAAATCGCTCTAACCTTTCTATCAAAGTAGCAGGAATACGACCGCAGACAGGACACGCGTACAAAAACATTGATGTTATTAAAGCATGGTAAACAGTAATAAGATCTTTTGAAGAAAGGACCGTTTTTAGTTTTCGGACGAGATAAAGTCTTTGAGATGCACGCTTCAAAAGATCAGAAAATTGCAATTTCCATGATAAAGGGTCGGAAAACGTAACTGCAAGAATTCGCATTGAGTCAACAGTTCCTAATGATACATCGAAGCTACTTATAAGTATTTGAAAAGAAAAAGAACGACGAATGATCATTTCTTTGCACTTCCCAATTTAATATCTAAGTTTTATCAAGATCGGCATATCCGTTCACTGGCAAGCTTCAAATTTGTATTATTCCCACATTCAGTCATTTGGTAAGTCCTCATTTCCCGCGCTTGAGGTCAGAAAACTTCGAATCTCTGATCTGCAGACGGGGCCGCCTGTCTGCTCTGCACCTGTTCACAAACAATAACAATTCTTCTCGCCGTAGTTGTTGACGCTTGCGTTCGACAAGGGATCGACAAGATTTTTGCAACTCAATCAATGATGACAGGAGGACAGACGAGTACCGACTGCCGACATGAAGTGATCAGCTATGAAGCCTCAAACTTCAAAACACTAATTACTTCATTTGATTAGTGAAACCACACTGTTTCCTAAGCTCACTGTCTCGACCGGTCAAGTGAATAAATTTAGTAATCAATCAATTATGAGTTTAATTTTATGAGAACAAGCAAAAGATAAAAGAAATTTTCGTAGTTTGCAAAGATTTTGGAAACAGACTGCATGTGCCTATCATTGAGCTCATCCACTATCTACGAAATGAAAATAAAAACTGCAGTTGAACGGAAGGAGACATAATTTTGGTGATCCCTCTCGAAAATTTGAAAGCGGATGAGGCAGACTCTCCAAATTATTATCTACAACAAAGTGTTAACCACCAAACACACGGCTTCATGGGTCTAATATCAACACATTGGTTATAGCACTGTACACATTGCAGCTGGTAATTTACTGACTTTGTTTATCATTCCTGCCCATTACCAGTTACAGGTCTATTCTGCTAGACAGAATCAAAGTAGGAAAATTTATTAAGTTAAGAAGTTAAGGATATTCCGCAATTCCCACTGTTTTCTGAAATTTCGTATAGTTGTAATACATCCAGGACTACGCTATATGTGGAAAAGGGATGATCAGGGACATAGGGACATATCTGGGAATACATAATGAGACACACAGGTATACCGACTCAACTGCAATAGTAACTAGCAATTCAAAGAAAAAAGATTGAAAATATGCAAGTGAAAGTGAAAAAAGGACATTCTGCTTTCTCAAGATCGAAAAGTATTCGAAAATCTGCATAGATTCCACTCACAAGGCATTAAAGCATCTACCGGTATAAACTACTACTAAAATGACAGCTAAACTAATCGCGGGATCCCGGGATTTGTAAAAACCCACGGGATCCCAGGATTTGGTGTCCCGAGATCTCAGGAATGCAATCCCTACCCGGTACCTCAATAGTATTAGCTATATCGGCACATAGCTATCTATCTACTAAATGAATTCTGCTCTTTACATTTCAATATCTCAACTACTTATCAACCTCTTCCATAGCGGTTCGTCTTCGTTCCACCTCATACCTTGCTAGGTGCTCGGACTGCAAATTGGTCGGCAGCGCAATGGGACACCACACATGGAGAGTTAAACTGACAATGTCGTCGATGTCCTTAGACTCCCTCGAAAGATCAATCGAACCTCTTTTAACATTTCAGATTCTATGAATGTCTTGATGACCATTCATATCCTCCAAGGAGAATAACAATCTTTCAAATTGGGTGTGTCAATAAGTTAGCCATTTTGCAATGATTTGGTCGGAGTCGCCTCCATGCAGCAGCGATTAGGTATACAAAATATTAATTGAAGTTCTCAGCTATCTCATTTTCTTCTTCAGGATGAACATTCTTGCATGGAAGAACAACCATCTGCCGGCATCGGCGACAAAATTCTATACATGAGTTATTCTACATGTACATTGGCTCGTTTATGAGCTACATGTCAAGAAAGACATGAAGGGTTAAAGCCTACAAGGATGTTTTAAAGCAATATCTGTGCTATTGCGTAAAATAGCATTAATGAAAACTGTCAAAAGAGCAATAATTTGTGCACTTTGACTTCTTCAGTCATTGCTTTCTGCAAAATTTATGAATTAGCTGTTTCAGCATAAGGGGGTGTGCTTCAGAATGCACTCTAAACACCTACTAGCTTATAACCACATGGATATTGAATTTCTTGATACGGATAAAAGCTGACATGTCAGCTGAGCTAAGCATGATAGAAGCTGTGAAAAGTCATGCTATAATGGCTTTATTTAATCAGTATTTTAGCCACAGTAGGCCTAATACATATAAGTTCCATAGGTGCATTTTTGCAACCCGTTTACCCACCAACCGATAGAAAGACATGGTTGCATATACTTTACATGTGTAGTTGTCTAATCTATTTAAATTTGCTGTTTATTGACAACTCCAAAGATGTGTCATAACATGGAAAGCTTAAGTTGTCATTTTTGGCTTTTACTCGTAACTTGTCATTCAGTCAGTCTGTGAATATTTCCTTTTATTAGAAAGCTCAATATTATGTATTGCTGTCCACTATCAGTTATAATTGTACAATGTCTCGGAATACTTTCGAATAATCTTTCCTGATGCTAATTTTATCTAATTTTGTGCTGCATCATTCAAGCAAGATTGCAGAATGCTATTTCATCTGGGGATGTAGCAAAAATATGTTCTGAGAATGACCTGTTTAAGCGCTAAATTTCTACACTTGCAAACATTTACTCTCGCGCAAACTGTCACTCTGCAATGTTCATTATTATGACCCACACGGCAAAGTCAGGATGAACAAAAAGAGAGCAGTCTATCGTGCAGTCCTTTAGCTTGTTCATCCATTCTAGATGTCAGGATAGTTATGGCGAAATACAACATTTATGGCTGCTAAAGATATACCCGGTACTTATAGTGCCTGCATTGCTCAAGTCTGAGTACATTTCACACAAGTGTCAGAGGTCAATCCGTCATGTACAGTATGCTACTGGAATATTCGCATGAGGATATAATTGATGTAATAATTTCAGAAGAATATCACCTATGAATATCTGTTGAGGTTAGAAATACATGTACATGTACATGTACATGCTATCAAAGTCTAAAAACATGATCTTCATATCTATATGTGATTATCTATCGAGGGTAACATTGACTTCTATGATGTCTAAAGAAGACAAGATGGCTACGATCTTAGCAAACTTGCTGTTCTTATAAACAAATGTTGTTTGACAGGTGTGTTGGCCTTGAGGTAGAGTGCTCATCCTGCGTCCAGCTAACCTGAATTCAAAACTGGTTCAAGTCAATCATAGGACTTGTATAATAAGCACACTGTGCTCAGCACTAGGAGCATGGGAGTGGGATGAATAAATCTCTGCCACGTAGAAGAAAGCGACTGTCTAATGAACTTTCAAGCAAAACAATGTCTATCAATGTTATTCTTTAATTTGCAGATCTATCAAGCAAAGAAGGTATGGAAGAATCTCCTTTATCATAAACCTCTCATGTTCCATCCTCAAAAATCAGCGGACGTCTCAAGTTTAGCATTCGCATCTCACATTACTAGTTGATACTCCTTAACAATTCGTTGAATTAGTACAATGTCATTAAGGTGTTTCGGTTTACTTAAGATTGCGAACAACGTTTCTTACTGGATTCAATATAACGCTTATCTTTGACAAATATATTTGTTTTGAATTTGTATTCACAAAGTAAGCAATTTAATCTTCGTCGATAATTATTAAACAAGAAATGCCCTTATTTTCGGTAATTTTCAAGGATATTGCCAACAGCTTAAGAAACAAGAAGTTGCTCAAATATTGAATGGGGAATTTCATGATAATGTCACCATCATGTGAACTGGCTCATTTTTGATATGGCGATTATTTGCACGTGAAATTTTATCACCGAGGCGGCAAACTCAATTTCCTGTTGCAGGTGAAACAATAAATCGATTTACTCTACCAGTGTCAAGCGCAACGGAAACTATATACTAAAACTCACAGCAATTCAACTTTTATCTTTTAGAGTGGACAACAGCTGTTTGTTGATGGATAATTCAGCCGTTCGGTCAGACACCGATCCTTGTCAATGTTGGTAGATCCTACGAAGAATCAAACTGCTGACCCTTGTCATAGCTACAAATTCTTGCCTTAAAGCAGCAGATGGTAAGGTGTGACAGGTAACTAGTGAAGAAGGTGTGAGTTCGTCTCCACCGAGGACTTCGGTTCGATTCCTGAGTCAGGCGAGTGCAGTCGGGGAATCAAGGGTGTTGGCGTCTTTTATTGACTTAATCGCTGTCACATCCGGGGGAACTAAGAACTTGGTGCATGAACTACCAATGAGAAGCTTAGAATTGCACATGTGACTGATTCTAATCCAATGATTCAGTCGTTGACAAGTGAATGGGGGGGAAGACCTTGGTTGAGCGTGGCTGGACTGTAGGGTAGCGCCTTCAACCCTCTGAAATGGTCACATGTGCTCGGGTCATCAGCCGACTTGTTACCTCCTCGTGGTCCCCCCCTGGGTAACGCCAACAACAGCGGCTCACTGGCGAGTGAAGGGCGCCAGCCTAAAATAACTCTTGCTCGGATAGATGGAGTTCGTCAGTCAGTGAAGACAGTCCATCTAGGAGAAGGCTAACTCCGAAGTCAAATTGCCGCTCCCAGCTATGGGCAAATAGCACCCGGCGTGATGACACGTCTAAGGTCATCTGACCATGTCATCTAGCCTGCGCGGGGCCAACTACTCAGCCAGGCGAACTAACCACAGTTACGAATGCCGCAAACAGATACACCCGAAATGTCTACAATGGTAATGGACTCAGGACCGACAACGGATTACGCTTTTTGGATACTCGGACAGAAATCAAAATAGGAACTTGGAACGTATGGCGGCCTCAACGCCTCACAGGCATGAGTCATAGGCAGGTAGGTAGGCAGGCAATAGGACAATAAGCTGTCGATATCACTTGGAGATGACTATTACCTTCACTCGCATTCCTCTTGTACCGTCGGCGTGGCCTAGTGAAGAAGGTGCGAACGCGTCTCCACCGCGGACTTCGGTTCGATTCCCGGGTCGGGCGAGTGCGGTCGGGGAATCAAGGGTGTTGTTGTATTGTACTGACTTGATAGTTGTCATGGCAAGGTATTCATGATAAGGTGTCTTGTCAAATTGATTTAATATTTGAAGAAGTATAGAATTTAACCGTGAGTCAATGTACAAATTACAAAGTACGCTGACAAGACAGTGGTGCCTCCTAATTATCAAACACTGGAAGCCTCTTTTGTTACAATAAGAAAATCGATTGATATACATATCGTAATTTTTCAATGATAAAACATGTGAGAATGATTATGATTATGAATCAGACATGAGGCGAACAGGAATTTTTTAAGCTTTCTTTCTACTAACTGTTCATAGAAATCGTTGGACTAGGAGAAAAATGATGAGATCTTTAATTCATAACAAAGTGGCAACGTTAGTGGATGAATATGTCATATTCTCACCTTTTCATCAAATATGTCAGTGCTTGCTGTACGAATTCTTGCGATGTCAGGATTATGAGTATTGATGTAATTTTATCAGAAATCAACTCTATAAATCCTTTTCAAACTTCCGTCAACACTTTTCTCAATACCGCAAAATTCTGTTCGATGAGTGCACGATTGATGAATGATGAGCATCTGCAGTAAGTGTGGGGCGAGAACAAAGTCTTCGCTAACTGTTTATGCGTCAACCATTATGACAACCATTATAGCTGTGATTTTGTGATGACTATGCGACATTATTACTCCTTTCCGAGTTCACCGATTTTGATGAGCAATGTAAGAAAATAATGCTCAGAAAATGCTCATTCTTCTCGTGCCAAATGCTTCATCATACTCAAATGTTTTCTTACTGAAAAGTTACGATGGGTGATTTTAATATTTCGATAACTGTCCAGCAAACACAATAGCGGATGCAGGCTCAATATAACTTTGTTGAAAGCTGAGACATTTGCCATCACTGTAAACCATAAAGTCCTATTTAAGTATGAATGAATCTCAGTACTAAATGGAAGAGTACTTAATAGAATTAGTACTTAAATACACATAAGCACTAAAATACTTGTCGAGTACTAGGATGACGAAATATCAATATCAATAAATGAGGCTCATTCAGTGAGTCACTATGCAACTGAAATAGTGACGGCGCACACGATCTGAACAAGTCTTTTTGTTCCCAGCTAACAGTGCATTGTCGACTGTGTGATGACGGTGGGAAGGACGGCATCAATCATGGTCAATACAGTTGTTTACAGTTCCTGCACCGAAATCGTTACCTGACTAGCTTCTGTCTCAGGCTGCATATGGAAGTGGATGCAGTGAAGCAAGAAAATGATCCTGCAAACCAACTAGCCAAATTTTATCGATATCTTCTTAACCCTTTGGCTGCGGTGCTTATTTCACATACCTACCGAATTCCACTGAGCCCGAGTTAACTCGTATCGAGACGGCAAGACAATATCACTGGTGCGTTGCAGGCGGTAATACAATGAGAAACTTAGCCTGAGTTATCTCGTATCGAGACGGCAAGACAACATCACTGAACCAATTTAGGGTAATTTTCTCTTGTTCTCGGCACTTCATGCTAAACACGAGTTAACTCGGTATTCGTGAACAGTGGAAGGGAAAACTTTATCGGTCGGTGACAGTTGCTTGTCCAACTGATGCGAGTTAACTCGGGTTCAGTTTCCTGTTGTACTCCATTGCCACCGTAGCTAACTCGTGCTAAGCCGTTAAAAGGTTAATGAACCTACGACATCAATTTCAATCAAAAGCATCCTTATCACTAGTTCTTTGAGCCCTGCCAACGTCCATCATTTTCTCTTTCTGCACTTTGAGTTCTGTCAACGTTTTCCATCCTCTCCGACAGTGCTTTGCGACTTGCCAAAGTTGTTTACTCAGAGATAACTGCACAGTGATGACATTTCAGAATATAGCACGAGCTAAGTGTGTGCTGCCATCTAAATTGTTGTTATTTGAACCTTATGAGTTCTAACACTACATCGAATGTAGAACAAAGACGGACATACAGTGCGAAAATAATATTACAGACAGTGGATACAGACTTGTAAGTCGGCCCGCCAGAATTGTCTACTTACTCAGTTTATTTGAGAACAACGAAATGAGCAGATAGTTGGTTTTGCAATCAATATACTGGTAGCTTTCCGTCCAGACAGTGAGTCACAAACAATTTCACTCATGCTTGAATAGTCCCTGCATTATATTGAGAAATCGGTTGGAGCCAGGGAAAAAACCAAGGTGTTCGGTTCACGTTTTCTTAAAAAAGACACGATGCATTTCGTGCACCTCCGGCGCACATGTTCACGCGAATAATGAAGACATTGCACAGTTGGTGACAGACGCTATATACGCTATATTCGTCTGAGCGTCTGTCACCAACTGTGCAATGTCTTCATTATTCGCGTGAACATGTGCGCCGGAGGTGCACGAAATGCATCGTGTCTTTTTTAAGAAAACGTGAACCGAACCCCTTGGTTTTTCCCTGGTTCAACCGATTTCTCAATTTCACTCATGTTTAACAAAATTCTTGTTGTTGTGTGCATTCTTCGACACAGTTTTGCTGTGAGTTTACAATTCATTCTGTGTCAATTACAGACGAATAAATAGTCATTCTGTAAACACGAATGCGCCATCATCAACAGATCCAAAAGTATCAATTTGATAGAATAAACAAACTAAAATGCATTTCGATGAAGTTTCCGGATAAATTTTATCCTAGTGCAACGAAAGAAGACAGAATTCAATACGAAGTACAACGAATTTAGTCTGAGACACAGCTGACTTCATGGAAAGTACAAAAAGCTGTAAATTTAACTGAAAATGGATTGACTTCGTTCAACCACCTAGCAATCTAGTTTAACAAGCACTCAGATAACCCTGTCATTAGAAAGGAACCAATTTGACTGCTTGTAAGAAGAATGCCATCAGTCTTCAAATGAAAATAATTTACCATTTATTGCTAGATTATCTTCAAAATTTGTAGTAAAGATTACTGTAATATAGAAGAGGGCTGCAATGTTTGTCCTGCATGAAAGATATTTACAAATGCAAAAAGAAAAACGTCTATCAAATACCCTGTTGCAAATACTAATTTTACATCGGCAACACCGTCCGTTATTTTTATATCCTATGAGAAGAGAATTTAACAACAACCAATTCATTCATCACAAAACTTATGAAATATTGTACGTATTGAACTACTTTTAAACATTGATTCCATAGCAAGACCACAATTCAACCAGCCTTCGCCTCCTAGAAGTTTTCTATGTAAACAAATATAACCGGAGATAAACAGAATGAAGAATTAGCGAAGGAAGTCACTGAAGAAAAATTGCTATATTATTATTATTCCTTTATTTGTATAACAATACAAGCATGTTAAACCAGAGTGACATACGCGGTTAGCAAGAGCCTCAAGAGGGATCTAGTTCATTGGCATAACACTCTTATATATTAGTAGTAAAATCAATGATTACATAGCCAATGAGAAGAGATCTACGCAAAAATATTTAGCCAACAAGGCTATTGAGGCGTAAATTATAACTAGTCACTCTGTTACAATATAATTAAGTACAACATTTTACCAATAAAGCAATTACAACATATTACCAGGTTGAGAAAGATAATGAGCACAATTGTCATTGTCACAAAAGGGGATATTACGGAGTTTTCGTGTAACCTGGACCGGTCCTTGAATTTGCCCCCTACTTGGCTCATCCGCTTGGTTGCATGTAGTGGCAATCCACCCGGTTTGTATGTTAGCCATGGACGCCATAGCCTTTGCGGCCGTAAACGATGTTGAGCGTCGCTGTAGCTTTAAACACGAACGATTGTCCACCAGATATTTGGTATTAGGTCCAAACACCGAATACGCCCATAAAAGCGCAAACAACTCGTTTGCTGCTTGAGTGTCCTGTCTGGGTGCTGCAGCCGTGTATCCTGTATTAATACATACGAAAGCCACCTGAGTCGGCGTCGCGTCCACATGTACTATTCTTTGGGCCGGTGTTGCAAACGGTATCCAGATACCTGCCGCTCGAAATATCCAGGCCATTAATTGTAGTAAAGCCTCGAGATTTTCGCGTAACGTAGCATATAGTCGGAAAGTGATCGATATCCAATACACTAAGTAACCTTGAACTCGTTGTAACTGTTTTCCTTGGATATTGGGAGGAATCGTAGGTATTAATTGGAGTATATTCTTGATGTGTTGAACGAAAAAATTAAAGAAACGAGGTGAAGCAGCTTCACCTTGAAGTAAATGTGGCGAAGAAGAATTCATGAAAAGGAATTATTTCAAGAGAATTAAATAATCAAAGATGATAGACAAACAGGAGCGCTTGCAATTTATTCAAACATGGTATCAGTCGATGACTTCTCATTGTACTAATTAGGCCATATTGAGAGACTATTTGACAAATCCGATCAACGCAAAATGCCTGCTGGTACTGATGGTACTTAGAAAAATGAACTACTACTGCGAAATATTGAGAAGACCAAACAGCTGATCTAACGCCATAGAATCCTAATTCCAAAAATGGAAATGCTACATGATATAATTAAAGGTGATTATTAATGAACGATTACACGAAGCCGAAGTGCGAGTTTAATCGAGAGTTGTGTAACCGAATTGTCGCGACAGCTTTCTGCCAAACTTGCACTACTTCCTCGATGTATGAGTTGTATGAATCATAGATATCGGACAATATGACCGATGATTTCTGAAACCGTTTCTAAACTATCGACAGGCAGAATTTCATTTTCTAATTGGTTTGTCGGTTTATCATAGGCTCATGACGCTCCATTTCCCCAAGATTCCAGCATTTAGATAGAAATCCATGATTTAGGTAGGAAACTTTCTTTGTCAACTTACCCGAATATTGTTTTCTATTCCTTTTATAGCTAGCTATCTTCATGATTAAATTTCAGTTGCTATTACTATGATGGAGAGAATGGACCTGTGACATAAAATGATCAGCAAGAGCGCGTCTTTAAATGCCTTCTGTTTAAACATTGCAATCCAAGAACTTTTCTGCTCGATTATCAGCAGTTCAGGCGGATCTTCTAATCTTTGAAATGTTCACTTACCGTTGTGCAACAGGGAACAAAGCAAAAAGACCTCTTTTTTTGAAACTCATTAATTTTTGGATCTGTTTGTTGAATTGTTGAGGTAGAATTTCAGCAATTACATTGAAATCGGTTCAATGTGCTGCATCACACTTGTAAAGAAGTCTAATTTGTCATAATTGTCAGTCTCACAACTGTGTGTGCAAGTGAATTAGAACACACTGGGCAGTGACTTCATACACCGCTACTGTGCGACAATATCAAAAGGAGTAGAACAGACAGGCACATTACACAGTAAACACAGCATTACGCCGTATAGGCTACATGACAACGGTGCCAATGTCAACTACCAGTGGTTGACAATGGGAAGTCACCGATACTTTGTCAGTGCACTTTGTAAAGAGTGAAGATGCCATCACTTCCTTTTAATAATCAAAAATAGTAAATTAAACCGGTTAATAAAATAATCTGCAAGATGCAAAATTACCTTTCAATGAGAATCTACAACTACAGCAAATTTTAATCATTTGATTATTCTTCAGATCCAGTGAGACTGACATCGCTCGATGCCCAACCGAGCAGCTGAAATTACCATCAACAAATTGCAGCTGTCCATTCTATGGGTAAAGCATTCATGTTGCCTCCCTGCACAAAATTTTAACATAGACATTTAGTCTGTATTCATGCTGGGACAAGGTTAGAAAGAGCCAATTTCTAAAGTACTTTGACTCCTCTATGCTGAATAACTTGATGTATTATAACAAATGAAGCATCATTTTAACATGTACAATAGATTTCAAATCTTTCTAATTATCTCTACATTTCCATGACTTTTTTATCTTCGCTGGTCAGGCTGTTACTATTGCTAGTATGTAGCGCAAAATACCATTACTTGCGCAAGCGCTTGAAAATGTCCTACATTGTTACTCGAAAAAGTCTATGTTAATAGTATTGTGCGTAATTGAAATAGGCCAATGTAAGAAAAAGCGGGTTGCAATGCTTTGAATACACGTGTAGATATACTTTAACTGAGATTCATAAGACATCTTTCCAATGCATAGATACAGATGTCATCATTGCGTGGTATATTCTTGCCTTCATTTTTCCAAATTGCACCATAGCTAAATGACTCACAATGCTGCTTGTTGCATATTCCCATCCCTACCTTTTTATACCACCTTTTATGCGACATAGACTTTTTTGTCATACCGCATTGGGTGTGAATTGCAAATTTCATACTTAATGCAGAGGTAGGCTCCTTGTGTGCCTGAAATAAATTACGAAGAAAAGGAAATACAGTACATGAACTTGTCATCGTTATGTAATTGGTCTTTCCTATCTTGTCTCAAGACACATAGTCGATTACTTTTTAAGCTGGGTGTTTATGTTGACCGTAAGAAGTGGACAAGAGAGTCATATTTTGGTATTGCGCATGAGGTGTCATTTTAATAGACTGGGATCTTATTCATTAACACGCTACAGCAATGTTGAAAGCATCGCTATCAACCTCCTCTTGTTAGAAGACTCTTGAGTAAATGAATTTCTAACGACTGAAAATGTTGGAAACGAGATGAAAGGACTGATAGCAAAGTGATCGCAGTAATAGCGTGACCACGTTGATTAAATCAAAGTAAAATCGAACGGTCGTTTATCAACGTGCTTCTTTGAAGATATTTTTCTAACGCCAACAATTCTAATAGAGACATGCTTACGTTCTCCAAGCTAGATAATGAAATCAGGGGAAAGTGCTCAGGTGGAAACATATTAAGACATGTATGAAGAAAGCTCAAGTCAAGTCATAGCCGAATGTTTTCACCGGTTCTCAGTCGCATCTCATGTGTCCGAAAATTAAAGCCGTTTTTAGTGTCTTGTTCATTATCCTATCAGGAAACAACAATGCAATCATAGAAATTCGACACTCCCTAATAATAGAGGACAACACCTTTTCCATGTCCATTTCAGATCTTTCCAAATGAATTTCAGACATTTCCAGATGGATTTCAAATTTCTCCAGATGGATTTCACATTTTTAATTGGATTTCAGATATCTTCAAAGTTGAGCCTGTGATAGAAATCTGAAATCCATCTGGAAATGTCTGAAATTCATTTGGAAAAATCTGAAATGGACATGGAAAAGGTGTAGTGCGGACATGCACATTAAAAACAATGCGGTGTCGTGGTCATGTTCCAGTGCACAGAATTAGATTGTTTAATCGTATCACTTTGCTAGAAGTGCAAACTGATTCAAACAGATGGCACATGCAGGAACTTAATAAGTGGGCAAAAAGAAATTTTTAATACCTTACGGAGATAGGAAAAATAGTCGTGCGTTGCTTGCGGATTGCTCTGAATTCCTTCAAAATGCTCCGATCGCCACGATTCCTTCAGATTCGAGGAATTCAGATAATTGCGCACAAGTTTTCTCGATAATGTTGGGCCCTCCGATCATTTTTAAAAAAGTTAGCAGGCGCATGAAAAAACGTTCACAAACTTCTCTGTAGAACTTGACATCCACTGTCTCTTTGCTGTGTGATCCGGTTGATAACAGTCACTGAAGCTTCGTACAATTTGGCGTGTTTAATGTTGAACTGGCTGCTTATTGTTCGATTGCTAGGGTATTATATCAGCAGATTGTGACATTTCATTAGCGTTACATGTTCCAATGTTTCCTTTCTAGTCAAACAGAAGAAGAGACGACCTGTCTAATTCTGTCGTCACTGATCATACATTAAACTATAATTTCACAGATGGCAAATCCAGAAAGTCGGTGAGCAATGATGGAAGACAATGTGCAGATGCTTGCCGACTTTGCATTGATATTTCACACGAAATGTAATTTTCTGCAATCTTCAGATAGCATCCATGCACAGAATGTCGGATAAAACAGATAGCGGAGAATCTAGAAAATCTCCCAATATCTTATTTATCGATAAACTATTTCTATCTAATTGACTTGTAATTCAATTTATTAGTGACGAGTGAAGATGAACTAAATCATGACAAATGTGCCTCATAATAAAGTCATCTCAAATTTCATCATTCTACTCCTTGTATGATCTAACCCTTTTATAAACCGATGAAATGAGGAGGGCTTTCAGTCTATGAATCAGCGGAAGGATGTTGTCAAGTCTTTATCCCATCAAGCTTTAATAGAGTAGCGGTTCTGCATTAATGAACACTCTTCACTCCATGTACATTTCATCTAAAGACTCGCGTTGAAATTGTGAATTCACTACAACAGCTCTTTTGCAAAATCTGGAACTTTCAATTCTGCGATGCTACAGAAGATAAGGTGAAATTTTTATTCACCGAAATATTTGAAGTTAAATACATTTGTGCTGCCCTGGCCACTTGAGATTTGAAAACTCGGGGCTGCATATTTTGAAGTTCCTATGATTCAATCGCTTCGCATGCTCGTTCCCATGATGGCATCAGTTTTTGACGATTCGGTCATCTTGTTACTATAAAGAGCAGTTTAAAATTTGACTTGCAATTTTTTTATAAAGTAAAAATTAAATGCCTTGATCAGTTACATCTGCTCGATCTGAAAGAAGCAGTGCAACATAGATGAAATAAGATAGACTCACTGTTAAGTTCTCTCTCTTCTTCTCTCTTCTTTTTTTGTAAATAGGATTGATTTATTTCCTTGCTATTAATTATTTGCTAGTATCAAAGATTTATTAAAAAAATGTTGATCTTTGCTTTGTCATTATATATCTATTTTAGCTTTTATTTTTTTCTTCTCTCCCCTTCATTTTTTACATGTATCTATTTTTTACAAATTTGCATGCACATAGTTTACTTTCAGTTTTTTTTAAACTTGTATGTAATGTACAGACGTTCTTTTATTTCCGATGTCATAGCATAATCATGTGACACTGTGTAGACACTTATAAGTACATTCACTGTCGTAAGCATGTCTTCATGCAAAACATGAGCCTTAGACTTAGCGCTTTATCATATTTGTAACTTATACAGGTCAAAAGAAAACGAGCAATTTCATTCTTGAGTCATGAAACTTGATGTGCTTCGCATCTTCATTCAAGCCACAAGGAAAACGTTGATTTGTCGAGTTGATAGCCTTATACGGGAGGATGTTCATGATGAGGATGAGAAAGCAAAAATACGGCACTCCCTTTAGTAATAAAACTCGCGATTTTGATAAAAGTAAAAGTGTAACTCGTAAAAGCAATGGTGAGAATAATGTTAGGCTTTCTCTTAGTTTTATTAATGATAGTTGTAATGGAAAAATCAATAATTTGATAAGAAAATACGAATTGCCTGTAACCTTGATAAGCAAACCTAATAAAACCACTAGCCAATATTTTTCTAAAAAATCTGCTAAAAAACATGTAAACTGTAATCTCTGTAATCTTCTCGACAACCCTTATCCCTGCGATGTGCGCTTTGTGGTTTACGAATTTGTTTGTAATCATTGTAGCAAAAGTTACATTGGGCAAACTAATAGGCCTTTCAAAATTCGTTTCGAGGATCATGAACGTAGCTTGCGCTTGCAGAACAATACTAGTGCCCTCTCGATAAACATTCGATAAATGACCACGACAGTAACCTTGACATTTTCGATTTCACAATCAATATCATTGCCAAGCATAGTTCGCCTCTTGAAAATCGTCTGGCTGAAGCTCGCTACATCAGAAATAGGAGACCACAGTTGAATCGCAAAGACGAGCTGGTTGGCTGAGAGATACTCTGTCTACGGTATTATCACCCTGATATATAAACCACGCACTCTGACTGCTTTTACCTTTTTTAGTGCACTTAGGCAGCGACTGCGTCGCGAAACGTTTGCCGTGTAAATATTTTTAGCAACTAATTTTTATTAAAGCCGTTACTAAAGGGAGTGCCGTATTTTTGCTTTCTCATCCTCATCTTGATTTGTTGATATTTTCCTCTTATTAACAATTAGCTAGCATCACTGCTATTTGATAGTTCAAAAAGGCAGACTGACTTGGTGACAGCACAATAACGATGTTTCATTGAAGGACTTTTGTAGTATATAATTAAACAGGAAACTTCGCTCAGACACTCGATGCATGCTTACTGATAAGAGTGACTTTTTTGGGGACTGCCTAAGCATTCATACATACCTGATAATAAAAGAACAGACTTCCTAAATTATGTCGAAATTCAATCGATTCCCATACCTTCCAAAAGCATCGCATATCAACGTACCATATGTAGTTATGCTGTAAATCGGTGGATGCGAAAACCTCAAGCAAATTAATGCCAAATTCACAAACAATTTGAAACTAACAATTGATAAGAGATTCTCGTATATTTACAGAGATTTGGAATGCTTCGCATACAAATGCTGATGTCTTTTCGTGTATATTTGGTATGTGTTTGGTATGTAACGATACGAACAATGCCTTCTGTGATTAGCTGATTAAAAACAACTATCCATCCTTCGCATGTGTTCGGTAGTATACACAGTGTACATTCTCATGTTTCAGATGAACTATAACAAATGTATCAGCTATTTTGTTTAATGGACAGTGATCAAAGCATGAAAATCGCTTAACTTACAAATCGTAACTTTCAATCAGAAAACAGGAGAGTATGAATATGCAACATGTAAGAGACGAATATGAATTTCCTGAGTTGTTTTTTCTACTTTGGTCATTGAAATCCATGGACTAGGAAAGGAAAACTGTCTTAAAAGTGTAACTATATAATAGCTGAAATTGTCATTTTCTTGCTTCACGTCACGCACAAGCAATTAGCGAAGGTGTGTTTATTTCTCTCACTATAGTGACTGCAGATGCTCACTATTCATCATACGTTTTCATTCATTGACTAGAATTTTGCGTACACCAGAAGAGTGCAAAGAGAAGCTTGAAAAAAACATGCTAAACTCATTTGAATCAAACTTGTATATTCACCTCATATCGTAAGGATTCTTGATGCCAAGGTGATAATATGACATTTTCAGTCAATAGACTCCCGATTTTGTGATAATTTAACATTTGTGACTTTCTTAGTTCGGCGATTTCAGTGATCCAAGGAAAGCTCAGAAAATGCTTGCTCGCCGCGCTCGACAGGTGGTTCGTTCTTTATGATCGTTATCTCGATCGTCAAAATAGCGGAATGGATCAACTCGCTTTGATGGAGGAACCACATGAAGAAGCAGCTATGTTGTCAACTTCATTATCTTTCTGAGTTTGCTTTGATCATATTTCTTCAAATTCCACACTTCTTTGACATTGCACGCTAAAGGAAAATTGTCGGATAAAACTGATCTGTTTTCTCAAGGTGGTTGGTGGATTTGTGGACGCGGGTTCTCTACGAGAATCTGAGTGAATATGTGACAACATGAAGTCGGCTAATTTCAGCCTCTAGAAATTCCTTTCAAGGTCTCAACTCATAGCGACACTATTCTTTACTGGCCATGACAGAAAAGCTTGTTTCAAATAGAAGATTGCAGGGTTCCGCTTGTGCATTGAATAAATCGTAAGATCTACCAAGGAAGGGGCTGGACGCCGAAATTCTCTCGTTTACGATTTACTTAAATTTGAAATGATGTGCAGCATTGAAAATATATAGAAATATTTCATAAGTTTACAAAAATATAATATTTTGGATGGTCCTTAAGAGGACTTAGGACCGTTCTCACAGGCAAACAAGGCAAAGTCAAAATTTTCTATCATAATCGCAAACAAATTGAAAGCAACCTATCTTAAAAAAATGGGCTAACGACAATTACAATTGTCATACACAATCTCGACACCTACTACACACAAAATCGAAAGACTCTCTACATGAAAAAAATTCATGTTAGCACAAGATGTGTGTGGCAGCACGGAGTATATAATAACCTCTCTTAACAAGAATATTTATAAACACTTGTGCCCTTTCAACAACATATTGAAAATGCGAGCAAATACGTAAAATTGTAATTGTTTGACTCGCGAATACATGAATGCCCATCTTTCGGGGGATGAGGCTATCTGGAAAAGTTAACAACACCACAGGAAGAGGAAAATAGTCTACTTTGTAATATACTGACGTGTGCAAACAATCTAAAACAATATTGATTTTAACATCTAAATATTCAGTGGACTTATCATTATCACCAATACTTTCGGCCTTGAGGTCATTAGGATATATCTTGGAAAGTAAATTTTCAAAATGCCGATAGTTACAACATAAATGTCATCTATATACCGAGATGTACTTGACAACACTCCTGCAAGCCCAAATTTCTTTTCTTGTAACAAAGGCCTCATAATAACAAATTTACAATGAACTAAAAACAAATCTTCTAGTAAAGGGCTACAGTTACCTCTCATTGGACGGCCTCGATCTTGTTTGAAAACTTTTCCAGCAAAAGTGACGTACTTTATTTACCACGTGACTTCTGACACAATGTATTGAATAGCTTCTTCAAACTTAACAATGTCAAAACAGGTGTAGCTATTACAAACTTTCTTAGCAAAAAATGATTTATTCCAACCAACACAGATATTTCCTTGAAGTGGAATTGAAAACATTTCAAAAAGACTAAACAAATGTGAGTCAACGTGTTGTTGGTTGACTAAGCTACCACCATAAACTATTTGGGGAGTTTTTGCTACTTTCTTTTGCTAAAAAAGCAATTGATGCATTTGACATTTGCTCTTCATTCGAGGTTCAATAAATGTTCAATGACTCTGGATAGCAAATTTCTAAAAGTGTTATAAACAATCTGCATGCAATTTGCTTGATTTTTAATTGACAAGCAGTTATTTAGAATTAATGAGAATAATGTTAAGGTTAATGAAATCACAATGAAACTTACATGTGCAAAATTAATTGCTAAAAGCATTCTTCAACTTTAACAAAATAGGGCCTACATCAATCCATGACAATAACTCTTGCATCTTGAAATCGGTTAGCTTGCATGCATGCGGTCGTGTCTTTAGCAAGTGGTGTGTTTTGAATATAAGTCCATCTAGCACCAGATTATGCAGAGGGTGAGAGGACAGGCTTGCACATTTGAAATAAGAAACATCATCCGTGATTTCACGATATCAGGCACAATTTGGCACAATCCGGAATCCGGGTTTCTATGAGCATAAATACATTTTCACTGCTACACCATTTCACAATCCATCTAGCCTGGCATGGAAATTCAGAGAACAATTGCGTGATTCGCTAGTATACTTGCATGTAAAATAGCTGTTAATGTGAACATGTGTAATGTACATTTGTACCTCAGTATCATTTCTTTGTGAGACTCTTTAAACGATTGAATCCAATGTTTGTCTGCAAAGCCATATGAAAACAGAAAATCGACAGAGATAGAAGATTTGAAAGTTTTGAAACAAAACTCTGATGTGTTTCCTTCACTATTTAATGTCTGTGTATGTCTACGGATGCACCAGCAAAACGCGTTACATTGTGTGACGAATACTAATTTCCGTTGTGATAATTCTTTGTTTGTCTGTTTTGATTAAAACTTTAGTAATGCAAAAATTTTATATTTTCTCTAAAATTTCCAAATAATCAATGACCCTACACTGTAAATCGCTGGATACGAAAAAATTCACATACAATTTGAAACTAACATTTAATACGAGATTCTCGTATGTTTACAGAGATCTGGTTTGTTTTTCATACGAAAACTCACTTGCTTTCGTATGTAATTGGCATGCACGTAACGATACGAACAATTCTATCTATGATTGGCTGTTTTACGATAAAATACGAGTTGTTGGTATGTTTTACATACGAGGCCCTATGCAAACTCGTCCTCATTTGTATATGATTAGTATGTAGAGCTTTAGGTCACCTTTAACAAAACAATTATATGTATTACATACTGGTTTCAAATAATTTCTGTCAGTAATATCAGTAATACCAGTCATATACATTCTTAAGGATAGCGTGGTACATGATCTAGACTTGATTCATTGGGACAATAATGATATATGTCCCAATATAATATAAATATAATGTGAATATATTGTGAATTTATATAGTGTGTTTATATAATGCAATATAATGTGTTTTTATATCGAATTGATAAGATGTTTAATTTCAAAATTACATAATGTATAATTGCTGATGGTTGAATACTTATTGATGATTTATAAAATGCCTTAGACTTACGTGTATTAAAATCTTATTCAGTATTGTAAGTTTGACTCTTAAATGTCATTATCTCTCTACTTACTAAAAAAGTAGTAAGTGTCATGCAACATTAAGGCAATCTTTATTAACAAAAAGCCTTAAATCAACATATAGTAGATGCAAAATTCGCGTTGAAGTTGTAATTCATTTTTTATAAACATTATACCAATAGAAACCTGATGTTTCGCAGGTTATTTTGACATGTATGCCACTTTCCTAAGTGGATAGTTTTGACCAGTAGTCCTCCCGAAATACAATTAATCATTCAGAGTCTTAACATAAAGACGACAGAAGTTTTTGGTGAAAATTCACCGACAGCATGAACTTCTCCGATATCTTTTCATGATGCAGAGATTCTAGGATTTTTTGATGGTCAAAAATATATAGTCTGTGTAGTTGTCAATATTTTAATATCAGTTATTTGAATAATATTTTAGAACCATCAAGATTCTAGAGCGTTGCGGTACTAGCTCACTAGGCTTGTGTTGAGCAACCACTCATTAATTCACTACACAATTTCCCGTTGTAACCTTTTTATTTTGGAATGCCTAAATATTTGTCTATTATAAATGCGTGCATCTTTTGGAAATATCATTTTTGAGACTTTCATTATTGTTCGAAAAATCAAGCATTTGCTGGTCTTATTTTTATTGGATGATAACAATTATTTTCGGCTATACTCCATGGGCATTCTCAAATAAAAAACTTAGAGTCGCTATGGAGTATAGCCGAATATAGTTGTTGCTATCTAATAAAAATAAGACCATCAAATACTTGATTTTTCTAACAATAATGAAAAATTCAATCAATGAAGCCATATTTCAAATTTTTGAGCCCGTCACATTTATGACGTAAGTAGTTCTATAATGCAAAAAGAACCTCAAATAATTCGCAATTTGTTGTCATGTGTATCACAGAGAAAAAACAGGGAAACGTGCTTCAAAACTTTGCACGAATTTGTAGTATGAAAAACTTCAAAGTCATTGGATGTAAGACTGTTGAATCGTCATGAAAATAAATAATGAAATTACTAGAAAGCAAAGTCTAAATTTGAAATGCTCCATGAATTCTCATGAATGCTCATTCCAATCCAAACCTTACAAATTATCATGCAAATCCTGACAAGAGCTTTGAAAATTACCAAAGTTAATGTATTTTGTGACAATTTCAAAAGTAAACACTCATATTTTTCTCGGGAAGAGATGAATCCAACACAGTCTGAACACAACCGCAATTATCAACCACATGGCATCAACAAAGCTAAAATTGAAATGAGAGTAAATTGAAATCGATCATGCAGAATTCAGATGACAATCAGATGAACAGTTGTCGATAGCATCATATTGCCACATGTTTGATTCATAGATGTAAAAATATCTCTTTACAGTGGTGGCCAAAAGTATAGCATAATTCAGTAGGCAAGCTACCATCATCAGTGACAACGGTCAATAAACAAGGATGCAATATATACAGTGCGAATGAGACAAGAAAAATCAATATAGGAAAAGCGGCTGTGATTGGCTGCGGTTATTCATTAGGTACTGTGAATGAAGGAATGATTTTATGTACAATGATTCAGCAATTTTCGTGTATGGAGTGCGAATGAGAATTTTAAAATTATCTTTATTTGGGATGTGAACATGAAGAGATATTTCGGATGCTGGTCGACCTTTCACGTGTTCGCTTATCCTAGTGAAAATATGGCGACGGGTTTCACCGACGTAGCATTGACTGCAATGCTCACAAGTATACTTATACACTACGGAAGATAACTCATTGAAAGGAATTTTATCTTTATTGCTTATCATGTTTTGTGTTTTGTATGTGTTCAAGGCAATTCTTAAAATACTATTTTCTAAAGCACTATTTATGTGGCGAATATTACGTTTTATGCGAGAAAGAAGAGTTGAAACTTTCTCGCATAAAACGTAATATTCGCCACATAAATAGTGCTTTAGAAAATAGTATTTTAAGAATTGCCTTGAACACATACAAAACACAAAACATGATAAGCAATAAAGATAAAATTCCTTTCAATGAGTTATCTTCCGTAGTGTATAAGTATACTTGTGAGCATTGCAGTCAATGCTACGTCGGTGAAACCCGTCGCCATATTTTCACTAGGATAAACGAACACGTGAAAGGTCGACCAGCATCCGAAATATCTCTTCATGTTCACATCCCAAATAAAGATAATTTTAAAATTCTCATTCGCACTCCATACACGAAAATTGCTGAATCATTGTACATAAAATCATTCCTTCATTCACAGTACCTAATGAATAACCGCAGCCAATCACAGCCGCTTTTCCTATATTGATTTTTCTTGTCTCATTCGCACTGTATATATTGCATCCTTGTTTATTGACCGTTGTCACTGATGATGGTAGCTTGCCTACTGAAACATGTTTGCTGCTAATAAACCTATCAAAAGCTTACGGCTTCTCACTGTCTATAGCATAATTATTTTTGACGTCTACATTTTTTGGATGCATGCGGTTTTTGTGATTATAAAGACAAATGATGATCTGAACTTTTGTTCAAAATTTGTCGAATATATATTTCATGACTAAAACATGACAAATTATTATAATGTTTTGTTATAAACATGGAATTTAATTATGAAATAATGAATGTATGGAATTTTTTGTTGGCCACAAATATAGCATATTTAGTATTTTCCTTTTTAACCCTTGAAATAGAAACTCACTGTCAACAATCTGCTTCTTGAAGTAACATGTGAATGTCTGAGCGTCGACCGTTGACCTTTCAACGCGACACTGCGCCGATCGGCTTTGATGGAAGTCACAGCTGGCTGCTAAGTTCACTGCATTTATCAAGACACAGCGATCTGCGATATGGAAGGCTTCAACCTTTGAAATTTTTAGCCCCACTGTATCACGTGCTGGTTGGGTGATGGGACAAGTGAAGTAATTCGCTGCCATTTATCAGCCAATCAGGATACAGATGTTAAGGGAAACCTACACAAGTGTCATTTCATCTGAATTTTTGTTTTTGGAATGACGAAGCTCAGAGAACTTTCCAGTGAGACTGTTGCACAAATTGTAGCTTGCAGTGATGCCGGATTTAAGCAAACTGCTATCGCTGAACGCTTGGAAGTTAGTCAGTCAGCGGTTTCAAGAAGCCTTAAACGCTACAGAGAATGTGCTTCATATGTTGCAAGGAGAAGACTTGGTCGACCAAGAAAAACTACAAGCCAAACGGACAGGATGATTAAACGTTTGTCGAATGTTGACCCAACAGCATCAAGCGTTGACATTGCCAACAGCCTTCCAGTGTCGAGGAGAATAAGTGCAAGATCAATCAGGCGTCGACTATGTGACTTTGGACTTAAAGGACGGCGTCCGGCAAAAAAACCCTCTGCTGTCAAAGAAAAATATGGCGGACAGGCTTCGCTTCGCTAGAAAATACCAGAACTGGACAAAACTGCAGTGGTCATCGTTTTTATTTTCCGACGAAACATCCTTGCAGCAATTCTCTAAGCGTCAGCACTACGTTCGTCGACCAGCTTGTCGACCAGCTTGTCAACGCTACAATCCCCGATTTGTGAGGAAATCTCCGTCGTTAATGATATGGGGATGCCTCTCGGCAAGTGGTCGAGGTGGATTATGGTTTTGTCCCCCATCAACTACCATCAACGCTATTGTGTACAAAGGCATCTTGGAAGAAAAACTCAACCAGTTTATGACTATTCGTGAATGTGCTTACTTTCAACAAGATGGAGCACCCTGTCACAGGTCCAAATCGGTAACAGAGTGGTTACGAACAAACAACATCCAAGTTCTAGGGCCATGGCCAGGCAATTCGCCTGACTTAAACCCGATAGAACATTGCTGGCAATTGTTGAAGAAGAAAGTTGCTGCTTATAACTCGACTTCACGAGAGGAACTGTGCGAAAATATCAAGACCGTATGGTGCAAAGAAGTTAGTAGTGAAAACTGTGCCCTACTTGCCACGGATAGGTACATGGATAGGTACATGTAAAGTTTAGTGTTATCAATAGGTACATGGATAGGTACCTGTAAAGTTTAGTGTTGTCAATAGGAACATGGATAGGTACATGGATAGGTACATGTATACTTTAGTTATCGATAGGCACATGGATAGGTACATGTATAATTCAGTGTTATGAATAAGAACTTGTATGAGATCTGTTTTACTGGATAGGTACATGTGTTTGGTACACTGTGTTTCGGAACGTCTATGATCGAACTTGTGTGGTTTGGTTCTGAGCACTTGGGTACGTACCGATAGACGTCCGTTGTTTGATTTTGAATGGGTTTGCTCAATTGCGACTATTGTGACTATTGCAACCATTGTAATCAAGATGACACATTGATTTTCCTTTTACGTAGACAAACTATGCTATAAATATGAGATAGTTTTTGATGGCATACATAATGATGACTAGTATCCCAACGTCGTGGGTTGTCGCAAGAGACCTTGGATATTCGTTCAAAGCCATAGAAACTGTAACAAATCTCAGTGAAAATATCAACGCTGGTGATTTAGTTGATCGACTAATGGATCTAGATGAGCATGCTATGAATCACAATTTGGATCGTAGGTGGATAGAGGATTTCTCCATGCTACACTGCAATGATAGTGAAATTAGGAGGATCAAATTGGAACGATATGGAAAGAAGGAGACATCTGACAGTGTTTTAATAAAAAGTTCTCCCAATAAAAGTGACTTCAGAAGGAAATTAGAACAAGAGACATTTAAATTATTATGTGAACGGAACTGCGTTAAATGTTTTAAACAGGAACGATCCCTTCTCTTTTTGCCATGTTGTCATAGCGTTATGTGTTCTACATGTTATGTACCCTTTGAAACTTCATCTTGTCCCCTTTGCGATGAAGAAATATCTTCAACAGTCACTGTATATCGTACATGATGAGTCATCATGCAGGTCTGTGATTGGTCACTATTGTGTCTTTGTGTGACTTTTCTATATAAGGAGGACATTGTACCGTTCTATTTCAAGCATAATTTGAGGCTAATACAATGTCAATCAGCATGTCGTTCACTACCAACATTCCCATTTCAATAATTTACCGAAGTCAACTCTTCACGGGCAATATATTTTATTCTGCCGTGAATATAACTGGCTATAAAGCGGATTTGGTGGATCTGATGGAGGAAATAGTGAAGTATTTCCGCTGCGGAGAGGACGTTGTGGTGCAGAGAATGTTGATGAGAGTCGTGAACAACGCTCTTACACGAGTTGCAAGATTCTGGCTCAACGAAGTATTTCGCCCACTATCTCAAACGGAGATTGTACCGGAATACTCTCGCTGTTGGTGCAGCAGTATCCAACGGAAACTCAACACATGTCTCCATGACATTATCACCTCCAGCTACTATGATGAGAAGGGTGAGAAGTGCAAACTGGACTTGTTCAGTGGACCGCCATCAGTAAGCATCAATGTGGCTGCTCAAGGACATTCTGAGGTGATCAGTTTGCGGGCATACTATGCCAATATTTTAAAGACTTTCCATTTAAAGCCTTGCTGTATGTGCTGTCCTATTTCAAAACATCTAATGAAAGACATTGAGCAGCTCATAACTGCTACAAATGAGACTCTAGCCGATGTGAGAGTATATCAGTTTCCCTCTACAACTTGCTAAGTGTTTTATGTAATTTTATACGTACCAGCAACAAACTCTGTGTGAATGCTTGTAAACTTTTGTATATAATGTTGTAAGTACTAAGCAAAAATTGTAATTGTATTATCTATTTCCATATTAGAATAAAAATGTCTGTAAAACGGAAGGCATCTTCTCGTCAATCGAAACGGTCCTTCAAACCTTCAAGTCAGTTTAAAAAGGCGTTGCGAAAGTTAAACAGGATACATGATAATAAGAAGAAGTGTAAATTGATTCAAAATTCAAGTGATGATTTCATTCGTGATTTAGCTTTTGCAATACACAAATGTCTACCTATTTACAAGCCTCTGTTGAATGCTGGCTCTTTGAATAGCATAAAAAAGTTTTCAAATCCAAGGAGTAGTGATAAGAAAAGGCGAAACTTAATTCAGCGCGGTGGTGGTGGGTTTCTAAGTATGTTAAATGATATTGGAAACAGTATTAATGGTGTAATCAATAGTCCGCTTGGAAGGATTGCAGCAACTGCTGCAATGTTAATATAAGGTTAGCGAATCATAAAGTGACACGTCATCACTTTGATTGATGAGTCATATATAGGTGTATATAAGGAAGACGCTTTAATGATATTTTACCACTTTCAAGTGACAATTCATTTGCGCTGGTTGAAAGCTCCGAATTAGTACTTGTTGAAACATGACTCAGAAAATGTATACAATCAGAGAGGAAGGTGACGCTTTTGAGCAAGATCTCTTGAAGCTTCGTCCGACACGAAAGGTGCAAGGGATTGGAAATACGTTCTACTTTCAAACCTTGAATTATGGTGATGATGGCTTTTATCTTCAAGTTCCATTCTTCCACAGTAATGGTATGTCTACATCAGGGTATAGCAATATGAGACAAATGCGAGTGACTTTTCCAAAATGGCAACAGGTGATTCTTAAAACTATTGACTCTTTCGCGAAAGAATGTGTTGAGCTGCCTGAAAGTGCTCCCACTCATTGGAGAAAGGCATTAGAGGAAGGAGTTGGTTATAAGGAATTGCCGGAATTCGATACACTGTTTTTAAAACTATCTGATCATTTTCAAGCATTCGATCTCTTTACAAACGCGATGGAATGTGAGGATCTCAAACGGGGCCGCTATATGGGCTTAGTTCACGTTACCGGACTTTATATTGGCTCACATGGTTCGACTGGTAAAGTCGCATCTTTACAAATGAAGGTTCTTCAACTAGTCTATGAACCACTACCAATTGATAAATGTTTAATTAACATTGATAAGACTGCTTCAAGTGATGGGAAGGAAGAGAGCAAAAAGCGAGGTCGGAAATCTAAAGATGGGAATCCTAAATTGAAGTTGAAGCGCCAAGATGCTGACTTGAAAACTTTCTATAATCCTAATTGTGATGAGGAAACACAAATGTTTTAATTTGTAAATGTTTTAATTTGTAAATGTAACTTGAAAGTTTCTATTCTGAATGTAAATAAACTTGATCTGGAACATGTGTCTGTTTTGTTGTTCTAAGCAAAATTAGCGGGATGATGAGTTTAATGTTAATGGAATTATAAGATGACAGATTTTCGTCTATTCACTGATCGCACAATGTGTGTCGCTGGACCAAGTCAGTCCGGTAAAACTACATTTGTAACTGAATTGCTACAATATAGAAATGAAATGTTTAACAAGGAAATTAAGAGAGTCAAATGGTATTATGGAATATTTCAACCACAACTACATTCTGCACTTCGCCAGAAAGGTTATGAGGTGAAGCAAGGGTTGCCATCAACTGAGGATATCAAAGCAGGTGACTTACTAGTATTAGATGATCTATTACGAGAAAGCAAATCTTCAAAGGATGTAACTGAAATGTTCATTCAAACTGCACATCATAGGGAAGCTTTTATTATCTACATCACCCAAAACATCTTCGATGGAGGGAAAGAGCAAAGAACTAGAAGTTTGAATACACATTATTTGGCAATATTTAAAAATCCAAGAGATAGCAGTCAGATACATCATCTCAGTAGACAGATATTACCTCAACAACCTAAAGTACTTTCAAAAATATATGAAGATGTAACAAAGAAACCACATGGTTATCTATTTATTGATCTAACCCAGGAATGTCCGGAACGACTTCGATTTCGAACAAATATCATACCTAATTCCGCTGAACCAATGACAGTTTTCTCGGTTCACAGTTAGTTTTAAGCAATGTACTTTGTTGCCTTATTATTTTCAAACATGTCGTATTCAAAGATGGTAGTCATTCCTCAAGAGGAGTATGTACAATTGACTACATTACAAAGTGCACAGGAAGTCAAAAATATAGATCAACCTATTACGAATCAACTTAAGGAACTAACACAAAAGGATATGGAAATTCAGAAGATTAAGGATCCCTATCGACGAATGCAGTTAGCAGCTGAAAACATTGACGAGAGGCGACAGATTCGTGACAAGTTGCGACGATTTATAACCTTGTCAACACCTCGACCATATCGTGTGCGCGCTGAGCGATTATTTGACTTCATTGATCCACATGTGAAGTTCAATGAGAGAGGGGAGATAATAGATGAAACAACTGGTGATGTTATTAGAAATAGTCACATAGATGACCTTCTACAATATGCTGTCAGAGATGTAAGGCGAAAACTAGGTGCACCACAAGGGTGGACATATTTTCAGAAAATTTTATCTGATCAAAATGTACCTCACAATATTATTGGAGGACCGACTGTGAATGAATTGGATAAGGGTCACTTACAAGATGGATCAAAGAGTAAAACATCCACGATGGCGGTCAAGCGAGAGCTTGCAGATCCCGATGATCTGCAACCAAAAAGAGCTACTAGGCGCTCAATGCGTGTTGCGAAGGAGTATAGCAAATATTAAGCAAATATGAATTAAGCCTTGCCTCTCTCATATCATGTCGTTACAAAAATTTTGCTGTTGTTTGAAATCTGCGCTCGAAGGCAAAGGAGAAGAGGGCATAGAGGTTGATATCAATTGTGTTAGCAGTTGCTGTGCGAGTAATACGCGTGCAAATCAGAACAAAGACGATGAGTACAGCAGTGAAACTCAGAAAGATTTATTACGACTTAAATCATCCCGCAAGTTTCAGTCGTCCGGAGGTTCTAGCTCGTGCAGCAGGTGTGGGAATAGAGAAAGTCAAGAAGTGGTTGAGGAGTCAACCGACTTACACTCTTCACAAAAATGCGAGAAAGCGGTTTCCAACAAGAAAATATGTTGTTAACAATATAGATAGTCAATGGCAAGCGGACTTGGCTGACATGCAACAGATATCACAGTATAATGATGGCTATAAATACATCTTAACTGTAATAGATATTTTATCTCGCTATGCTTGGACACGTCCGCTGAAATCTAAACGAGGACCAGAAGTTGAAGCGGCTTTTCAGAGCATTTTCGATGAGGGGCGTGTTCCGCAAAGAATACAGACCGATCAAGGGAAGGAATTCGAAAACTCTCATGTTCGAAGTCTCCTTAAAAGTCATAATGTGGAATTGTTTAGTGTCAAAAGTGCTTATAAAGCTGCCATGGTTGAGAGGTTCAATCGCACACTGAAGACAAAAATATGGCGTTATTTCACTGCAAAAAATACACATGTTTGGGTAGGTGAGCTGCAGAAATTTGTTAAGAATTACAATGAAAGCTACCATCGAATCATTAAGATGAAACCAGTTGATGTTACCCCAGATAATGCGATGGATGTATGGCTTCGATTGTATGATAAGAAAGCGAAAAACATTTCCAATGAAAAGAAAATTAATGTTGGTGATAGAGTTCGGATTTCAAAGGTCAAGTCTACATTTGAGAAGGGGTATCTACCTAATTGGACTGAAGAAGAGTTTTTTGTGGATGAAGTAAATACAAAATTTAGGCCCACCATGTATAAATTAATAGATTACCATGGCAATCCAATTGAAGGAAAATTTTACTCTTATGAATTGCAAGTAGTAGACAGAAGTGAAGAGGTGTATATGATTGATAAAATAATTAGGAGGAAAGGTCATGGCAATCAAAGGAAATATCTAGTTAAATGGAAAGGATATCCTGATTCATTCAATAGCTGGATAACGCACCAGGATCTACAAAATGTGGAGATGGGAGACACTCGTAACTTTTAAGCTAATATAGCATGTGACTTCTTCCATATATGACTTTAACATGTCTACTAACTTCAATATCATTCTTCCAAGCAATAGCAACCCCAAGATATTCCCAAGTAACAAACCATCTCTATACTCTGTTGAATTCGCTAATCCAATTACTCTGCATGGACCCCATGAAGTTGCTCTAACTGAAATTACTTATTACAACGATATCAGTTTGCTAAAGAACAACTATTTTGAATTACATAAAGAAGTGCGAGAGAAGGATGATTGCTTTCGCATATTTCAAAATAGTCTACATGGTACATGGGCTTTTCATCATCTAACTTTACATCCTTTTTCAACATCTTTACCATCTGTTCAAAACATGATTAAAATTCAAAAGGCATTTGCAACGTCAACTTTTGATTCTAAGGTTCCCACAATGAGCTTGCAAGATACAGAAAAGGAAATCGGTAGAATGTTTGAACGAATAAATGATCTCTTCAAGCTGACTTTGAATAAATTCTACAAACCAGTCATAAAGGGGTCAACAAAATTGATGAAGGAAGGGAAGCATGTTCTTCTTGTATTAGGTAAGGATTTGAGTCATACTTTTGGGTATTCCAGAACAACTTTCTCATCAAGGTATTGGTACAATGGACGTGGGTGGAATTCGGAGAGGAAAGTCACTGATTTTAAATGTAGAATTGTGCCATTGTATGCATTACAAAGAAGGAGCATCCGAGTAAAAAATAAATTTGAGGTCATTAGAAGTGTTGAAGACTTTGCAAGAAAGTTTCAAGGATCAGTGCCAGAAACGTTAATGACTTGTGAATATAAGAAAGAGAAAGTAACTTTATTTACTGTTGAAACGGAGGCAGAATTTATTGTTTTTACTAAAAAGACACCATTGGAAAAGTCTGAGTCCGCTGTTATTGAATTTGGATCTGAAATGATTGGGATGTTTAAGGGCCTTGAAAGCGCACCTTGGTTGACAGAATTAAATGATACATTCAAGGTTCAATTGTCCTCTTCTAAACTCAAAGCATCAACAAATGCTTCATGGGATATCCACGTATACAGCGAAGACATATCGGGTGATGAATTGTCTACTTCCAGTGAACTTGTAAAAAGAGTTAATTTGAACATTGAAAGCTTGAAAACGCCATCTGAATTGTGTACAAAGTTAAATGAGTTTGGTGTAGATTACCTTGATGCAGATGAATATCACTTTTCTTATGACCCACATAAGAAACGCATGATTCTAAAGGTAGGGAAGAACTCTCTTATCAAGCTGGATAGCGTGTTAACGACCACATTGGGATTCTCAAAATCAACTATTTATGAAGGTACATCAATAGGCGATACAACCCCATCACTAGAGCGTGATATAAGTAACTTATACGTCTATTGTAACATTATTGAATATACAAGGGTTGGCGACATTGAGGCCCCACTTCTGCGCACATTTCCTCTCTCATCCGTAAGGAAGCAACTAATCAATCGAGAATTTTTTAATACAATGTATCTACCAATCAGCCGAAATTTCATCAATAGAATTGACATATCAATTCATGATGACGCAGGAGAAGTAGTACCGTTCTGTGGTGGTGTTACTGTTTTGACCCTACATATTAGGTCACGAGAATAAGGCTTTACGCTATTGTGACTTCCATAGTTATTCAATAGTCATAATGACAGGCATTTACAGTAGACCATCATATCAGAGCGGTTATCCCGTGTTTGTTGGAGGTAGACGACAAGTTGGAGGAGGCATATTTGGTGCACTAAGACGTATGGTTCTTCCAACACTCAAAAAGTATGGCGTACCAATCATGAAGCGTGTTGGAAGCAGGGCTTTAGATTTTGGTGCAAATGTTGCAGCTGATGCGCTTCAAGGTGAGGATATCGGTGAATCTATGAAAATGCGCGCGCAGCAATCTGCCATAGACGCATTAGATGATTTAACAAAGACGAGACGTACAGTTCGGAAGAAACGTAGGAAGTCAAGACAAGTTGGATCAGGCCGAGTTACTAAGCAAAGACGCAGGAAAAGTAAAAAGCCGACTAGAGCAGCACGTTCTAAATCTAGACGTCGAGTGAAAACAAGAAAGCGCAAACGAAATTCCACAGCTACTAGAAACAAGTCAAAACGAAGGAAGACAACATATTTGTAGAGCTAATACGATGCAGAGTATCAATTCGGCTTTGTGTTTCTTCGATTCTCCCCCTCATCAGACAGACATCATCTCCTCAACAATTGTAGACATAGTCCCCACAACAAATATCGATGGTAACCAGCAGCCTATTCAGTTTGATATACCTGCCAATCCTCAAGATTATATTGACTGTCAATCCATTGATTTAGAGTTGTGTATACAAATTAAGAAGACTGATGGTACAAATATCGATTCATCCAAGGATAAAGTGGGATTAGCAAATCTTCCTATTGCCAGTCTGTTCTCAGATGTGTATCTAATATTGAATGACAAACAGATTGAAGGAGGGGATCGAGCATATCCATATGGAGCATATATACATACAATGACTCAATTTCAAAAGCAAGCTAAACAGTCACACTTGCAAGTTTCTGGGTGGTATGATGATCAGCAAGGGAAATTTGATGATGTCTCAAATGCAGGGTTGAAAAGACGAATGGATTTAACAGCGGATTCAAAGGAATTATACTTGAAAGGACCCGTCTATCTTGATTTCCTTCGTCAATCTAGATATCTGCTATCACAGGTTAAAATGCAAATAAAATTTATTCGTGCAAATCCTGAGTTCGCGTTAATGGCTTTTGGAGCTACAAACTATCAAGTTAACATAAGTAATGCCGTGCTCAATGTAAGGCGAGTAACAATGAACCCGTCAGTCATCAACGAGCATGCGACAGGATTGAGGAAAAACAATGCAATATATCCAGTTAATCACAGTGTGTTGACAAACTTCACAATTGGTGCGGGATCATCCTCACATGCCTACCCAAATCTTTTTCCCACTGCAATGCCAAAGGCGGTGTATATCACATTTGTGGAAAATGAGGCATTCATTGGTGCTTTTGAAAAGAATCCATTCAATTTCCAACACTTTAATGTTAGCAAACTAGCACTCTATCAGGATGGGAAATTTGTATCTTGCAAAGCATATGAGCCTAATTTCAAAGATGGCAAATTCGCACGTGAATATGGTTCTATTTTCACCGCCCTCAACATGTTTAATACAGACGATTCAAATGGAATTACAATGGATATGTACAAGAATGGCTACTTCTTCATTATGTACAACCTCACAGCAGATGCAGATCTAGGTGGTGAAAGCGTAGGAGTTACAAAGCCTGGAAATCTACGACTGGAGGTATCATTTGAGTCACCTTTGAAGAAAACAATTACTTGTCTCATTTATGCTATCTATGATAGCAAAGTTGAGATAACAAGAATGAGAGACGTGACTGTCAGCTATCAGAGATGAGTAACTTAAGCAACATAGAAATCTTGAGGAAAATGAGGAAAGCTCATCCCTACTCCAAGACAATATTTCTCAATGTCTTTTCTAGAGATAATTTACCTGATTCAATTCCTTTCTATCCTTGTTCACTTATCATCAATACGGATACCAACAATCTTCCCGGAAAACATTGGATTGCTGTATACATCAATCGTTATAAAGTTGCCGAATATTTTGACTCTCTTAATCAACCTCGTTTACATGATATCGCATTATGGATGAACAGGTTTTCCTGGACTGTTAGGAAAGTGACATCGTTCCCACTTCAAAGTAATACATCTCTAATGTGCGGTGGCTATGTACTCTATTTTGTCAACGAGAGACCATTGAAAAATAACTGTAAAAGTGCTTTAGAACTATTTTCAAAAAACTGTGATAAAAATGATGTAATTCTTACTAAATATGTTGAAACAGTTTTGAAATAAAGTTTTATGTTGTATCATTAACTTGCTCTCTTTTTTCCAAAACAAGGGTTTATAAGGAAAACAAAAACATGCTCATATTTCATTATCTATTCACATATATACAAAAAAACATGTTCACATTTCATTATCTATCCACATATATACAAAATCTACAATTTGGTTTTCATGAAACATTTTTTCAAATCACATATGATGGGAGGCACATCACTTATGTCTTTAATGCCGGTTATCACAATCTTTCCATTATGGAACACATGAACATGATATGGATGCCAGTTAGTCAATTGAGCTGCTGGAAATAACTCCACTTCATAAGTTAGATTATGTGATGATGTAACTTTACGGAAATCATAGTGATAGTGTAATTCACATAACACGGTCATTGTCTTCACTTTCCAATCAGATAATGAATCACCAAGTAAATGTTCCAAAGTTAAGTGTAAATATGAGAGATCACCCTCCATGACCCTTCCAATACATTGGATTGTTCCATTTGGAAAGAATAGGATAGTGAGAGATCTATCCTTCCTCTGAATCCTCCATGTTAACATTGAGGGTCTTCCAAGATGTAAGCTCGTTGTCGGCTTCAATTTGCGTTTTATCAGTAACCATTGTTTTCGGTTGGGTATATTCCTCTCGATCTCTTGTAGATTGAGTTTTGACTTTGCTTTTGTAGTTAACATCCGATTTACAACTTCCAACCGTTTGATGTCCTCCATCTTTAATGAATGACGTTATCTGTGGTAGTATCTCCCTTGTAAAGGTTTCCCATGTGACGTCACTGAAACGAAAAAATCGATATTCAACATCTTCACGTTTTGGTGAACAGACGTATAGTCTGACTGATGAATCACACTTTATCCATACCTTGTCATCGAGAGGAATCTTGATCCGAGTCTTATGGTTGTCAATGAGATCCACAAAGTCTTTCAGTGAAGGCAATGAGTCAATACTAATGCAAACGCCACGATGTTTTCGATCACTATTTGCTATTGAATGACGAAATGCTATTCTTTTAGAATTTGTTATGTGAACGTTTTGAACGTCACTAAGTTTCCATGTTCTAATGTAATGAGGCATGTTCCGAAAGCTATGTTTTAAATTTAAGTTTAATGTTTGCCTAAAGTTTGTTATTTTATTAGCTCAACATATCGGAATGATGTTGAGTACAAATTCTTCACATATTCATTCACATTAGGACTACCTATTTATTAGTAATCATTTCTACATATCGGAAAGATGTAGAAATTTCAATTTTAGTAAGACTACTTATGTATTAGTAAGTGTTGCTACATGTCGGAAGATGTAGCAATCGCAAGATCTATTACAAGTGGAATATTATATTGTTTTTATTTAGACTTATTCTACATCACCTGTGACAGGAAGGCATCTCCTTCTCTTCGACGGTGGGGGAAGACCTAGGCTATAGTGTCCATATGGTAATGATAAATTTTTATCCAGCCAACAGCGCTTATCCTCCCAAAGTGAAAGACCTCGCTTCCTAAATGATTTTGTGCTAACTATGTGATTTTTTGAATTTATAATTGTCATATCTTCAGTTGTATCATTCTCACTATAATAGACACTCCTATAGTCATCATGTTTCAATTTTTTAACTGCTGCTCTCTGAATTCCTTTTGCACGTTTGATGCTATGATTCGTAGAGTCTAGATATTTCATGGAATACATTTTCGGTTTTAGTAGGATCATTTCCTCAAGCAACTTTCCAGCACACTCATCCTTAAAACAACCTAATCTAGCTTTGTTTGTAGTTGAGTATAGTCGGTGATGACTTTCATAGTTTGAAGAGTCAAACTTTTCACCGAAGTATAGAAGTATATCTTCCAGACGGACAGATGGTGATGTGTATAAACATAGGAAGAAACTGTCGGTATCACCTCCACAAAGCCGCGTTCTATTTATCAGTGGACACCCTTTTAGATCATTGTAATATAATTGATACATTTCCAACTTACTATAGTCAAGTACTGCTTGACCAACATATATTAATTTATTTAAAACTATTGAAGGTTTGTACATTTCCATACCAACCAGATCTTCATCAAATATTTTGTGTTGAACATAGAGAGGATGATTTGACAATTTCAGTAGTTGTTTCTCATTGTTGACTAGTTTAAATTTTTTCCTTCTCCTTACATTTTCCATTGTTTTACCATATAAAGAATTATTTTTCAATTTGTAGAATGACTTTTCGAAGTCAGTGTTTGATTGAGCCCTCTTTTGAGAGTTCATATCAATGTATGTTTTTAACCAAGGCTTTTGTGTGAATTTTATGCCACTATGAATCTTCTTGATTCTCATGCCCATGGTCAAGTAAAATTTTAAAATTGAGTAGTGGACTACATAATTTTCCCTATCAAATTGATGGAGCAGAAGTTTCTTGATAGAAGAAAAATGTGTATTTGGTCTTACTTTTTCATATAGATTTTTCATATAGTGTGAAAACATTCTCTTTTCAATCATCTGCATTTCTGGAGCTAATGGGAAATCGGCAGTGTCATCATGAATGGCTGCAGGATACTCTAAATCTAAATCAAAAATGTAGCCGATTTCACCATCATCATCTATATTTTGAACATTTTCTTCATTTAAAAAATTATCTAATTCACTTTCATTCAACCATTTGAAATTTGAGTGGGGTAGATTCCTACTGAGTGAAGAACCGTAAAGGTTATTAACATCTAAGTAGGTCAAATGTCGACTTTCATGTATATTATTTCCTAATTCTTCAATGCGTGCACGCGCTCGGTGAATGTTGGTGAAAGTCATACCCCCTCTAATTCCTCGTTCAAATAGATTGTACATATTTTCATCTTGTATGTAGTGTGGGGGATCATTGGAAGAGAAATTTAGTGCTGAGGTAAAGCTAAGATGTGGGAGACTGACAAAATGTACAGGGTCGACTTCATCCTCACGTTGACTCAATGCTCTAAACACTTCAAATATGTCTGCCAACAATAAAACATCTAACTTCAGATATGCCAGCATGTAATCACCAAATGTGCTACAATTAAATTCAATCCACGCCTTGTTAGCGTGTTCATATTCACTATCGGAACAGTGCTCACGAGTAAGATCATTATAGAATTCAAATTGTGGTGGTAGACAGTCTTCCGTCAACGTGTTTAAGTTTTTGAAATATGAATATGGAAACACTCCCTTCTGATATAAAACCTTATCACTTAATTGTGGAAATTCTACCCTTAATGTCTCTACATGCTCATACGTTTGCAAACCCTTTGCTAATTCACTCAAGGATGCACTTAGAAATTGATATGAGTCTAAGAATTTTAGTTTAAAGTATACTGTCTTCCCTTTGTATTCATTTACTGGGACACTGGCGGATAAAGTTATATATTTTTCAGCAGTTGCTGCTACAACATCTAATTTCCAAGACTTCATTCTTCCAATCGCTTTATAGCAAACGATGTGGCTATCATAATTTTTAAAATTGTGGAAAAATATGGGGAGCTCCCGTCTGTTAAGTCTTAACCGGAGATTGCATTTCCTACATAATGTTTGCCTATATCGTCCGGTGATATGATCATGATCACGAACTTTTATGACTTCATCGCTGAATTTTAATTTACATTTGTTGCAACATTCTGCATTCTCATGGCGTGCTTTTTCATCCGCTGACAGTGACATTGGCTGCCTAGTTGTTGCACATTGGTTGTCATATAAGTCTTGGGCTACAGTTTCTAAGTGGTGCAAGAAACTAATAATGCAATTTTCTCCCTCAAAGAGGTAATACTTGTTTTCAAATTTTGATTGAAGGGCATTATGCCAGACATGATAAGCTCCAATAGCCGCAGGTTTATGTATTTTATTATCAATGTAGCACTCTATATCTGCATAAATTACTAAAGGAGGACTTAGTTGATATTCCATGCTACTTGTTAGTACTTTTAGATCTGTCGGCATTTTTTCTATTTGTGCTTTTCCTCGAATGCAAAACTGGAAATGTCGTTCTAGTGTTGTCTTATATGTGAATGACTGAGTGCATCTTTCGCAGAAGTATTTATGTCTTTTTAAAGTTCTCCTATACAATCTTGACAGCTTTGGAATTCCACAATAGTGTGCTGCTCCATTGTTTAGAATTAGCAAAATATTAACCGTTTGCCTACCAGTAAAGTTACTATTGTAACGAACACCTTTGAGTCCATTTTCATAAAAGTGAATGTTAATTTTAATATCATTATTTTTTTCAAATTTTGGAATATCTTTGATTGATACTGGTGTGGAAATGCCTTCCATATTTAGCTCAGATGTCCACTCACTATATGATTTTACTTCATTCCTTGAATAAGGTACTTCATTATAATGCAATATTGATAAAACTGCATATAGGAAGCAATCATTTGCATTTGAATTAACATTAATGACAGCTTTAGAGTTTTTAACTTCTTTGGTAGAGGAAATGATTGTCCACCTGACAGTATTGGACTTGTTATTACATTGAACTCTATATTTTGTACATCATCTATAATCCAATTGCTACCCTTTTTTGTGAAGGCTTCAATATGATTTATTAGACTATTTAGATGATCCTGAAACCAAGCATCATAGTCATAAATATAGTTTGAGGATGATGAGGTAAAGTGTGCAAGAAAAGTTTCTTCTTCTTGAGGATTAGAACGGACATATCGAATTTTTGCAATCAGACGACCGCGCAATTGATAGCTCCTTAGTAAGTCAGACACTAAATTCCCTAACATGGAACGCATGCTTTCTAAGAATGATGTTATGTCCACAGTAGGTGTTGTTGGCGTGATATCATACACACGTGCATGGCCATTGAGTGCGCTTTCACTGAGACTAACAGTTCCATAGTTATTATGCATATTCATCTCACTATTTGTGTTATGTACATTCATATGCTGTCGAAATCTACTTATAGAGTTATACGTTTTGCCACACCGAGAGCAGTATTGCATAAAGTTTTGTATGTTAGTTGAAGCGCTGGTTGTTGGCTTAGAAGTAGATCTATTTTGATTATTTGAATTTGACTCTGTTATGCTATCATTCGGTTTATTATTGCATACAAGTTTATGTCTCTTAAGATTATCCATCCTATTCGTCTTATATGGACACTTGCTACATTGATACGTTTTTCCTAACTTACAAAATTTTTCATGTCGTTGCAAATTGCCTATGAGAGTGAACACTTTTCCACACTTGGTACAGACAACCATGATTATTGATGAGGATTGAAATTAGCAAGCCCTTATATACATCTACCATCTAATGACGTCAGCGTCATCACCAGCCAATACCATATGTTCCGATCTGTTGTAAAGAGAAAACACATACAATTTTAACAATTATTTTTTTTTCAAAATAGAAGAAAAAAGAAGTAAAAGTAATGAAGTTATAGTTTGACGCATTTAACAATGCCACTATGATAAAGTTTTAGGTGACTGCAGCTGTCACTACAGCCACCCAAATCGTCCATCCTTGTAAGGCGCACTTTTCTGATCCCATTTTGGGAACAGTCGAGGTGGACAAGTGTCTCTTTATTGTGCTGTTGACTGGTGGTTACTTGGGAGGCCAACAGGAGGTTTGATTGAGTAATATTTCTTAGAGACTCAATCAAACCTCTATTGTCCTCCTTCAACTTAGCCTCGCGGGCCTCAGCCTCCTTTAGGCGCTCTTGGCAACGACGGAGTTGCACCTCAACGTCTTGTACCTCTTCTGCTGTCGCGTCGAGATCCACATTATACTGCCGGACAGGGAGAGCAGCTGGAGGTGCGGGGGCAGCAGCGTGAGGGGAAGGTCTGCGGCTAGGATCGGAGAGGAAGGATCTGCGGCTGGGATCGGAGAGGAAGGAGCTGCGGCTGGGATCGGAGAGGAAGGAGCTGCGGCTGGGATCGAAGAGGAAGGACGCAGTGGAGATAACGGAGCCAGTGTCATCATGGGCGATAAAGGAAGGCGCACACTCCAGCTCGGAGAAGCCCGGATGTGGCTGAACGAGACCTCCTCCTGAGATTCACACATCGCGGAGTCCTGTAATCGAAAGAAACAATTGTTTATCATCTATTTAGCATTTTACCATTGATGAGATATAAAAGTGAATTTCTCTTACCTCCGGCTGGATTGTGACCTTCTGATCGGTTCCAACCTCTGTCTCACGGGGCAACGAGTCATTCTAAAAGATAAATCAATCTATTACAAACAAAAAACATATTTTAATAGAAAATTCTGTACTCATGCAGTTGACCAACTTTGATACTTACATTTGTAACAGGATCATCATCCTCATCGGAAGAAGATGTCGGGGAAGAAGTCGCTGACGACGTTTCCTCATCAGATGAAGTCGCTGACGAGGTTTCATCGTCCTCTGATGAAGACTCCCGAATCGAATAGGGCTTTTCTTCATTGTCTTCCACCGATGTACTTGTCGCTGGCGTTGAAAGGAAACTGCGATGCTTCCTGAGGGACAGCGATCGCACAACCTGCAGAGAAAAATAATATAACATGCTCGCAACTCATTGACGAAGTATGTATGTTTTTAAAAATACTTGATGCATTTTCAGTTATTGTTGACTGAGACCTATGTAATGACACTTACGGGACTCGAAGGTAGTCTGCTCCTCGGTGAAGATAAGCGCGGAATTTTCGGGCAGCCTTGAACACTGGGAAACAGCTGAAAGTAGGAAAAATTCATGTTTAATTTCACATTGAGAACTAATAAATAACTGAAATGCTTACATTTCGCAATTTTTCGGCCACTACATCCTCATTAGTCTTTGTCGGGTGAGGTAGCTCACTCTGAAATGTTTAAGCAATGTTGATTTACTTTATGTATAGAAATAATTAAATTAGTCAATAAATACTTACATCTTTAGCGAACAGTTTCTTCTGAACCAACACCTTGGCTCTCTTCGGTGGGGGCATCAGTACATCCTGAAATGTTTTACAACATATAATCATTTCATACATAATGAAGTAGTATTTTTTTATTTTTCTGCTGTGAGCCAGTTATCCGTTGAAACTAGCATGTAGAATTGATGGCACTCACCTCACAATCACTAAAAGTCTCATCGATGAACTCCCGAGACTTAGGAACTTTCCTCTTAGGAACTCGCGACTTTTGAGGCTTATCCTTTGGAGCAGGTTCATCCAACTGGGAAAGCACGCCTTCAGTCGGTCGATCCTTCCCAAAAAGACGCTCCAACTTCTTCTTCTCAACTTTGGAGGTTAAGTTAATCCCCTTTCTCCCATTTAGTTGAGCACAAGGGGTGTGCTTGGTAATAAATGCTTTCGCGGAGTCACTATTCACCTTTGCATCGCTCCTTTCATACCTCTTACACGTGAGGCAGTAGAGGTACGTGCAGTCCTCTCGGAAGGAGCATTCCTTATGCCCGCTTTTGTTCGCATGTCGAACGGGCAGTTGGCAAGTCTCACAGAAATGGAAGATGAGACGTTGCCGTGCGATGCTTTCTTGTCGAACCATTTCTGTAGAGGAGAAAAAAATTTTATTATAATTTAATCTCTTTTTAAATGAGAAATCATTTATGTACCATCTTCAAACCTTTATTAAGTACTAGATTAATATTTGACAAATCTTAAGAAGAAATAAAATTTGAAGTTGAAATTGAAACCGAAAGTCGAAAATTAGATATTTATTCGAAAAGGGTTAGCTCATAAGAAGAGTTGAAATTTGGAAACAGCTGATTTACTATTATTTAATTTCGAAATTAATTTAATGAAATGAAAGTGAAATTTCGAAAATTTCAACCAATCCTCAATTTGTTTAATTAAACAAGCTTGAATTTTATACATCTGTTAGCAGATGACAGACTGAATATTTAAAATGGATGAAGGCTTTATTTAGGTATCTTTTTATTTATTTACAAACTGTGAAAATCTTGTTGATTCAAATACACTTACATTTAAACTGATATATTCATGTCTCTCGCTCAGTGACTTAATATAGGATGAAAAATTAAAATAAAAAAACATGGTTAATAATATAACATGAAGTGTTCCTATCCTAAAAACCCAAGCTTCTATATTTAAAGCTATTTGGTTATAAAAACTTAATAATGTTCCTACTCCCAAATATCCTATAAAGTAGCACAACATGACAATGAAACTCACTTCAGAATTGTAATAAGAACCGGAACGAAGAGCGACGTCTGTTATGGACACTAAATAATTTGAAAATGAGTGAAAATTCGTTGTGTACAACTTCTTTATATATGAAATTGACAAAGCAACTATGAACAAAGACCTTATGACATCACATCTTGGAATTGGTACGGTTAAACAAAATTGATAACTCAAACAAGAATTGGAACAGCCGGTTTATTTTTAACCTTAGAAATGGAAGTGCCATCATATGTGTTGAAAGATTTCTACATGTAAACAGTAGAGTGAATTCAAAGTAATATGAACTGATGGACTGATGTATTATTTGATATACATGTTATTATTAATAGTCATATAATGATTCATATTTGAATTGAAGATATAAACGTGTGATTTGAATAGAACATTAAATTTGAATTAAGCGCTAAATTTCGAAAATTCAAATTTCGCGCCAAAATGTGAATAATCAAATTTAAAGACTTTTTTTCGAAAATTTGAATTTCGCGCCAAAATTAAAATACTAAGGTTAGGGTTAGGGTTAGGGTTAGGGTTAAGGTTAGGGTTAGGGTTAGGGTTAGGGTTAAGGTTAGGGTTAGGGTTAGGGTTAAGGTTAGGGTTAGGGTTAGGGTTAGGGTTAAGGTTAGGGTTAGGGTTAGGGTTAGGGAAGCAAGAAGAGTATCTATGGCACCCGGAACCCATGGGTAAATAAATTTTCGAGTGCGCGAAGCGCACTCGAAAATTTATTTACCCTATAATCCGAAAAATTTCGAGGGCGCGAAGCGCCCGAGAAATTTTGAGGCCCCCCCCCCCCCGCCGTGTATGAAGTGTATGAAGTGTATGAAGTGTATGAAGGTCAAAGGTCAAGGTCAGGTCTAAGGTCAAGGTCAAGTGTAGAGGTTTGTATATTATGATCATTTTTGGTTGTAAAACTTTAACTTTGAAAATTTGTAAACTTAGTCATTTTTGTAAAAAAACTTGGAATTTTTCAAGTTGCATACCGATGCATACAACTAGGATTTTTTCATCAAATGGGTACATACAATATATCATTCGAATGCTCTTTTCATGCTGATTCTAATGGTGTATTGTATGACACATGTATGACATAAAACTAGAGAGCTACATGTCTTTAAAGAATGGGCTAAAAACTTAGTGAATTTAAAAATCTAACATTTGTCTGCTTGCATACAGTTGCATACAACTAGGATTTTCCCATCGAATAGGTACATACCTTATATCATTCTAAAGGTCTTTTCATTCTCATTCTTATGGTGTCGTGTATGACACATGTATGATATCATCCTGGACTGCTACAAGCATTTTAAAATTAACAACATAACTGTTTCTTTAAAAGTTATATGTTCCTATTTATTTCAAGTTGAAGTCTTCATACTTGATTTTTTGTTTCAATTCAGTTATTGAACATCATTAATTGTAGATAGTTATTCCCCTTTCCCATTCAGACCTTAATTGAAGACCGATTTGTGAAATGATAAAACAAGTCTGTTCATATATACAAATAAATATTAAATAAAGAGATTAAGAAAAAACACACTAAATGTCATCAAGGTAAGGAAAGGGTACAAGTTTTTTCAAGTCCACTTGCACATGGATCCTGGTCTTCTTGGGCGCACAGGGACAGCGACGTGGTGTGTCAAGGTCGATGACCGAAAATTCGAGAGCGGTTGTGAGGTTCCGCTCGTTCGGCTCCATCCTCATGAACACCCGTTTGGTGTGATACTTTTTCGGGGCGTTCTTGACTTTGACCGTGACCCGTCCATAAAGTGGCGTTCGCATGGACTTCTTATTCATGTGACGCATCGTCTCAATTGATACGTCACTATCCTCATCACTCGAGTAGTCGGGCGATGCAGGGGCTTGGGTGAACACCACCGGCTCGTTTGGTGTTGTCGATCGCTCCATCGGAGATTGGGGAGGTGTACTGGTACGTTCCACTGGCGAAGTGGTACGATCAGCAGTACCGTTCTCAACTGCGGCTTTCTGTTTGCGATCCATTATGACTTGTAGATTTAAAATAATTGTAACTTGTAAACGTGAGGATTAGAACCTTTGATAAGAATTGGTACAAACCTCGGACTTATATACTTTTTAAACAAAGGAAATCCTAACAGCCAATCAGAGAGGTACCGAACTTCCCTAAAGAATATATATAACTATATAAAGGATGACATTGTTCCAAACTGTTAAGTACTTATCCTCAACGTTCCATAACAAGAAGCATGTCCTCAAAACCACTATTTTATTTTCAAAATGACAGCCAAGTCATTATGGGAGGTCAGTTGGACATGACCATGCATCTGTCTTGCGGCTGCAAAGTGGCCCTATGGAAGACCTTGACTGTCTCTGCACTTCAAAGGCGGAATGGACTACCGGTGAAGTGTCCGGTACACGAATGTGACCATGACTTTAGTAAAAATCCGACATTCCATGAGTGGTGTGATGACTTCTTGAAGATCATGGAGTCGCCTGAGGGACGTGATTTGCACCCCTCATTTATTTTTCACGCTTAAATTAAACTTACATTGTAAATCTCTTGTCTTTTCATTTTAAACATAGTTCTGGAATTGGTTTTCTTATTGGGGAGCAACTAAATCATAACTGCACAGTAAAGTTTCACATCTAAATAGTGCTACATTAAAAATAATTGTCACAATAGTCGCAATTGAGCAAACCCATTCAAAATCAAACAACGGACGTCTATCGGTACGTACCCAAGTGCTCAGAACCAAACCACACAAGTTCGATCATAGACGTTCCGAAACACAGTGTACCAAACACATGTACCTATCCAGTAAAACAGATCTCATACAAGTTCTTATTCATAACACTGAATTATACATGTACCTATCCATGTGCCTATCGATAACTAAAGTATACATGTACCTATCCATGTACCTATCCATGTTCCTATTGACAACACTAAACTTTACAGGTACCTATCCATGTACCTATTGATAACACTAAACTTTACATGTACCTATCCATGTACCTATCCGTGGCAAGTAGGGCACAGTTTTCACTACTGAAGTTTCACCAGATTACTGCACAGTACTAGCAGAATCCATGCCATCCCGACTAGATATTAATGAGTTTCGCTGATAAGCTGCTGAACCTTTCTTCAGTTAATTAAGTATCTGAACGCATTGTTGTAATACATGTTTTATAGGCTATGTTGTCTAGTTATACTGTAAAAGAAGTATGAAATATGTATCGGACAAATTTGAATATAAGTATAGATCATGATTTGTTTTATAATCACAAAACCACAACTTTCAAAAAATGTTAATGTCAAAAATAATTATGCTATACTTTTGGCCACCACTGTAGATAGATGGAAATATGATAGCTGCATTTCAGATTGGACGTAGTATTAGATGTCGATGGTTTATAAAGAGAAAAGCAATCTAACAATGATAGAAATATAGATTGCTTTCATTTAATATTGTCCTGGTATGGCTTTAGTATGTCAATCACACCACAGTTGAAATAACATACGAAAAAGCAAACAAATAAATACAGAGATATACCAAAAAATGTTTTGGTATGCATCCTTCGGATGTCATTGGTAGCGAGTGATTTACAGTGTACTTAACCAAAAATGCAACGAAGGCGAGTGCTATGAAGCACATCAATCATTTAAAAGAATGCACTTCGAGATGACCATTGAAGGAAGATAAGCGTCTGTTGTTTCTTCAAACTATCGCCAATGCTGGCCGACTCATGCAGCTACATGCATGCACATGCCACCACAATAGCTTATGACTGCATTGATTTGTAGACTTGATAAGATGGAATCCAAAGTTGAATAAATTGTCAACTATACCAACAATGATGAAAACACACAATTATGTGTCCATGGACACGATATTTATACTATATATTTTTACACGATTGTTCTATGCTGGTACCATACCTACTGTGTACTAAGATAACATAGATATCATACAATCCGATCTCTAAGGAGCTATTATCCTACTTAATTCGACTCATAGTAGCGACTCTCAGAGCAGCGAAGGCGGTATCTTTTTCAGTAGCACTTTCATTATGTAGGCTGTTTACTAATCCAACCACAGAATTAGACAGCTCGTCTCTTCTTCTGTTTGACTAGGAAGGAAACATTGGAACATGTAACGTTAATGAAATGTCACAATCTGCTGATATAATACCCTAGCAATCGAACAATAAGCAGCCAGTTTAACATTAAACACGCCAAATTGTACGAAGCTTCAGTGACTGTTATGAACCGGATCACACAGCAAAGAGACACAGTCGATGTCAAGTTCTACAGAGAAGTTTGCGACCTTTTTTTCGTGCGCCAGATAGCATTTTTAGTAATGATCGGAAAGACCGACATTATCGAGAAGCATTTTTAAGGAATTCACAGCAAGGTATCTATCTCTGCAAGGTATTAAAAATTTCTTTTTGCCCACTTAATAAGTTCCTGCATTCTGTGAATCCAACACACTGACTATCTCAGCAAGTATAAGAAGATTTTGCAAGGATTCTGAAATAAAATGTAAAATGCCTTTGAGATTCATTATTGTGAGATTAGTACACCAAATCCATCTCCGATAGTTCTGCTCTCATCTCCGCCTTTCTCTTGTTCGTTCAACCAGTGGATCGATAATGCTTAATACTACATTACACGACTGACTAAGAAATCTCAAAAACTTGAAACAGAGAGATTTCTACTCCAACTTTTATTCGCAGGAGATAACTGCGCTGAAACCATTCATCAGAATTTGATGACGCACTAAACATCCTAACGAACTCTTGATTATTATCCCAAGACCATACTTCAACCGCCAGAGAAGTCATTAATTTGCTGAAACGTGTTTATCAAGACGCAGAGACATTTATCATATTTCCAGCCTCGAATAACGAGAAACTTCATTTTGTTGGAGTATCTGATGAAAAAGACAGAAACAACTCAATATTTACTGGGGACAGTTAATAAGCTTCATTCCCGAGCTAAATTCCGGCTCTCATTTGGCTCAAGATAATTTCATTTTGATGAGATATCTTCTTTACAACTCCTCAGGAAATCTCTGAGTAATTCTAAATTGCGAAATGGATGAAAATAATATCTATGGGCATTACTGTCAACTCAACTGTGCGTATGTCTGTTTCAGCCTCTTTCAAGCTTCATCAATTCGTAGATCTTTGTAAATTCCAATTATTCATCAAATTATATTTAATTTGATACTGCTCAAAGAAATGCTCATTATATAGCCTCGTGTGTAAGCCGCAGCTGGAAAAGTAAAGAAGCAAGCTCAAAATTGTCTGTCAATTTGTCTATCACACAAATTGTCAAACAACTCATTAATAACAATGTCTTGATGTTTTTGAAGTCTTGACCGCAATCTAAATATTTGTAGCCTTTTTTCGTACTTTAAATGCTGTTGGCCTAAACAACTGCATATTGTAGGTATATTTGTAATTCGAGTGTATAAAGCTTAAATCAAAACTTGCGATGCCTAATGTATATGGCACACCTATGTATAGGTCCTACCTAAGCTTTGATATACAAGAAGCCTTGTATGACTAAACTACATTCTTCGGTCTTCCATTATTTGGAATCTATCGATGCTACATGCACTCTGATTTTAATTTCATTGCTAAGAGCAGAAAAAGTAGCATGGTAGCAGTGTAAATCAAAAAATTCGCATGACTAGATCTATTTACGATTTAGGCCTACACTGGAAACCGCTGGATACGAAAATTACATACAAACGTATACCAAAATCACATACAATTTGAAACTAACACGAGATTCTCGTATGCTTACAGAGATCTGGTATGTTTTTCATACGAATTCTCACTTACTTTCGTATGTAATTGGTATATAGCGATACGAACTATTCTATCTGTGATTGGCTGTTTTACAATTAAACACGAATTGTTGGTATGTTTTATATACGAGACCCGATGCAAATTCGTCCTCATTAGTATGTGTTTAGTGTGAAGAGCCTTAAGTCACATAGCAAAAATAAGTTATATTACATACTACTGTCAAATAACATTTTTCCAGCAATATCAGTAGAGAATATTTCTTTGTGAAAGTGTGGTATTTAACTAGATTGAAATTATTGTTAAATTAACGCCGCTGTCATCGTTGCTACTTGTCTTATGGCATTCACAAGACTGACAATTAGCTCATTTCCATCAACTAAGTTGATAAATATCACTTCAATAAAAAACGATATTTTTAGAGCAACCATGTTGACTTATATATCTCAAACATAACTATCTTTGCGTTCATGAATTATAATGTGTTTTTATTTCGGATTGATAAAATACTTAGTTCCAAAACTACATAATGCATAATTGTTGATGGTTGAATACGTATTGGTTATTCATGAAATGCCTTAGACTTGCATGAATAAAAATCGAATTCAGTTTTGTAAGTTTGACTATTAAATGTCATTATCTTACTACTTACAAAACAGTAGTAACATTAATAATAATATAATAATAATAATGCTTTATTTCAATTGTACAAAAGCGGTACAACAGGTGAACAACAGCACAAAGGGCTCAAGAATAACAGGAAAATTTTACAAAGGAGTTGTTGTACATAGCTGACTTGCGTTGATATGGTAGTAGTCTTCTGGAGTGCCGCACATTTCGGCTGCTCTCTCTGCTAATGAAGAAGCGCGAGAGAGGGTGAAGCTTGTTGTTTCTGGCCACACGCTTGATCAATCGTATGCACGATTTGTCCAGAGTTTCCCGAAGACTGGGTTGATGGCTAGCATGTGAGTAGCACCATCTTCTTGCCACTCGATCAAGCGCAACAAACTTTTTGAAATCCTTGCATGTTATGTCACAGATCACAGGCCAACAGTAAAAAAGATGGCAAAGTACCAGACTGTTGTAGGCCTGCCAAATGATGGTCGGATGATTGCCATTCATTTTCAGTCTTTTCACAAGTGAGAGACTGGCACAACATTTGCGATACAAAAAATTGATTTGGGACTCCCAACGTAGGTTTGAAGAAAATCTAACACCCAAAATCAGCAAATCATCAACATTTTCAATGATCATATCATTCATAGCGACAATAGACTTTGCATTACAATCAGAATTTCTTGAAATGTCCATGCATTTCGTCTTCTTAACATTTACACATAGATTCTTTCGGGAAGCCCAGTTGGAAAATTCTGTAACAACATCTTGAAAAGAGTCAGTCACTTGGGAGGTTCTGCGATGAATAAGTGTAATATCGTCAGCATATAGAATTGCCTCAGTATTCTCAAAAGTTGGAAGGTCATTTATGAAAAGAATAAAGAGAAGCGGGCATAAAATAGAGCCTTGGGGGACGCCGCTAGTGACCTTAACCCACGGAGTGATGGTGTCTCTGGAACATACACGTTGAACTCTATCAGATAGGAAGCTGCGAACAATCTGAATGGCATGTGGATCGGCTTCGAATTTTTCAACTTACGGAATCGAATGCCTTTTTGAAATCAATGGCCAAAAGAGTCGCAGAGTTACAAGAGCTTTGAGTGATGTGCTGAAGAATGGAGAGTCTGATTGAAATAAGCGCGTTCGTGCAACCACCAAAGCCATTAGAAATGTATCCGAACTGCCGTTGGTTTAGGGGAATCTTCAGAGATGGCAGAATGACAAGATCGCGCATTAGTTTTTCCAAAATCTTGCTCAGAAACGGAGCATCGAAATTGGGCGAAAGTCGGTACTATTGCGTTTTTGCAATGGCAGAATGTTGGCGCATTTCCAAGAGATAGGAAAAGCAGCCGCCTGCAAGCATCTCTTGTAGATGAATGTGAGAGGAGTGACCAAATAGATAGCAAAATTCCTGACAAAGTGACCCGGGATGCCATCGGGTCCGGCAGAATTGGACTTTGATTTCATAATAAGCTTATAGACCAAAGACTCATTAACATCCGAAAAGTCAATAGTAGGGTGATACCTAGGACGGGGATCTGAAAACAGATCAATGTCTGCCGTGGAAAAGGAAGATTGGAACTTGTCATTAAGAGAATGAGCAAGGTTTTCATCTAAGCTAGCAGTTGCCTTTTTGTTTCGAATTTGTGAATTTATAGAAGCCCATCTGCTAGAGGTGGAGGAGGAGGTCGAGATATTAGCAAAGTACTTGGCCTTTGACTTGGACAATTCGGACAAGAACTTTTCGCGGAGGCAAAGGAACTTTTCAGACTGTCCACGGGAGAGAGCTTTATCACGGGCATCAGAAATTACTTTGAGAGAAGGAGTAATCCAAGGCGGGTCATTACTGCGCATGCGAACAATTTTCACAGGGAAGTAAGTCAAGTACAGATGGGACAAGGAAAGCATGAAACTATCAACCATCGTGTCAAGGTCAGAGTTAGAAAAGTGATCACACCATCTTTGCCAATCGATCGATGCAAGAACTTCACAACATTTCGCATAGGAGGACGGAGAGAATGACCGCACAGCTACTTTGGTTGTGGTTACCGGAGAGGATTTAGCAGGTTGGACCAGTACACCCTTGTGATCAGAACGACCAAGAGGACTCAAAAGCGAAGCAGTTTGATATTTCGAAGGCATGTTAGAGGCTACAATATCAAGAATGTTATGACCACGAGTTGGTCGTGAGACTATCTGATGAAGATTGTTAAGAATGAAAAAGTCATCCATACAAATGCGAAGATCATTAACATCACCAACCACAACATGATGAGAAAGATGACAATCATTCAAAATGCGTTGTAAAAAATCCAATACAATATCGTGACTCGAAACTCTACCCCAGTAAGGGTGATAAACAATGGTTAGTGAAGTATCGAAATCAGTTAGATTACAAGACAAAATGTTAGTCTTGACATTAGGAATTAGCACATTACTCGAAACTGTGACACTCAAAGAAGTTTTGTGATATAAAAGCACACCACCACCTCTGTTGTCACGATCTTGACGGATAAGGTTGTATCCTGGTAGGGAAATAGCAGTGTCATTTACAGTCTCATCTAGCCAAGTTTCCGTTATACAAATTAAATCCGGTTGACAGGATAAGACACGAATTTTCAAGTCATCAAGCTTGTTAAAAAGGGAGCGAGCATTGAACAGAAGAATAGATGGGACAGTTAATTGAGGTTGTTGAGGCTTACGTAACTTCATCGTTCGACTTTTGGCAGTACTGTCATCACGACAGACTGTGGTCCGATCCAATTCACGCTGTCCACTGTGAGGTTGTCTAGTAATACCAGTTGGGAAGTTCTTATTTAGCAGGCGATAATACCACAGAGTGCGACGCTGGGACCGGGAGATGGGAAGGTTGGTATGACGCAATCTAAGCAGTTCGGAGCGCGAGTACTGAATGCGGGAGGCTGATATGGTGAATCATCACAGGCGAAGAGCGAACTTGTATTGAGAGAACACACGCTGTAGCACATGAAGACCAAGCCATGGGGAAAACAGGGAAGATGATAACGGCGACATTTGCAAAGTGAAGGAAGGATCCGTAGAGAAATTCGAAAAAATTCGAATAAATCGATGACACGTCGAGAAAACAGGATATGAGCGGCACAGTTGTTAGGCCATCAGCATGAGTATCGCAATGATATAAAAATTGTCACAAAATTTGAGGAGACACGAGCCTGAATGGACAGTTTGCGCAGATTACCCAACAACACGGAGGAAACGTCCGCTCGCTAAGGCGTCAACAGAAGTTGTGTAATCTTTAATGACAAAGGCCGTACATCAACATATATTAGAAATCATTGACGATTTCCTTTAACATTGTGCTGGTATGTCTTTAGTATGTAAAGCATACCACATTTGAAAAAGCATACGAAAAGCATGCAAATATATACCAAGAGAATGCAGAAATATACCAAAAAATATTTTGGTATGCATCCTTCGTATGTGATTGGTATTGAGCGATTTACAGTGTACGTATATTTCACTATGAAATGGTATATTTTCATTATGAAAAAATAAAATGATATAAAATGATATCATTGCCGATCATAGCCTATTACATGTTAAAATTACATATTAAATGTTATCAGGCATTTACAAACATTCAAAGCTCAGCGTGAGAATTTTGAGCACCACATGATCATTTCAAATATTGTACATCAAAGTTTTTCATGCAGGGTGTGGCATAAAAATGTAACTAAATGTTAGAGTAGCAGAACTCCCTAATTATCCAACAGAAATTGACAAAAAGGGTCTCACTTTGAAGACACGTCTCTATTACCATAATCAATATTGCAATGATTGCATTTGAGGATGAGAGTGTAATGTGTACATGCAAAGCAGATGAACTCGAAAGCTAAGAAACTAGATGAAAAGAACTACGACTGAATTGAACAGCATGCATGCCTCCAATTGTTCACGTAAGCGATAATCATCATGGCGAAAAGCAAAATATAGTGTAGAGCGACAACTCAACTACAGTATCTAACGAGATGATTTACTTCCATTATGATGAGCTTTAGACTGTCGTTAACAAGAAACACGAGCAAGGAAATGAATCCAGCCATCGAGTGGTACGACCTGCCGGTAGACGTAAGTGACTTGAAATTTGGCTTAGAGAATAAGAGCGCGGCTTCCTCCACTTTTTTCACATCGATTTATTTCATGTTAGTCGTCTTCTGTAATCAAGTCACAACACTCGAAACAATTAAATGCTACAAATACTATATTTTGTCCTGACGTTATTCTCAAAGCAAGATTTTCGCATATTTCAACATCTAGGACTTTGAAACTTTGGATAGAAGTACTGAAGACAGGACGCTGCTACTCCAGGTATTTGGCAAATTCAACGAAATTACGTAAAATGGGATATATTGAGAAAGGCATATCAAAATACTTGTTCCTGCATGACATGCTGTGTCATGTTTCACTATCTTTAAATTACATCTTCGAAACGAAGATGCAACAGAGTCTGCAACGTGTCACGCAATTTTTTCCAGTCCTAAGATTTTGCATTAAGCTCAACACTGTATCTAGGCAATGTTCTATTGTCACTCCAAGTTTTTCGGTCATTACACTAAGTTCTCCACTGTCTCTTATCCAGAATTCACCAAATTTTGACTTCCTCGTTGCCAAGTCAATTGTCCCGCATACCTCATTGTCTTGCGTTAATTCCTTCGTTCTTTCGTTAGTGACATGATCTACGCATTCAATTTTATAAATTCTTCCATAACTCACCATTTGTAGGGCACTTATTTTTGAGCACATTTGTTTCGCTTATCTCTATTTTTCGCTTCCATAGGACAAAGCTGACTTTACATAGCAATCTAAGAGCTCTTTCTCCAATAACATTAACACAATCTCGTCGAAGAGCTTCTTTACATAGTACCGGTTATGCCATGCTTTCAGCCGTTGTCACGATACGGGAGCCACATGTCATGTCATTCCGGAGCTTCACTTATCTGTGTTATGTCGGAGAAGTGGTCACTGACCGCAGTTCTACACGAAATTAGAGCAGCATTATTGCATTATTGGTGCAACTAATACAGACTGTGATCCAATAAACGTGAGCATTTTTGGAGTAGATGGTGATGAATTTTACACGAGGATTTATAGTATTTCTTAAATTACTATTTAGTCCTCTTCATTACATTTTCTCGTAATATGACTCATTGGTCATCATGCCACTCATTAATTCAGATATCCCCATTAACTATTCACTAGAGCAATTTTCAATGACATGTCATATTTTGTCATATTTTTAGGGAAAAGTAATATTGTCATTTTTTCTGTGTCTCATCATATTTAGTCATATTTTGGCCATTTTGCTGTGAGCTGTCGGGATGTAGATATAGAAATGATCGATGCTTGCAGAATGACGCAATATTGGTCCTCTCAGCAGCGCGATGCAGTCTGAGGACAGTTCTGACCTGTGCATTGCCTACAGATATGAATGTTACCGGGGGCGACAGGATTGGCTTGTCTGTCGTCTGCCTTTCCTTGCCAGCCAACCGTTGCTTCGGTGGAGCGTTCTTCTCCATGTTGAAGAAGATGCTATGCAAAGACAGACCTTTTTTACATGAAATGTAGTACATTACATTACTGCTTTGTACAAAAGCTGTAAATGGGTGTACTGTGGTATAAGTTAGAAATAAATCGTTTTATTTGTCGTAAATTGAACTTTTTAACTTTTTGCCTGAAAATGGAAGCACAAATTGTGCTATATTTTAAGATTTTTGAATCTTGCCAAACTACAATTTAAGATTTTTAGGTCATATTTTGGCCACTTTTTTGAGTTTTCTAGGTCAAATTTGGTTATATTTTAATATGGAATAGCAACGAAAGTGAAGGAAATTTTAATGACGACAATCACTCGATGTTTATTAAATCTACTTCTTTCTCGATATAAACTCAGGCTCAACATAATTTCAAGTTGATGAAACCTCTTATCTCTTCGCTTACATGTCCACGAAAATCCTTCAATAATTCTGAATTATGAAATGGATGAGAAATTATATCTACAAACATCATTTCCTTGACATTCATCAACCTGTCATAGTGTTTCGGGATCTCTCAAGCTTTAGACATTTTTGGAACTTATAAATTCCATCGTTAGATATTGAAAACTCTGAATATCAGAAATTAGAAAGTTTAAAGTCATTATGCACTAAGAAGACATTATTAGACATATTATTATATTATTGTACAGACATTATTTTAGAAATTGAGGAACAGAAATTAGAGCTAAGATTTTCATATGACAAAGTTAAGCGGAAACTTTTACTGCAACATCTGCTATACAGCAAGCAACTTTTATGAAGTTGCACTGTTCCAAATACTCATACCCATTTTGCTACTTAGTTTTAAATTATGTTTACATCATGCTTAAAACATTTTGCACGATCATTATAAATTCGTTGCAACATTGAAACTGGGGCAAATGACAAAATTTACATTGTCATTATTCGATCCATTGCGGAATACGACTGTCTTGCTTTTGACTGTCCTTCTAGAATGAACAGCAAAGTGCTGACAAGAATAAAAGAAATGTTCCATCGTTTAACATAAAACAGATTATCATGAATAGAAGAATATGTTTTTCTGTTGGCTATGAAAATATTTCACATGATAGAAAATGATTAACACATGCCTCATTATCACTTAGAATCACCGAAGCTGTCACGAACAGATTTTCACTCGTTTCACTGTGTTAGGTGTGAAATTGATTGTCATTTCATCTTAACGCTGCCTTTTCTGATAACCTTTGAATCTTGACAATATTTGCTGCAGATTCGATGTATCACAACATTTTTAATGCCTTGCAGAGAGAGATAGGAAAAATAGTCGTGCGTCGCTTGCCGATTGCTCTGAATTCCTTCAAAATGCTCCGATCGACGTGATTCCTTCAGATTGGTAGAATTCAGATCATTGCACAAAAGTGTTGTCGACAATGTTGGTCCTTCCGTTCATTATTAGAAACGATAGCAGGCGCACGAAAAATACGCTCAGAGACTTCTCTGCAGAACTTGATGTCGTATGTGTCTCTTTGCTGTGTGACCCAGCTGATAACAATCATTGAAACTTCAGACAATTTTACGTGTTTAATGTTAAACTGACTGCTCATTGTTCGATTTCTATGGTATTATGTCAGCAGATTGTGCCATTTCATTAACGTTACATGTTCCAATGTTTCCTTTCTAGTCAAACAGAAGAGGCGACCGGTCTAATTCTGTGATGTCAGCAGATTGTGCCATTTCAATAACCCTACATGTTCCAATGTTTCCTTTCTAGTCAAACAGGAGAAGAGACGACCGGTCTAATTCTGTGATCAGTGCACTCTGTAAAGATTCGCAATTATCATCTTTTATCTTTCAGTAACTTTCGATGTAATAAAGTAACATTATTATCGATGACCGACAAATGACTGCCATCGTGAAACAAATGTGGTTCGAATGTTAATTTAAATGTAATTCAAGGTGGTTCAAAGATGTTTTATTCAGCCATCACTTGTATGCTTAAAGCAGATGCTGCCTGGATAGAAATATTGATTTCGAATGCTTAAGATGAATAAAGATGAATGCTTTGCACTTCTTGCGTAAATAACTATTGAACTATGTTTCCATCTGAACGCATGCCCTAAACCCTGCCTGGGATAACATGGCTATGGATATCATGTAGTATTGTGTGATTAATATCCAGGATGATCTGCCAGGCATTTTCAAAATGTCCAAAAATGCCTTGAAAATTTGAATTCAATGTTGGAATTGCTGTCCGAAGAATAAAGATCACTGAAATGAACCGCAAATTATTTTGGAAGATTTGATCACTGAGCAATTAGATAAGAGAGTCTCGTATTTTCAAAGTGATATCCAACTGAACCGCGTCGAATTGAGCAGCGTCTAAATGACGTCGTTCTGTGAGATAAATAGTCCGACAGCCAGAATGAGTTTCTGCAAGGAACGAGGCCGAAAATCAGACTTTCACAGAATGATGTAAACCCAATGTCTACTACGAATCTGCACGTCTGCAGAGTTCTGGTGAGTTCCTCTTCTTGTAAGACAGGATCAAAGGAAAACACTCGTAAATCTAATAGAAATTTTTTATGTTTTCTCTTATCAACTGAAAAGAATTAAGTATAGAGTCATAATTTTTGACTACATTGTCTTCAGGTCATTTACAATGACGTGCATATGCCCTTATCATGCCTCTGATCGGCAATGTATGTGAGAATGTGGTTGAATATGGATAAAGTTGCTCAAAATGTTTGTGTTTGCCGACATTAAGAGCCTCGCCAAATCTAAATGTGTTTAGCTTTATAGATAGGGGTGCATGAACATCATAGGAAATGACCTGAAGACATTCCATGTCGAAAATTATGACTCTAGAGTTAATACTTTTCAGTTGATTAGTGAAAACATAGAAAATTTCATTTTAGCCAAAAACAGCAATCTGCGTCCCATTGGATTTACATGTGTTTTTCTTTGATCCTGTCTGACAAGAAGAGGAACTCACTAGAACTCGGCAGACGCGCGTATTCGTAGGAGGCACAGGGTGTGCATCATTCTGTGAAAGTCTCATTTTCGGGCTCGTTCCCTGCAGAAACTGGTTCTGGCTGCCGGACTATAAAATGATTCGACTTCGTGAAACCGTGAATGTTTCGCTTTGAGGCATTTTACTTCCGTAATCAGAGGACGCGGCTGTTGGATGCAATCGCTGTCAAACGTCAAAATAGCCGTGGTAGAATAGGATAAATAGACTCTTCGTGTTGTATATTGGAATGTGTGTAGTCACCAAATGTCTACTGTATACAAAAGTCTGCGAGAATCTTGCCAACAGACGTTTTCTCAAATATTCAAAATCGATGCCTTTACGAAGCCGACTTTTGTTTGCCAAATCTGCTGAGCAATGATGGATTTCTTGTGGAATTCACTTGGGACTTCACTCTTGCATTTCTATTCACGAAGTTTGGAAAGTGCCTCATTTTATATTAGAGCAAGAGTATCAAATTTCTCTTCTGTTTCTTAAATGTTGGTCTTTGAGTTTTTCGGTTTCGTGTTGCATCGAAGGAGCGTAGAATTGCGGAGAATCTGATAGATAGGAATGCACAACTTCAAATTGCGTCTTTGAGGAATATTGTGTACTTTTTGTATAGACAGCCACTACCAACTCAAAAATAAACAGTATTGAATCATCAAAAATGTTTTTCGTGTATTCTCAATTAAATTAACATTCGCAAGGCTTGTATACTCACGACAGTGTTCTCACTTCAAAGAAAATTGCTGCCTGGAATGCATCCGTATTCATCTTCAATCACAATTGCTCCCAAAGCTGAGCAGACAAAAAATAACCTGTAGCAGGGCGGTTTAGAATAGCGTCATCATCATATTTCATAAAGATGACAAAATATTGCAGATAAATGAGTGTTCAATAGTCATTTTATTTGCCAAGTGAGAGCATTGGTGCAGAATTCTACAATATTGCGCACATTATATTCCTCTTTGTCTCATATGTCGCCTGTAAAACATATAGGCAACAATCTGCACTTGTATCCACCTGGTCTCTTGTTCTGTTTGACTAGAAGGGAAGCATTGGAACATGTAACGTTAATGAAATGGCACAATCTCCTGACTAAATACCATAGCAATCGAACAATAAGCAGCCAGTTCAACATTAAACACGCCACATTGTGCAAAGTTTCAGTGACTGCTATCAACCGGATCACACAGCAAAGTGACACAGACGATGTCAAGATCTACAGAGAAGTTTGTGAACATTTTCTCATGCGCATGCTAACTTTTTTGAAATGATCGGAGGGCCCAACATTATCGAGAAAACGTTTGCGCAATGATCTGAATTCTTCGAATCTGAAGGAGTCGTGGCGATCGGAGCATTTTGAAGGAATTCAGAGCAATCCGCAAGCGACGCACGACTATTTTTCCTATCTCTGTAAGGTATTAAAAATTTCTTTTTGTCCACTTATTAAGTTCCTGAATGTGCCATCTGTTTGAAAAGTGATGCGATTAAACAATCTAATTCTGTGCTTGTATCATTTTTTTAACAGAGGAATTTTGCTGACAAAAATTAGAGCTACACCGAACAGCAGCGGAAATGCAACAGTAATAAAAGGTATCGCCCTAAGCGTACAATAAACGCACTTAGAACTTCACCTATTACACTGAAATCTACTCCGGATATGATGGAATGTTGACTGACCAATAGGCCCATTTAACCTGAGTGAGCATTTTGCCTGAAACGATACTAAACTGCTCTTACAATTCGCTTATTCAGGCTAGAACTTGGTAACTTTCGTTTCCGGCTTTCAATTTCTGCGGAGTTTTAACTGCAAATGAAGTATTCTAGTTTTTGTTTATTATTCAATCTATTATTACATAGAAGATTTTTTTCTTGATCTGATTGATTTGTGATAGGTCAACAAGTTCTCAATTTTGTCCACAAATGTATAGTCAAGCTGCATGCAAATGATTTCAATTTCCGTCCAATACTTCTACGGTATTTGGATAAGAATGGATGAATTTTCTCAACAAGAATTTCTGTCTTTATGCTCGAATTATCAGTTCAGTAAAGAAGAAGCATTTGAAGATTTAGAAAATTGATATTGTTATTTCGCTTTTATGGCTGAACTTGCATATTGTATTCCATTATTTCACTAAAAAAATGCTTCGAAGCAATTTTGGTCGATGAAGCTGATATAGGCCATTGTACAGACATACAATGATGTAGCAGACAACGATGCCATACAGGCATCGATCGCGTGTAGGCTATTGTATGAGCACAAACATACTAATTCTCTGCAATAATAATAATAACAATAAAGCGTCTTTATTCAGATAGATTAAAAACTAAACATAACACAAGTGAGTCAAGTAAAAGGAAGTAAGTGCACATTTCAATATACATTTAAACGATCGATTTGGCGCATAGTTTGTTATACAAATTTGTACAGTAAGGAATGAAAGAGGAGTCTCCTCGCTTAGACATCGACTTCGACCGAAATGTCTGTTATTCTGTTTTTCTCGAAAAACTACATGTATTAAGTGGATTTGAACCACCTATCGTGGCAGTCTCGCTCAACCAGGTGCTAGGAATTGCAAAAGTTCTCAGCTGGAAAACTCGCAAGCATAATCAGTGGATTCACATGCCCAGACAATTGCAGCATTATCCATCAAATCGAAATACTAATACCTAAAATATCTGTAACTCAACATCATAGTCATCGGCAGACTTGTGCCAATTACTCATAAAATGTAATTCATTACAATTACAAATTACTTATCTAAAAATATAATTGATTGCAACTACAATCTTCACTCGTTGGTGTGCTGGTGTGCGATCGTGCGCTCTTGTGTCTCTTAGTTCATCGCTATTTTCCATTTTTCTGTCGTGTTTATATGGTCATTTGTTTTGAATTTTGTACCTACGGATAGCTGAAATAGTGATCTGTGTCTTAGTGCTATCTTTTTTTGTAATTCGTTGGCATTCTCATGGGATCAGCGTTAATTATTATCATCGTCTGAGTTAGCTGATCAGTGCTTACATTTCATTCGCTGCTGTTTGTCAAAGCTATATTTCATTCATTCATCGGATTCCCGTCAGTTCGTGCCATTATTCTATAATTGGATCTATTTATAGTGGTGTATCTTTGATTATTCAGTGCTTCTTCGACACTCTTTCAAAGCAATTGTACACACCCTTATATGACGTTTACTAAGCATATCGATTGTACACACTGAAATAATCTGTGTTTCAAGGTTATCAGCTGATTCCTCGTAAAGGTGTAGAGACTACCCTGGCCAAAATTTCTGAAGATATCGATTTTTTTGTGACGTCATATTCATTAAACAATTAAGTGACCCTGAAGTTCCCGCAAGCTGTTAACTGACGCAATTATGACAAACACACCAAAGCGTAGTCTGCGATCGAACTCTTGCGATCATACACTGAATGTCAATGACATCAAACAGCTGATTAAAACAGCAAAAGATGAAATAATCGTCAGACTAAGATCAGATATCGATAATCTCTTGAATAAAGTTATGGTTGTGGAGGCAAAAATAGATAGGTTCGAAGGAGAAATTCAAGACTTAAGAAAAGTTCAAGAAAAACACGAAGAAAAGATAACAAAATTATCAAATGATGTAATGAGTTTTCAATTACATGGTACTCAAGAAATCATGGACGAAATTGAGCAGCAAAATCACCGAAGGACTAACGTTGTAGTTCGAGGTATTCCTGAATTGAATTCGGGCACTATTGATGAAAGAAAGGAGCATGATGAGGAACAAGCCAAAGAAATTATTTCAAAGTTGAAATTGCAACACATAAACGTCAACAGTACTACTCGCATTGGTAAGATTCGCGGTGTAGATCGACCTATGAGAGTTAGACTGAATGATGATACAGCAAAGACTAAAATGCTGCAGAATGCACGATTTTTGAGAAAATTTGTCGAGCATAAAAAATTATACATTCATCCCGACAGAACGCCGATGCAACAAATTGAGTATCGTAAGCTCAGAGAGGAGCTGAAGGTCAAAAGAGATAATGGACAAGACGTTATCATTTTTAGAGGTAAAGTGATAAACAGAAGTAGTATGACCACCTCCAATTCAAATTTTCACTAAAGAATTTTTATCTCACCTCTGACTCTCAAAAATACCCAGTTTTATCATTGACAAATATCCAGTCTTTGCTCCCGAAAATTGACGAGCTCGCAATCTTAATGAAAATGAAAAAGCCTGATATTCTATGCATTACTGAAAGCTGGCTACATGATAACATCAGTGATTCTATTGTATCTTTAGACGGATACTATATGTACAGAAACGATAGAAGTGGGAGACGCGGTGGTGGTACCATTATTTATGTTAAAAGTACTATCGTCTCCAACGAAATATCTGTTAATCTTGCAACTGTTCATAAAGTTTCATGCAATGTCATTGAGTTGCCTCGTTTGTCTTTGTATGTTTTGTGCATTTATATACCGCCATCTTGTAACAGCAATGAGCTTTATCAGGTACACGAATTCATTGTTAATATGTTTGACACCTTACTGTGTAATAAGCCTCAGTACAATTTTATAATTGTAGGTGATTTTAATCACTTTGATACGAGAAAGTTATGTGACACTATTGATGTGTTTGACCTTATTACAAAGCCTACTCGAGGTAATAATATACTTGACCACATTCTGATTTCTGAAGATCTTACAGACAAGTACCCTAAAGAAAATGTTAATTTTGACTCCCCAGTTGGTAATGCTGACCACGTGTTCCTTACTGTCTATCCTGATGCATACGATAACAAATATCTCAATCAAACGTTTCGTTTACAAAATGTCTTTGATTTTCGATATAGCAACATAGAGATTTTGAATGACGCTATAAAGCGATTTGATTGGTCATTTTTGCTAAATGTAGATTATGTAAACATCAAATGGTCCTACTTTCATGATGTAGTATCAACCCTTATCGATATTCATATACCACAAGAAACGATTCTGATGACGTCTCATGATAAGGATTGGCTTACTCCTGTTACGAAAAAACTGATCAACGATAGATGGGAAGCATTTCGAACGAAAAACTGGAGCAAGTATAATCACTTGAAGGAAAAAGTCAAAATAGAGGTACTTAAATGCAAGACAAAATACGCAGAAAAAATAAAAAGTAATTCCAACGGGTTATGGAAGTTGTTATCAACCACTAAAGATACAACGAAACAAACTAATGCTTATTTCAACTCATTCATTACCAAGAACGGAGGCATAAAAAACACACTCTCAATGATTACGAAACATTTTCATTCGACACAGAACTTCAACTCTTCTTTGCCAGAGTGTGACCTGCATGACGATGGTTGCCATTTGATAATAAAAGAAGCTGATGTAATGCGATTACTCCTAAAGGTGAAGGAAAACAAGTTCTCTGGTGATCCAAATATCCCATCGTCATTATACAAACGACTTGCTGATTCGATAACATTTCCTTTGACTCATATTTATCAATCTATAATAGATACGCGCATATTCCCAAGCGACTGGAAAAAAATGACTATAACTCCTGTCCCTAAAGAAAGGAATATCTCGTTATCTAAACTACGACCTATATCTCAAACAATGTTACCATCCAAGATATGTGAACGTATTATTCTTGAAAAAATAGGCCCAGATCTTGAAAAATCATTTGGTAAAGAACAACATGGGTTCCGGAAAGGTTGCTCAACTACAACAGCATTGATATCGATCATGAATAGTCTTTGTAAAAATTTTGATAATGTGAATTGTTTTGGATCTATCCTTTTGACCTTTGATATGCATAAAGCTTTTGATAATTTGAACCATAACTTGATGATACAAAAATTATTACGTATTGGCACACCAACAGGTTTTCTGATGTTGTTGAAAAGCTATCTGACCGACAGACACGCCTGTGTCCAGCTCAATAGAAACATATCAGAGTATTTCCTGATTGTATCTGGAGTTCCACAAGGAACGATTTTAGCCCCGTACTTGTTTGCCGCATTTTTTGGGGATTTTCACTGCATGTTACAAACTACTGACTTTGTCAAGTATGCAGATGATTTGACATTAATATTGCCTGTTTCCACAAAGCTTATGTCGGAAATAGAAAAAAATGTGAATTGTGAAATAGAATTTGTGACTAACGTGTAAATCTAATGATTTGAAGTTAAATATGTCAAAATCTAATGTGCTACCATGTTTCAAGAAAAGTTTTACATCTCCATCATGTCATTTCCCCATCAAAGTGGTGGACTACATCGATATTTTGGGTTTACGTATTTGTCATGATTTGAGTTGGGCAAAGCATGTACAGAAAATTGTAAAGATTGCTAATAAGCGCTTTTATGCTTTGAGAAAACTTTGGCCATTTGTTTCAAGCGATGAACTGCATTTATTGTATACGTCTTATATACGTTCCGTACTCGAATACGCATGTCCTGCTTTTGGTGGTCTGAATAAGACACTATCCAATTGCTTAAATATTGCTGATAAACGGGCACATAAGATCATTTACCGTAACAAGGAGAGAAAATGTCAATGCTCTGAAAACGAACTGATCATACGAAGATACGCACAAAGCAAGAAACTTCCTATCGATAGAAAACGATGAAGACCACATTCTCAATGCCATCATCCCCAAAAGACATTCATATTCAAGGAGCATATCCATACCGTTCGTCAGAACTGAACGATCTCGTACATCCTTTGTACCATTCACCTCTGTGATTATAAATGACACTTACTGATATTTTTTGCTTTTTTGTGAATTTTCTCAAACCGCACATCAAACTTTTCTGTTAAAAGGGCTCCCATGTAAATTGTATAAAAACATAGTTTTGTCAGATTTTTATTTATCACTCAATAAACACTTACTTACTTACAAATTACATCACATCTAAGCTATCAATGTAATTGGTTTCAACCACAAATTACTTCGTTTTTATTGAATTACATTTCAACTGCTCTGAAATTTACCTTCTTTAGGTGTTCTTTGCTTTCACGTTATTTAGACGCTTATTTGATCAAAATTTGACATGCAATATATTTACTTGCTTAAACAAATCACTCAGTATACTTTAGATTAATTAAAAAGTTCAGTTTTGAGTTCTTTAGCACTTTGCGTGCGCTGTACGTTTTTCCACTATTTATTTATAAGGCTATTCTAATGTGAATTGCAATTGCTTTGTGGAGAAAATGGCCACGCTTGTAGCGTTGACATCTGCTTTTTTCTTCGACCAAGTGTTTTCGTCTTGCATCACTGATGAAATTCCAACTGAAGATACAATGCTGATAAGTCGAGGCTTGTAAATCCCAGGATACTATATTAATTTTGCAGTTACATCTCTGCAAAGCTTTTAAGATTTAAAGTCTGACCTCTAAGATGATCTATCTGCCTCTCTTTTTTTCGAAGACAGATGATGTCAAGGTAGCTTTCTGATTTACATTTTCCGATCAGTAGGCCTAAGTTTGCATCTTAGACCAGTGTTGTGCAATTTGTACACATCTCATTATGGCAACGTACATCGACGAGGACAGTGAAGTGTTCTAAAAATTGCGTACTGTATGAATACTCAACATTGCTGTCTCTAAAGTAATTATTACTACTTCTCAATTACATACATGGCTAAAATTTTAATTTATTACAATTACAACAAATTACAGAAAATACAATTACAACACAAGTCTGGTCATCGGCTTTGGTCTAGCAACCTTGGGCAGATAGTATTCAGCACTTCTTTTCTGAAAGTAGCTCAATGATGAAACGGTGCCGGCGCGGCGTAGGCATCGTAGAGATTCAAAATAAAGTACACTGACAGCTTCAAGATGCGTTTCAATATGAATAATATTCACCTCTCGACCACTGGCAACAACCACATGAAAGCGAACTTAGGTAATGCCTAAGTTTCTAAGTCGTAATGGTTCAAAATCATTTACTTCCCTGAAATAGTCCAACAGCAATCAATGTCGCGTAGTTAACAAGAAAACAAAATCCCTTCAAATTAATGATTTTTCGTCATTTTCAAATCTCTCAAAGCAGCTTAATGAAAATTGAATTCCACCCGGTCCATTGCGAATCTACCTTCATACATCAGTGATGAATTCATATTTCCTATTGATAAAATCTCGGATAGAATTGTGCATCAATTCTGTCTGAGCAGCTTTTATTACTTGAATAAACAAATTCTCCGAAGAATTTCATTTTTTAGAAATTCTAATGATTTTTCAATGACATTCCGTCGACATTTCCGAATTCCTTCAAATTTCAAGGCAATAGAAAGACGAAGAGTTATTTAGTCTACTTTTTCCCACGTTTAGTAATTCTCGTTCCTAGATTTCAATTAAATTGGTTCATTACCGATTTCTAGCAATGCGCTGCTTCAAAGTCATGTCGTCTTTGAAGAAATCTTCAACATCTTCAATCAATACAATGCTTTGCATCTTTCACAGTCAATTTCAACATCCATGTGATACCTAATGTCTTTAATCACTTCTGGGCGGAAACGGAGGTTGGAAACTTAGTATGAACCCACTTATAAGTCAGTAAACTAATAAGTGCTTATTTCCAATAACATCGGAAAACATCAGTATACATGTGCAACATGCATAAAACACATTTCAAGACATGTGAGCGGTCGGTCTAAGGGAAAGCATTTACTGCAATTATTATTATACTTATTCTCCGAAGACAGAATATTTTGTAGTCACTGCATGATAAAACTATCCATATCGGTGTTGTGATGTTCTAAATGTATTCCCAAATATGCATGTAAATTGCTGACCAGAAAAGTACACCAGAAACTCACTATAGCTTCATTTCTCCCTCACAAAAAAGAGAGGCAAATAGATTCTTCAGCAAAGTATTTTGAGGAAATAGAACTGGGACGGAAATTTCCGTCGTAGTACCAAGACTGTAATTTGACTATAAAATAGATTATGATGGAAATCTGTCAACGAAAGTCAATTATTTATTAGTTTATGATTATTCTCCAATACGATATGAGTGCGAGTTTCTGAGAAGATAATTTTTGTGTACTTCAGTTATATTTCAAACTGTTGTCGTTGTCATTGGAAATTGTCTAAATTGAAGAGGAGGATTTCATCTGAGAGGTGAGAATTCAATTGCTTGGAAAGAAGAGCAGATGCCTGAACGGATTACATGCAGAAGATATCACTGTGGATTCTCACGAGTATAACACTCCTACGCAGTGCCTGCTACGCTGAAGAACGAATAATCTGTAGTTCATGAAATGTTTTCTTGTCTAAGTTAATGGAAACTCAACAGTTGAGTGGTTGCTGAAGAACTCACTCAATACAATTGATGCAAGTGACTTATAGAATCAAACGACTCAAGCGACACGCATTAATGATTGATGCTCAGTTAACAGTTGGGGAGTTATATTTGGAGTTTCTTGGCTCAATGGTTATATGGCAAACCAGTTCAGTTCATTACCGATCCACTCTCCCTCCCTCCCTCCCTCTTTTTCTCTCTCTCCCACTCTCTCCATCTCTCTCTCTCTCTCTCTCTCTCAGAACTCAAAGCTCAGAGGTTAATTAGCAATTAAGGTAAAACACTGCATAAATGTTGGGGTGTAATGGTACAATGCCTCATAAGCGTGTATTGAATGGATGATGGAGATGTCAGTAAAAAAGGATGAGTGAAGAAAGACCGTCCAGACTTTGGCAGAGAGGAGACATTCACGAGATTATTGAAAGACCAATGAACAAAATCCTTAGGAATACCTATAATGGAAAATTTTATGTGAACTTTTGGGAGAAAAGCGTTCAGATTGCCAGATGCATCAATGGATCTAATAAATCAAATGAAGACACATCTATATAATGCACCAACGAGCTGTTATATAGAAGTATGCATGAATGAGTATCTCTCTCTCTCTTCTTCTTCTTGATAATCATTTTGAAATCACGATTCATGGCATTAAATTTTGCAATGACATTCATTGAGAAATGATTAAACTGATACAATTCCTACGGAAGCAACAACCTCAGTTGATATTTCTTCTGTTTCAATTTATTCGGGCATCAGAATGTAAATAGAGAAAGAAAAATAACTCGGTGTGAATAAAAAGCTCAAATAAATCACTCTGGAGGAATATTGACCTCATACACGACAGGGCAAACAATGCTGTATATCATCAAGTTTCCGCTCTAAACTTTCTGCAAGATATATCAACAAACACTTCAAAAATATTCTTGTTAGTGGCATGTCTCTCTTCTGTACAAACTTTCTCTGTGACAAAATTTCGGATTTTGTAGACAAGAGCTTATTTGAGACAGTCAAGAGTATTGAAGTTATTTGCTTTGCTAGCAATGTTCACTTCATATTATCAAACAGTCATCGGCAAAACTTCTTGCAGTCTGTCTGTGAGTATCTTCAGACTAAAAAATGATGCCATTTTTCATTAAATTCTGAGAACGTTGAAGAAAGGAATTCAATGCATATGTCATTGTCAAATTTTCCATTTATGAACATTCCTGTCTAGAAGTTTCCGAAATTTAGGAGTAATTCAACGAAGTTGGCCGTGTAGCACAAATAATGCACTTTCTAAAGACAGCAATCATAGAGCAAGTACACTGTAAGCTGTAGAGTACGAAAACTGGCTGATTTTGAATACGAAACCCATGTACAAAACGAGAATACAAAATGTACGAAAGCACTATTTCTTGTTCATACACGACGAAAGCGATTGGCCTTCCTAATGGTTCATCTTTATCATCCAATAGGAAAGCCAATCGATTTCGTAGTGTATGAATAAGAACAATAGTGCCTTCGTACATTCTGTTATTCTTGTTTTGTACATCGGTTTCGTAAGAAGCTTTGGTATCATACAGTTTACAGTGTACATAGTAACAACTATTCAAATGCATGGAGAGATTGTTAAATCGGCACACTTTTGTTTCATTCAAGTTTGATCTGCATTCTGCCAAAGAATTGTCTATTCTTTGTGGCTTTTGTAAAGTTTGCCTTCCATTGTGTTACTGTGTTTGGGGTTCGCCTTTTCGACGGGGGTCCGCCAGCCAGGATTTGTGCGTACAGGATGCTTTAGGTCCCGAAACCGACCTACCTGGTCATCGTACTGATGAGTCTCTTCCTTTTCGATTTGTTGGCCATTCTGGACTGTCTATTGTGCTGTCTTTCTTGCATATTTAATACATCTTCATTCGGTGCGCCGTTTGTATATGGCATCTGCCCGTTTACCGGCGTGAATGCAAATGAGTCCTTTTTGGGATTACCATTATTAGCTACTGTATAAGTAATCTGTGTGTTGTCTTTATTACTTCTTTTAAGTACACGAAACAGACTTTTCCTAGATTACAACTGCCTTATAATTGTGTTTTACAGGGCTGGGATCGGTTAACTGAATGATTAACCGGTTAACCCGCTGCACTTTCTCTTAACCGGTTAAAATCGGTTGCGACGTTTGATTAGATTATTGACGACGTCCATAATGAAATATTGTCGATAATTGTGAATGAATAATTGTGACAATGAATGAAAATTGTCGATAAACCTTGACAGCTAAATAAATACAAGGAATCCTCATTTAACTGATTTTAACCGGTTACAAAATATTCACCGGTCCTAGTGTTTTACACATTGTTTCAAACATCTGTTTCTGACAACCTTTTATTAAATCATATTTTCAATCTCTGAATTAGATCCTAGTGGATATCCTTGATGGATGCAATAAAGTATTGTTGATACAAGTCTTGAAGACAAGTGAGTCAGTAATCCTATACTGTCTATGGCTGGCTAGAGTGGCGCATTCTGGTTGACAAATGTGATTCATACAATGTAAATAAACAACAGCGAATATGGGAATGGCATCTTATTAACTTTCCAGATGCTTTTGGAATTTTTTCCAGAATGGCCTACTGCTCCAAATTACACAAAATTCGCAATACAACATGCCATTACAACACATACAACAGCGTGTGAACTTTCTTATGGTTGTATCCACTTGATCCAACTTATCTTCATGCAATAGATATAAATTCAAAATTATAATCACCAACTTTGACCAGTTTTTGAAAACTTAAATATTTCACCGAAATTTTGCATTGAGGCATCTTTATGGTTGCCATTCACGATATCAAACTGGCTGAATATACTGAGACATAACTTGTGAGCGCAAAAAGAGATTGATGGATTGATTTGTGCAATGAATATAACTCAAAAGGTGTCTGCGAAATGTGGAGGATTTTCATTCAATAATAGGCATATCAATGCATCTCTGAGACGGTGCTCTACAGTTCTTAGTAACTTCAAAGTTGATTATAAAGAATGCGAAGGACTTGCAGACATCCAAAAGTTTCAAAGGATTATGAATATGTACAAAAATGCTGCTTGAATGCATCGTTGCTAAGAATTTAAGAAAGTAGTATTTACGCAACATCTGAATTTCTAATGCACGATTCGATGTCTACAGCGGTGGTCAAAAGTACAGAGACTGTGGTTAATGATTGTAAATTGCTGGTCTGTTATATACCGACAAAGCAGGGAAAACGACCACGTTTGTTGCGATAGCTTGGCATGGAACAAAATTCATGTACAGTATTGGCCAGAATGGATGACTCAGTTAATCAATTTGTATTGTTTTCTATTGTGATTGAATCTGCAGACACCCTGACCTCTCTGCGGAAATGTTTTTGTAACAACTGTCTTGTAGGACCATCTGCATGATAACTGAGCTGCCATGGTTAGCATTACATGTGGTTGTCGGCTTGAAGTCACACAGACCACGAAAATTCGGGCTATCCAAAAAAGATAAATGCTGAAAAGATTTTTGCGATTCTGCCGATGGAAATTGGAATACTGCGAACGGGTTTCAGTTACGATCTTGTAAAAAAACCAAAGGACGCATTCTAACCCATTTTATGTGACACGCTTGAAAACCACCAAGATAAAGAGGTTTATCTCTGTGAAGACCTGTGGAAATTTTTTGCTGTTGAAAAACTATGGATTATGGTTTTTGACCAAAGGTACAATCATTAAAGCTGCTTGCCAAGAAATTCTGAAAACGAAAGCACTGCCATTTATAGATATCTAAACAGTGGTTTTCACTTACAACATCATGCCGCCCTTGAAATTGAAAGCAATATGGCTCTGGAATTCGAGTGTTCAGGCGTTGAGTCCATTACCAAACATTCACCAGAACTCAATCCTATTGAAAATTGATCGGTGTTGCTGAAACAAACCTACGAAGCCTGAAATCCTTACCTACGAAACCAGACATATTTAATATAATTGAATTAACAACAATGAGATTAAATACACGATAGATCAGATTGCCATGCAAAAGATGTGCGGCTGGTAGGATTCGAATCTACGACCAAGGCTGACTAGACCTGTGCTCTAACCAACTGAGCTACGAGCCACTTACGCGACTCTGTCAATTGGCAGGATCAAACCCTCACCACCACACATCAGTTGTCAAGGCAATAATAATCAATGAAGAAAGCTCACGGTAGTGTGGACGAAGTTGATAAATGGAATTGTATGCAAAAAGTTAAAATTCCTCGATGCCTGACAGCATTTGTGGGACAATTTAGAAATAGGGATACACTCCAAGTACTGACCGGTGGTCAATCATGTAATATTTAAATAAATATATTACTTGGATTATTATTTGACTTCCGTTTATAATTCATTTTATACAAAGTTAACCATCACCGCTGAAAATCAAGACTACAAAATGGTACTACTAATAAAGTCACGCAAAAGGATGTGAAGTAAGCAATTATATACAGACAGAAAGAATTTAAAAATATAGCAATGGCAATCTCAACAGACTATCAGAAAGGCACGGTTCAAAATATGTCATAAATCTGCCTGTCCACAGTCGGTGAGCCAAATCCAACAGTTTTAGGTGGAACGACTTTTTGCTTTGCGAAGTTCACGACAAAAATGCGGCAGGCAGTCGAATCGACCACTGCCCCAATATAGATAAGCTCATAGCATCACTCCGCTCCAGATGAAGCCTGACTGTATCAGCACCGCCCTGCTCTTGCTGGGTAAGCAGTGACGTCAAAGCCTCATTTGAACCTTCCCTGGGATTAGCGGGACACGGATCATCAAAGTGAGGAAGGTTAAGCACTCAAAAAGTTATTATTTTACGGTGGAGTCCCATAAAGTGATCATATTGATAGAACATTTACATGAAAACGAATGAAAGCAATATAAACAAAGCAGTAAAAATTCAATTATCACAGACACAATTAATTAATTTGACAAAGTACGTGTAGAACATCAGAAGTTTCACATAATCGCTCAACTATGTCCCTATGGCCCTGTGGTTAATGACATGGATTAACGAAACTAAGGTTAGAAGTTCAAATCCAGCCACAACCAAATTGAATAGGAATAGCCTGGAATTTCAACCTGCAAACACCACAGCTTCAACAGTTCTTGACAGATTACCCGTCTAGACCATAAATCGAGACTAATATGATGTCCACGTTGTTATTGACGTTTCAAAGGACAAAAATTGATGGAAAAGTGCATATTTCAGATAGCTATAAATCTACCGCCATCTCTTGTTTCTAAACAAACCATGAATCATCATGACATCCTTATACATGATGACATGACTTGCGTTACTTGCAACGCTACACTGGTTACTAAGACAACAAGTTCCTGCAGAATATCCATCGAAATTAATCATATGTGGGGTCTCGACTTAGATAGCAATTGTCTGCGTCTTTGCCAGACAGCCAGCAAGTCTTCTCATCTTTGCATTATGTGCTTTCGGGGAAAGATTTCTCCTCTAGTACGGCGTTTAAGATGTAGAAATTTACTGGCACAATGCTTTTATCTGTTTTCAGTTTGTTTCGTGTGCGTTAATTGTATAATTTGGAAATAAAATTTTTAGTGGCGGTGCTAACTTCATATCACCGCCATGTCGAACTTTCGACTGACCTAAACTAGAAGGAATTCTTTCAAAATAATGGGTGGCACATGCTGACACTCTCCAGATGCATCGATCTGTTAGGTTTATTTGAGCTAACCCCATTCATTTTCAAGATGGTGGTGATGAACTTCGTGCAGGTTCATATGTCCGGTCTCAACTAAGATAGCAATTGTCTGCGTCATTCCCAGACAACCAGTAAGTCTTTCCAGCTCTACACCTTTCATTAGTGGACAAGACCGATTATTTCACTGATGATTCCACATGCATTATTCCACATGACCAAGGCCTGCTAATACTTGTGGACTTCCAGCACACTTTACAGAATGAGCACATGCAGAGAATTATGTATTGACAGGACTGGCAAACACGAAATTCAGACTCCGCTAGCGAAGGCCATTTGTAATTTGCATTAATCAAGCAATGACACAATTGATCAAAATTTGATTGAATAACAATGCGCATAGTCTTGCTGATTGATTTCTAAGTTCCGTCCCGTTGATATTGGCAATAGCACTTCAGTGTTGAGCAATAAGTGAAATCCTAGTTACATTTGATGTTTATTAGTCATGATTGATGAGTTACATTAGCAAGACGAGATACAGCCGAACGTGTGGGAGCAGGAATTATATCGTGGAAGTATCCTATGTCGTCCGTCACATTCGATAAACTCTTGTGACATTTAAGGGATGCTGGTTTCGCAAATGCAATGCATAATTGAACCATAACGCTAGATTTTCGGACGGAATCGTTAGGCTATCCCCCCTGGAAAATATTTGAGTAAAATTGGCATTTGAAGACTCAACTTTGACAATTCTGAGGTTGATTTCACCAAATACCCCGCAATGTAGAATGAGCAGCTTTTCTCGTACTCAGTTAAATCATCTAAACGACTGCCTAGATTGTCTATGCTTTTTTCGAAAAAAGTAGGCCTAATTTCCAACTCAATAGGCAATCTGTCCAATTTTAAAAGCAGTCCTCTTAGCTGCAATGCCGATGCCACCTCCTTCATTGTCATGGAATTATTCCCACTACACATTTGAAGCCAACAAAACTCACCCTCCAGTCGGTCCTGCTGTAATTCGCCGAGGAGAACGTATTTGAATTCAAAATATTCCAGCAAATCAATTGAGAGATGCTTCAGACCTATAGTAGTCCTTAACAATACCTTGCATGCATCAATGGTTAGCGTAGGAATTCTTTGACGACCATTATTTGCTTTTCCTTTAGTAGAGGTTGAGCAAGAGAGGTGAGACGAGGTGCATCACACTTAGGACTGATGACTGCTGATCTGTCGGAGTCATTGAAGCGCAGCGTCTCCCCAATTGACATTTCATTTACTGTTTTCCACCATTGTAAAAATCAGTGATAAAGTGTCAATTGTTGATTCAACGCGTTCAACACCAAAAGTTTGAAGTTCGGTGACTGCTTTTCCATTTATAACTTTCAGAACTAAGTTTTGTCTATAGATTGGAGATGGAAAGACTGATGCACGTGTCAGACATGTGAGCTTAGAGACTGCCAGCTCCTCAGACTTATGTAGGTCAATCACATGTTTCCAATTACCTGGCGCGGAATCACCTAGACTGAGCATTTTGCACTTTTCAGTTACCAAATTATTTATTATTGATTTAAGAATATGAACGGTGTCAACCAAAAGATATAGACGTCTTGTTGAATGACACGCCACGGCTTTTCTGCATCAAAGCCAGATAATGACGAATAAAATTTAATATTCGTTCTTAAACAATCCTTTATCAAGGATATCACCTGATCGCCTTTTTCGTGGATCAATCTCGTGACATTTAAAAGCTTCTCCTTGAGCATAGTTATCGAAAGGGAATGTAATGGGGAAATGGAGGCCATTACACTCCTACCACCACGTAAACATGTCATCATTATATGCAGAGCAGATCTCGCAGGTTCTTCAGGACAATCATGAGAATATCCGATGACACCATGTACTTGATAGATTAGACTTGGTCTTTTACCTCGTTGATTAGCAAAGCACTACCTTTCCGCTGAGCAGATGATGAGATTAAAATGGCTTCAATCAATGTATTCGATGTAACTCCACATTGCACCTTTCAATGATCTCATTTTCCTTGGCGACGGCAATATCAGATATTTACGTAAAGTCTCATAGCTCATCTTTGGAAAAGCGAAAGACGCAAATACATAGTCATCACTGATATATGTTAATATGTAACTTGAGCCGACGAGATAAGAAGTTCAAGCGAGAATCAGAAGCGTCATCATCTGCTGTCACGGCAATGAGGGGTGAATGCGCCGCTCCGCTTGTATTTTTTGTAAATTAGATTTCACAAAATTTCGAACAGTATTTGTCGATTCATGTAACTGACTCCAGCGTGATAATTGATTATTAGGAAGTATACAATGATATAAAGGAATTTGAGTACCGATGTCATTAACTGCAGTCACACATCAGACAAAGTTTCTTGCTTCCTCTTTAGCTCGATAAAATCAAGATACTTAGGCGAGGAAAGTCCATCAAAATCGAAAATATAACGAATTTTTACGAAAATATTTGGGTACTCGACCAACTTCTTCGCTGATTTGAGAGAGTCAAAGGAGTTTTTTTTGTCGATGGAAACAAAATATTTTAGAGAGCAACTTTCGAAAAATTTCGAATCCGAGATTGGCATTTTGAAGTACTAGAAGTTGACAAACTTTACTAATGGATTTTCTCATTGGTTTGAGGACTGCTTTGTGACCGAACTCAGTCGGTAAGGGTGGATGAGTACGCAAGTAGAATAGAATAGAATAGGCTCTTTATTGTTTCACAAGTGCGTTGAAATCATTACATAGCATAAATCAAGACAATTACAATTAAAAACGTCCATAGCGAATAAAAGAGTTCGAATATCTGCTTGTCTTCGCAAAGGGTGCTCTTAATACACAAGTATTGCGCGACGTCGGGAATCTTTCTTCAAACATAACACGAAGTGGATGGTCACACGACTTTACGATGTTGTCAAACAGTCTGTTACAAATACGATTGGTGGCATCTTCAAAGGTACAAAACTCATAATCAGAAAAATACTTAGCTGCTCTTCGTTCTACGCGTAAAATTTTGTGCAGCAAATATTGAGGTACGTTACAAAAACAAGGAAAACTGTACAATAAAACGGAGCGTACAAAAGCAACGTAGCATTTATGTATAATGGACGAAGGACAACCAGCTCGTCTTAAATTTCGCAAGATGAAAAATCTTTTATAACATTTATTTACTATGTCATTTATATGCAGGTTCCAGGAGAAATCGGAAGAGACCGTAAAACCAAGCAAGCGTAGGGAAGACGCTGTAGACAAAGAGGCCCCATCATTCGTCTGAACACTGACGATATTCAAGGACCTCTTAGTGACATAGTTCATGACACAGCTCTTTTCACGATTCAAGCTGAGGCCAACTGATTCAGACCAAGTCTCGAGGTGTATCCATTCACACTGCAAAAAATCATCACACTCTGAGCGGATAAAATGGAGTATTGTAACATCATCAGCAAACTTAATACATGTCGAGTTGTCACACACAGGTGAATAAGAATCGATCACTAAAGAAAACAAAATTGGTCCCAAAACACTTCCTTGTGGAACACCACTCGTGATTGGTGACCAATCCGATACATTGCCATTAAAGCGAACACGCTGCTTGCGGTCACACAAAAAATTACACAGTAGAGCAATGGCCTGACGTGGCAGACAAAATTTAGCAAGAGCGGCGACAATCGAGTTAAAAGTAAGTCTGTCAAAAGCTTTTGAAAAATCAGCTGCGAGTAGACGTACAGCACCGGACTTATTATCTAAAAAGCTTAGAATCATATGATTAATCAAAAACAATGCATTTGTCGTCCCTTTACCAGTTCTGGGAACGTATGCAAACTGTGTTGGAGAAAGTTTGGGTGACACATGAGGCAAAATCCAATGGGAAACAACAATTTTCTCTAAGATCTTTGATAAAACGGGTAACATAGATATTGGACGAAATTCAGATGGAGAGGAGGGCTTTGAAACTTTTGGAATAGGAACAACATCGGCATACTTGAAAATAGTTGGGAACATGCCAGTTTTTAGACAATTGTTGAAAATATGTGCAATCACGTGCGATATGAACAAAGAATTGTTTTTAAAGACCCAAAAAGGGATACCGTCAGGGCCTCCACAGCCCTTCTTCAGACGCCTTAAATAAAAATCCATCTGAAAATCAATCACTTCAAGTGGTTCATCAGGTAAGAAAACATCATTCACAGAACACAAGGATTCACTTTCTTGAAATACTGAAGCGAAATAATCATTCAACTTGTCAACAGATATATTAGATGGCAAAACATCACAATTCTTCATGCGCGAGATGGTCCTGTAGCGTTTCCATGCATCTCGAGTATCAGAAGACAATTCAACTTCAGACAAATAATTCTTTTTCAATGCACGAGTATAATCAATGACCTTAGAACGTCGAGAAAGATACTTCTTCTTGTGGTCTTTGTGAAAAGCGCGATCACGTCTATCCATTAAAATTTTGAGTGCAGCATTCATCCAAGGAGGGTCATTACTACGAAACCGGACCGTTATCCACGGAAAACAAGCATCGTAGATGAAATACAGAACATTATAGAAAACAGTGATCGCAAAGTCAACATTACAGTAGCACTCTATCAGACTCCAATTAACAAGAGACATTGTAGTCTCAAATTTGCGCTTATTGCTTTTAGAAAAATTGCGTAATCTCTTTTTCGTGGTAATTGGCTTACATGTACCACCAGGACGCCACAAAATAACAGAGTGGTCTGAACGACCAAAGGGGGTTGAAACTTTAGATTCACAATCAGACTTAATATTAGTAAATATGTGATCTATGATATCTACATTAATCTACCGTCATGGAGAGCAGACGTGTCTGCGAATGTCCCCCGTTTCTCTCCTATGGTTCTCTCGTTTTCTGAGTTTCTAGCCATCCGTTCTTCAAGAAATTCGATGCGAGTGGTGCCCATAATTGATCCCTTCATCTGTGCAAAGCTCATCGTCAACATCACATTGTGAAATGAGCAGTCCATGCTCAAATTTCCTTCCTCAACTACGTTTTTCCTCCACTCCCATTGGCTCTTAACACGCCGTGCATTTATCTCCTCAACTTTGCTGTTTCTTGCTGTGCTACGCAATCCCCAGCATCGTTTTCACCTGGGCATCCCGCAGTCCGTAAATCTCATTGATATCTCCTCTCCGTCTCGTTTCACTCACACTATTGATCCCCTTGGATTTCCCCGCGACTCGCGTCATCCTTTTTCTACGCCAAGGCCAAGTGTAGTGGATTAGCCCAGTGTGGTGAGACCATCAACCGTATTGCTGCTGCCATCAGCTGTTCGATCATCACGGACATACGCCCCTCCTACGCGCGTTTTTCCCAAAGACTCGCGATTTATTCATCACTTCCTTCTCGCTTGAGCTGTGTGATGATAGTCGTGTGGATCCAATCGCTGGTTACTTTTTAAACAACTCTGGTTCGAGCCCCTAGTCATTCGCATCAGCAAGTCCTAGTTTGTCACTTTTCTTTTATACAACATGAGTGAGAAAGAAAAGGCGCATCCTGATTTTGGACTAGTCAAACGCATGTCAAATGCCCAAATGTCCAAGCTGTCGAAAGACCAATTGATTTCAGTCCTGAGAGAGGCTATCAATAATTGCAATGCCCCAGAAGCGGGACAAACGGCCACTCCATATGCTACTAAGGATGTCATCGTTGAGATTATGGACAACAAACTGAATAGTCATTTCAAATTAATTGAAGAAATGTTATCCCAAACCATGGAGAGTCTCAAGAATGTACGCTCCACGTGCGATTCTCTCCAAATCCAAATCAATGAGTTGAAGGAGAAATCTAAATCCAAGTCTATCAGCTTTGACTCTGATGACATTGTAAATGAGTTAGAGCAACGGATGAATCGACGATCGAATGTGGTTATATCTGGATTAGCAGAGAACCAAAGTGGATCTGTCGACGAGAGGAAACAAAGCGATGAATCGAAAGTTAAGGACATTTTTCGCGAGCTCGGCAACCATTCTGCAGTTGTGCTCTCTGTAGCAAGAATCGGGAAGCCTAGTTCCAAAAGATCAAGACTTGTGCGGGTGACTTTGTCTGAATCTGAAATGAAAATGTCGATTTTGAAAAATTCTAAGTCCCTCAGAAGTTCGAACTCATATCGTCACATATTTGTAAATAATGACCTGACATTTAAACAAAAGGAGGAACAAAAGGCTCTTCGTGACGAATTGAAAACCAGAAGAGGAAATGGGGAAGACGTCGTCATCTACAAAAACAAAATTACAAGGAAAGATGATATCAAGAATTTTCAATAAATTGTTTTTCATGTTGTGTACCCCCCTATATCCTTTTATCCAACATACAATCCCTACGTCCAAAGCACGACGAATTGTGTGTAATTTCTTCCGCTAGAGTACCCGATGTTATTGCCCTCTGTGAAACCTGGTTACATGAAAATATTTCTGATGACGAGCTAATAATTCCAGGATACAGTCTTCATAGACAAGACAGACATGATGGCAGAAGAGGCGGTGGCGTTTGTGCTTACGTACGAAACAACATTCCTCATACTGTTGAACCTTTAGTTGATAATCTGGATTTTATTGAATGTCTTTGTATAAAGCTTAATTCAATAAGTATTGCTTTACTGGTCATATACATTCCTCCGAATTTGAATAGCTCCAATTATCAGCAAGTGAATGATTTTATCATCTATGTTTGCGATTCATTGTCATCTTTTGAACTCATGATTGTTGGAGACCTAAATAGATTCCCTACAAACTGTATTGAGGGAAGTTTGAATCTTAAGCAAGTAGTCAACTGTCCTACACGGAAAGGTAATATTCTTGATAAAATCCTTCTGTCTGACTCTGTCCTTTCATCCTACTATTGTAAAGCATGTCCTGTATGTCTCAACTCCCCTGTCAAAGTAGGACCCCCAATTGGAGGTTCTGATCACGGTACTGTTACGTTGAGACCTTGCAATAATGTCATGCAGAAAGCTAAGGAAAAGTTTTATTTTGCTAAAGTCTATGATTTTCGTGATAGTCATGTTGCCAAATTTTGTCATTCATTAGATGCCTTTCCTTGGCAAAGATTCTATGGAATGGATGTTCCCTTCAAAGAAAAATGTAATATTTTTTACAGCATTTTGCACAATGCTATGGAAAACATCCCACAACAAACTGTAAGAATGTCCGGTCGAGAGAAACCATGGATCACACCTAGATTGAAAATGATGATAAACCTCCGCTATGATGCCTACAGGAAAGGAAATTTTGATTTGTATTATCACTATAAAGAGAAAGTCACAAGCGAAATGAAGTGCGCAAAAAGGAAATGGATTGAAAGCCTAAACGGTAAACCAAATGGATTATGGAAAGTACTCAGTGCAACGAATAATATCAAATCAAATAGTCTTTCAATTTCAAATGATGCAGCAGAGACTATCAATGCTAGTTTTGCATCGAACTTCTCCCCTCCTCCTAACTGGCCTGATATTTTGCGAGGAGTTGAAGAAAAGGCTGAAGCAAAGGAATGGAAAACTGATATCTCTGTTGAAAGAACCTATGCCTTACTCCAAAAATTGAAAGCAAACCAGTCCTCCGGTAGTGATGACATCCCGCCATTCCTAGTAAAAGCTGCCTGCGATGTCTTAGCTGCTCCGCTCACCCATCTTATCGCCCTATCCTTCGAATCCAAGTCAGTGCCCGATGCCTGGAAAATTGCTAGAGTAAATCCAATCCCCAAAAAGAAACATAATGACTTCCGGCCTATATCGGTCTTACCTGCATTCTCAAAAGTCCTCGAACAATATGTAATTGATTCGATCAAGCCATCTCTCATTGACGCATACGGTACCGACCAATTTGGTTTTAGACCGTCCTACTCAACGCTTCACGCAAACATCCGCATTCACGACTTCACAACATTATCATTGGACGAGTTGTATTGTACTGGTGTCGCTTTACTTTCATTCGACATGTCCAAAGCATTTGACCGTCTTAATCATGGGAGTCTTATCAGCTCCTTAATCGAGGCTGATCTTCCCAAGGATTTTATTTTATGGTGCAGTGATCTTCTCGTGAACCGTCATCAATATGTGAAGCTAGGACATTGTACGAGCTCTACCACCCCTGTTACTTCAGGTATTCCGCAAGGAGGAAAACTTTCTCCCTTTCTTTTCTGCACCCATATGAGATCATTCAAAGCTCTACACCCACATGCCTTGACTTCTAAATATGCTGACGACATTGTGATTGTTCTACCTGCCTTCCGTTCAATTGATATCGAACTCCAAATTCGAGACGAAATCAATCATTTAAAAGACTGGTGTAACTCACATGGACTAGTACTAAATTGTGAAAAAACCCAATGCATGTTTATCGCTAAAAGTCAGAATTCTTTAGTGCCTCGTGATATTCATTTTGTAAATAGTATAAAGATTCTTGGAGTCATTTATGACTCAAATCTATCTTGGAATACTTTTGTAGACAATTTATGCAAACGTGCCAACCAGCGTCTTTATGTCATAAAGCGATTAAAACAATGCCTTTCTGTGTCCCAACTCATTCAGATTTATATTGCTACTGTCCTTTCAACGCTGGAATACAATGCTGCCCTCCTCGTTGGACTGAACCAGCTTAATGTTGAAAAATTGGAAAAGGTTCGGCGACGTTCTCACAAAATTATTTGCGGACCAAAGTGCAGTTGTGATAGCTTTACCCCCCTATCCCTAAGAAGGGAAATATCTGCCCTAACAGTTTTCAGAAAAATGTTAGAACCAAAACATTTATTGCATAAAATCATGCCTCCCAAACTTTCAAGATCCCGACATTCCCTCGCTGTCTCTATCCCCTTTTCAAGAACCCAACAACGCCAATTGTCATTTATTCCCAGATGCTCTATTTTGCATAACCTAGCAGAAATATGCTAACTAATGTATTTCCTACAGCTACTGTGCATGTCTTCTGTATACTGTACAAGCCCTGTATTTTTCATCTGTGTATCTGCAATGCATGATTTCCATTTCAAATGAATAAACACATACTACTATCTAGTTTACAGTTACCCCTGGTTTTCTCAAAAACAATTCTCACAAGATCAAAAGAACTCATGAGTGTATCAACATGTGTAACAAGATCATTAAAATCACCACATAAGACGATTTTCGTAGACAATGGGTCGAAAAGAGGTAAAGTATAGACGTGCTCTATTATGTCCATGATACTAGAAACAGTACGTTCATTACGTAGAGAGTCTTTCCAAAAGGGATGATAAATGGTGATAAGTATCATCTTTAGAGCGGGAAACAAAATAGTGAGAATTTCACTTTCACATGCGTGTAGCGACAAGATATTGTCATAGATCATTATTTCAAATTCTAATGATGCGGAAACATAGACAATTATGCCACCTCCGTACTTATTTCTGTCTTTGTGAACAATATTATATCCACTCAACGAAATACAAGAGTCCGGAACATCTGAGTCTAACCAAGTTTCAGTAAAAGCGATGAGATCAGGTTGTAAACTCACTACACGATGTTCCACTTCGTCCATTTTGTTGCACAGTGATCTGACGTTGGACAAGAGAATAGATGGGGGCCTCAGTTCAAGCTTCGGAGAGCGCGGTTGATGATTTAAAGTATTGCAGCGAACGAGATTCCTCTGACGTTGTTCCGCAGTACGTTGTTCAGCAGGACCATGTCTGTGTAATCCTCGGTGATTTCGTACATGTCTGTTTGAGGCACATTCAATTCTCTTGGCACATGTATATCGTTGATCAGCTGACATTCTCCTCCTCGTGATAGGCAACAAGCTGCGAGGTCTGATGAGCGGATAGGCGTTCGGCACAGCACTGTTTGAGTGAGAATTCCCGCGTGATCGGGAAATCCCGTTTCTAGGGCGACGCGATAGCACAGGAATGGGGAAACCCGCAGAGCTGGCTGAATGAGGGTGAGGTTCACAACGACGCGGCACTCCGTGCAGCCACACCGCTCGCTTGACAGCTCTTCTTGGCGTAGGGGCACACGCACGCAGCTGCATCAGTGCGCTACTCGAGTATGTAATGCGAGGGGACTGGGAGGCCATCAATGTGTGAGAGCCATCGATGTAGGAGTCAAAATGAAGGAAACTGGAGAACGGTGAGCGCAGCAGTGATGGACGCAAGCCGAAAGTAGCACCACAGGGAAGCTCGTAAAACAGAGAACATGATGATTACAAGATGATTGCAATGATGATGGGGAGGATGACGTAGGATATCGAAAGTCACTGAACGACATGAGACCGGGAGGAGGACAACCTCCCTGTCCGCGCGCTAACCAGCGATTGAAAGTATTGCGACTTTGAGTTTTTCTATACACCATGTCTAGTGAACTAATAATGCATATGATTTTAGAAAAGCATCTAACCAACTTGGTGCAATAATTGACGCGCTTTAAGTTAATAACTTTCATGATGATTACGTCTGCCTGCCTGAAGACGAGCGAAGCTCTCGGAAGCTGGCCTTTAACCCCTTCCATGCCGACGTCAATTGTGAAAATTACATGAGACGCCAAGCAAAAAGCGAAAAAACGATGAAATCTAAAATCTTTAGAATTTTATGTAAATCACGTAATCAGTTCCCAAGACTCATGCATGTCATGTTTTAGGTTGTAATTATAGTACTACTGCTATGAAAACTTCCAGTTTTCCTTTTTATGATGGTCGAATCATTCGAAAAAACGACATAACAAATTTGAGAAAATATGTTTTCTTTCCTTCAGAATCGTGACGTCGAAAATAACAAATTTAGATTGCAAAATCTGAATATACATGAATACGAAGCCATGAGATTACGAATACGGTCACATAAGAATTTTGTTCTTATGAAAGCCAAAATGTCTATCATATAACATGCCAGTCTCTAAAGCATGTGATGCACAAGGGAGGCTTACTTTGACAGCCAGAACACCTGAATTGTGTGTCTCTGCGAATTATCTGCTTTTGACATTGCTTGCATCTCAACCTATTACGTTGATCATGGCCACCAACAGGAATTTTTTCTGGGAAGTGCATCATTGTGATCTCCGCGCTTGGTCCGCTACTGATTCTGCGTCGCTTGGTAGGATCTGAAGCATGACCTGTGAAATGCACAATTGCTGCCTTTGTGAATTTCAATAGCGATGGTCTGTGCACGTTCTATTCATGGATATAGCGCAAGAAACCATTGAGTAACAGTCGTTGAAGAAAATGTATTCCCATCTTCTTGAACCAGATTTGGGATTTCCTGACAGCACTGTATGGAGCGAGGTATTGGTCCGTTAGATCGACTCCACCCATTTTCAAGTTCAATGGAAGTGGGCCGGTTGTAGTTGACCGCCTCTTCTTGACCCCTTATGCGCCTCGTCTTTTGAAGAACATCAGCATCATCCGCAGTAGATAAAAGGTAGACGTCCTTGCGATCACAGAATTTGATGGCCAACAGATGATCGTCTTTGACCATGAATGATATTCCCATGTTTGGCAGTTTTTTCTCCTGAAGCACTTTTGGAATACCACGGTGCTTGTTCACAGTTCCTCGCATGAATGTCTTTCGGGAATATAGGTATTCCGCCAGGCGCATACTGCTGTACCAGTTGTCTATTGTGATCGTATGCCATTGGTCAAGGAGCCCTGCCTTTTTGAGCAGATGCACAACCACCAGTTCACTTTTCGATAACGAGTCTGTATGCGGCTCATTGACATCAAGAGTTGTTCATGCTCCATAATATACTTCATAGGCTAGCATGTAGCCAAGACAATCGCAAATAATATAAATCTTTATGCCGAATCTAGCTCGTTTGCTGCGGATGAACATTTTAAAACAAATTCTTCCTTTGGGAAGTAACAAGCACTCGTCCAGAGATACCGGGTTTGAATTGCGACCGTTGAAGATGTTGCCATATCAAAACCGATGTCTTTCCAATCGAACGGAAGCGATCTGACTGAATGATTCATCATGCACACTTGAATAACATCCCTCTGTGATGACGATAGCTTCCAACGCTATTGATTAGTTTATCCCAATAGAAAACGGACAATAGAAAACGGCCGACAGCGCAGAGCTCGTGTGGTCGCTCTATGTGGTGTTATCTCAAACAAGGACTTCTAAATATAGAACTGATGTCGGTACTATATTTAGAAGTCCTCGCCATAACGCCAGAACAAAGTTAGAGTTAGTTATGTACACGCCAGAAACAGTGCTGGCTCCATGGATTCAATCACGCTATTTGACGCCATATGGCGTCATGGCGTCCGCTGTTTGACGCCATATGGTGTCATGGCATGGAAGAGGTTAATGAAAAATTTCGAATCCGAGATTGGCATTTTGAAGTACTAGAAGTTGACAAACTTTACTAATGGATTTTCTCATTGGATTGAGGACTGCCTTTGTGGCCGAACTCAGTCGGTGAGGGTGGATGAGCACGCAAGTACCCCTACACCAGTCCTGTCAGGAATCCCTCAAGGCTCAGTGTTGGGCACATTCTTGTTCGATTGGTTATTGGTTATTTCAAGCAAAGATATTCAACAAACGTCATCATTAAATATATCGATGATTGTACATTTATTATCCCGATTTACAAAGTTAAAAGTATCAGTTAATAAGAGGAAAACCAATTGTGCTTGAATGGGAAGCTTCAAATGGTCTGCACCTCAATATATCAAAAAGTATGATTCTTTGGATCCCAAAGTCGCAACAGTGTCAACCACCAAGCTTTCCGGACGTTGTTCTGGTAAAACAGTTGAAGTTACTAGATGTCATTTTTTCAGATCTTAAGTGGACCACTCATCACAAAACGTGTTTCTTGACGACTATACGATTTGATGATATTGCGTCCGTTTCTCAATGTCACTGGCCTGGTGGGCGCATACCATGTCCTTATACAATGAATAATTGAGTACTGTTCTCCATTGTTGTTCGGGATGTCTGAACGCAACAGACCGATGCTCGATGAAATTCAAAGAAGAGCACACAGAATTATTTGCCACAGGGACTGCACAGGCGATATTTTGGGTGATTTGACGGAGTGCCAAAATGACGCGGCCTTCAGCCGAAGATATCTCGTTGCACTGATCATTCTCTGCATACCACGTGCCCACTCAAATCGGTTCGAACCGGTCATTTTCTTCAGACGGAATTCGTTTTTCCCAACATTGTTAACAATACCTGGTGTGGCTGACGTCCTTTTTTCTTTATTTCATCTTTCTTTAACTTTGATATTATTTTTGTCTGCATCATCACTTAAACTATTGCTTTGACTTCCTTCAAACTCCGAATGAAATGTATTTTCACTTCTATATACGATTTCCAATTTTCAAATATGATGCGAATGATGCGATAATAGCATGATGTAAACCGTTGACTGACAATTGATAGACATCTATCTATTTTGTCGGTCATTGTTAGTTCTTGTAGGATGATTGCCACTGAACACCTACAATATCTGACAGAGAGCGACAAAATGAATAGCAATCAATTGTAGCTTAAGTTTTATCAAAAATGTAAGTAATTAATTAAATTATGTCAAATATTATCATGTTTTTGCCACACAATATTACAGATTGCCCAAAAGTCAAGCAATCACTAATTGAAAAAATCAATCAATATTCAACAGCTTTTGTTTAGTTAATTTGCATACAAAGCATCTGTTTCGATGTCGGTGGAGAACCTACAAATTCGTCGGATATCGCAGGATATTGGAGGTGACAATCGTCGGTTGATTTTGTCAGTAATTTTGTAGGATAATTGTCGGTCTATGGCTTACAGTGCAGTCATTGTTGTAGGACAATTCCACGTCAAGTGGTACATGGATGTCAAATTTTAGTTATCGGTTTTGGTTGACATTTCCCACTTATTATTGTTGTCAATGATCTGCATGTATATGTCTATGCATGATGAACTGGATATGTTGATGGCGTCACAATGTGATGACTGATTACGTCACAAAAAATCAGCTAAAACTAGAAAAAAGTATTTTTTCGAATATTTTCTCTTTATAGCCCAAAAAAAGGTCTGAATTTTTCAAAAAAATTCATATTAGCTATCAATTTTACGACTTTTGCTGTGTGCTGAAATTTCAACTAAAACCAGAATTTCTGGCAGAATGGTGGCGCCAAGAGCCTATCCTATATATCCGATGTTACAATGTGCCGGATTTGGCAAAGGAAAATGTGATTGCCTTGATTCAAGGTGAGACATGAATTGAAGCTTCATTTCGATGCCACTGTGAACTGCAATTTGACATTCAAGTTTTCCAGAATCTTTCCTACACTTTGCAATAAAATCATTTTGCACTCGAGATTATTGGTAGGCGAAGTATGTACAGTGTTGTGAGAGTATAAACAATGAAATAACCGAAAATATGCTGAATACGATGTCACCGCTATAAAAACACATCAATTATTAATCAACCAACACAATTTCAAATACCACACAAAAATTGACCAGGTTTCGATACTTCAACAGCGAAATATGTTTGCTTCAAATTAACCTCCCCTAATGAAAAAACACACATAGGAACACGTTTTTGAGAAAGAAATATAACTCTATTTTTCGTAGGATTTTTTATGTAATTTTTGAGCAGTTTTCCAAATTCGTTTATTAACTGGCAACGCTGCTTTGAAGCAAATAGTGGCATACGTCGCTTTGATATTTCTAAATTTCGTCTATACTTCTCTATTGTCATAATTAGCATTTGAGCGTTTATATAAACTGTAGACTAGCTATGATGTGATATTAATCGATTTGAAGGTGAAATACATGGATAGCCAGCCAAATGAAATAGTACATGCTTCAAAATGAACTGTATAATCAAAAGTAAGAGTATCAACAAATCAGAGGCAGTTCTGTCGATACAAAAAGTTATACTATGTGAAGTCAGTTTTTATTTTTATCATATTTTTGTGGCATCACATGGTAGAAAAAGCAGAAAATATCATGGTACTTCCATATTTCTACTTATTGCTATCGGTTTAATGATTATTAGGGGGAATCAAAGCGTCGGGTACATTTCAAACTCACGCATCTTGGTAATTTGTCAATTTTGCATTACCCATCCACTTTTAGAGGACATAAATGCAGAAATTCTGAGGGCCCTGTCTGATAGAATTCGTCCCAAATTTCAAGAATTCAATGACCATAGCCATTGATTCCTCGAAATTGCAACATGTGTGCTAGACATAGATATCTAAATGTTCGATCATTTCTATGCATTTTTGGGATGTGATGATAAATTGGTTTGTGGTTAAAGTCCAGGTGTCGCTACGAATCTTCAATGAAGGTTCAATGCTGGAGTCTGAACGCCTGGGGAAGTGCAAGTCTGTGTGCTACATGCACCAGTGCATGAAGGCCATCCCAACCTTAGACTTCACCATTGGTTAACGTATACTGTAATGTAAAGAGTATTGTAAAGTATAATGTAAAGAGTAATAAAAGCGCCTTTCTTTCGGACATCAATGCAGTTTTCAATTCAATGCAAACGTGATAATAATTCAGCGGACAATAGTGCTGATTATAGCAAAAGATTTCGCCCGAATTTGACAAAGAAAGCATTAAGGATTTCATTCTCAGTGACTTAGAATAATGCGATCGCTTACTAAGTATTTTCGTAAGCAATTTCGTTTGCAACTATGAAAAATCTTTCTGTTGTTAATCGACGTCTTAACCACAGAAATCTGACAGTATGATATTTAAGGACGAGAACGAATATGCTCATTTTGAAAAAATGATTTAAATCGTGGCAATTATTTGTGAAGTTTGCTACATAATTCACGTGTCCGTGTGCGTTGAGGAGACATCGAATGTAAAACTTATGTGTTTTAAGGTCAATAGTCAAAGGTTAGTCAAAGATTTTGATTTAAGAAAATGATATTGTTTAATCCATGAATTTATCGAACTAAAAATGGAAAATTTCCTTTTTATCATAGCCATCAATTCAACATGTTCGAGTCTTCAGCGAGTCAAATCTTCCGAGCGAGTCAAGTAAGAAATTCAATCCGTCGACTCTAAGATGAGGAAAATGCGCCTTGTGTTGCATCCAATGATAACCTAATGCTTTTCAAATAAACGTAGATAGAGTATTGAAATTTTGTTGAGAGAAATGAAATTAGAATTGAGCTGTTTTTGCGTATTTCCGTAGTGAAAGTTGACTCCAAACATTGAAGATACTGCAGCAGTCATTCTACGTATTTATTGTTTTAGAAGATGTGTAGATTCTTACTGTTTAGATGAAGCAATAACGGTCAGATGCTGTTTGTAATATTCTTCGAGCACATTAATCCTTTAAAATGCCACCATCTCTGTATCACACAATTTACGACCGATATTTATAGATTTGTCCAAGTTTACTGCTTCATGTAAGATTCAGGCATTGATAGTAGTAACAGCGAAACGATAGCCATTATCTATCTAGATTATCAAGTAAATGCGATAGATGGTAAATGGCACAAATGACGCTGAAACAATTATCTGGAGGATTAGAAGAATGAGGAAGACTCTGTATTTTGTCTGTTTCTCTCTCTCTCCGAGGTCTCCACGAATTACATTACTTTTGATGGGGGTAGCAGTGCGCGAAGCACACGGAACTACCGTAAGCTTTACTCTTCTTCTTCTCTCTCTCTCTCTCTCTCTCTCATTCAAAATTCAGAGGGCTTCATTTTCAGCAGAAAATGCCCTAGGATACCTGCGGGTTGTATAAGCGAGTACCTGCGTATTGTGACATCATCAATTCTACACATGACGAAGTTGCAAGCATCTATGAGATGGAGATTTATGAGAATGATGAAAAAATGTTACCAGAAATTCTCAATCTATGAGCTGACATGCACAAAATTCTCTTTGAAATATATTGGCCAAACAAAGAGAACTGTCAAATCCCGGTTGAGAGAACATGTCAATTCACCATCTTCGGCCTTCTATCAACATGTAACGACGGACCATGGGGAAATGCCGGACAAGTGTCTTAAATGGGCCATTTTGACAGTTGAGCGAGATCACACCGCGCGACTTGCTCTCGAATCAATTTATATTCTACGCCACCAGGACTCTCTTGTAAAATAATTGTACAGGACAATCACTACTTCCTTTTTTGTAAGTAAGATGATTTGACACCTAATTTATTAAGAGAAGTAATGGAAGTCATGAAGAAGCATGTACGTTTTTCGATAATTACATGTAACCTTGACTGCTAGATGATTATTGCTAATCTGATGTTTCATGCTTGTCTGTGTTCTGTCAGTGCATTTCAAGTCCCCGTCGAAGAAGGCGAAATATCGGACTTCTAAGAATATACGATTCGTGTGAAAGCCGAAGGCAAATTTTTTTTCATCTATACCATTCCAGGGATGGCCTTTATATGAGGATGATAACATTATGTTCCTTATGATGAAGGTTCGCACCCCCTGTTGCGAATTGAAAGTACATCTAGGCCTATCTAATGTGTGCAATAAAGATCAGATAATTTAATGCAAGATTGTCAAAATCACAGTATTCGAAGGAGAGGAGGCAATGTCATATGCTATCATAGTCTATTTGCATGCCTGTGATAAGTTGATAATTTTGAATTTGTGTTTTTCGAACAGCATCATTTACATAACGTCACACACTTAATAAGTGTCTCAGTACAAAGGCCAGATTTATATGTGATGCGAATTTAAATCAACTTGTCTTCTCCCAACATGAGTAGTTTGCGAAGGTAACTAGTAAAAAATTTCTAATAAATAATGCATTATTGAAAGATGTCCATAAATCCTGTCAATTGAGCACTATCCAATGGGAAATTTTTATCTCCTCCTCATCTCTTTCCGTAGGATAGCAGGTTTGCAGCATTTACGGCCATAACCTTTTAAATGCTGTAATACCAGAGAATTTTCTTTATCACGGTGAGGAGATGCTCGTGCAGACTAGATTAGTATTAGCACCTCTTGATTACAAGTCATTTGCGTGTTGAAGAAAATTGTTGTTGTCATGACTGTCTTTGCTGTCAATGCTTTATTCACACCTAGAACCAAATTCGCAATGCAAAATGCATTCGTTTCATAGAGATAAGCTTGAATTAATATATTTCAATACTATTAAATTTTCTTTGAATTTCTGAATTTTCAGTATCCACTTGCGGTTTGTTAAGACTTTATTAATCACCATTTCTAAATTATTTAAAAGAGCTTTAATGAGGCGCGTGAATTTGTCATATGTTGATGTAAGTTTAAAAGGAAACGTCGTCACCTGTATACCATTTATAATTAAAATGCAAGACGACGTGTGGCATTGCACGGTATACAAAGACTCACACCCACAGAATTAAATATTTTGTTTATCTGATTCGGTTTGCTAGAAGTGTGATTAATGCGAAATGGACGGCACATTGAGGAACCTATTAGGTGGGCAAAAAGGAATTCCTAATACCTTACAGAGATAGGAAAAAAAGTCGTGCGTCGTTTGCGGTTTAATGTGAGTTCCAGCAAAGTGCCTCGATTGCCAAAATTCCTTCAGATTCGAAGAATTCAGATCATTGCCCACAAGTTTTCTCCATAATGGTGGCCCTTCCTATCATTACTAAAAAAAGTAGCAGCCGTACGAAAATTAGTTTACTTAATGATCCTCTCCTCGGCATTTCTCACTGTATAGTGCATACATTGAATCGAAGCCACGCATCGATGTGTGTTTTGGTGTGTGCAAAGTGATATCACAGCACGCACGCATCTCTCACTGGCTCTAGTGTCCTCTGCTGACAACTTATTGTTTGCCATTTCCAATAGCAAGCGATACACGAATTATCCATTCGAGAAGGAACAAATTTTCTAATTCGGTGATGTGCCATTTTAATATTAAGGTTACATACAATTCTTCCTTTCTGGGAAACCGAAGCGCGCAGATGAATCTAATTCTGTGCTCACACCAGACTGTCTTCTTACCATTCCGTAGCATCAAATAGCAGCATGCAACTAACATTCAACAGTAAATTGCGTTATGGAAAAAAGGATGGAGCATGAAATTGAAGATAAATGGCTCATGACATCTTTGATTGAGTGAAGAGGCATAGTCCATTTTACAAAGAGTCGAAATGGATAAACGTCTTAGGACTGTTTCAGCACTGTCCCAGCTAATAGCACATGTAGATCATGAAATAATTTAGTCATCATGAACTCAGTTGATGTCGTTTGAGATGAAGAGCTATCACACAGACTGTAGCCTTACATAACTCACAGAGAGCCTATCCATGTATCTACACCTACAGTCGTGAAAACATGTGATGACTTTTCCAACCTTCAAATAATGAAATAATTTTTGCAACATCTCTGCTGCACGATATTAAATGAAAAAGTATGACAGGGAAGCGACTTGAAAAATGAGTCATCCCTTACGAGCGATTTCATGGTCGTTGCCATAGAAATCCGACTTTTCGCTTTGTTTAAGTTAGTTAGACTCACTGAATTAGACAGGTCGTCTTTCCTTCTGTTTGACTAGAAAGGAAACATTGGAACATGTAGCGTTAATTAAATAGCATAATCTGCTGACATAATACCAAAGAAATCGAACAGTGAGTAGCCAGTTCAACATAAAACACGCCAAATTTTGCGAAGTTTCAGTGACTGTTATCAACCGGATCACACAGCTGAGACGCAGTCGATGTCAAGTTCTACAGAGAAGTTTGTGAACGTTTTTTCATGCGCCTGCTAACTTTTTTTATAATGATCAGAGGGCCCAACACCATCGAGAAAGCTTCTACGCAACGATCTGAATTCTTCGAATCTGAAGGAATCGCGGAGATCAGAGCATTTTGAAGGAATTCGCAGTAATCCGCAAGCAACTGTTCTTCCTATCTCTGTAAAGCATTGAAAATTTCTTTTTGTCCACTTAGTAAGTTCCTGCATGTGCTATGGCTTTGAATCAGTTTGCACTTCTAGCAAACTGATATGATTAAACAATCTAAATCTGTGGTTAGACTACATGTAGAATGGGCAGTTGCTGCTTGTTGATGGTAATTTCAGCCGTTCGTCTGTGCGCCGATTGCTAGATCTTTAGAAGAAGCAAATTGCAACATGCAACAGTTGTAAATTCTTGCCGCAAGGCAATATATTGCATAAGTTATTGTATTAAAATGCTTTATATATATATATATATATATATATATATATATATATATATATATATAGGGAGAGAGAGAGAAATTATAGCAATCGTGAATCTTTACAAAGTGCACGGATACTCTGTCGGCATCTTTCTATGGTCAGCCATTGCAAGCCGACAGCGTTAAGGTACCGCTGTTATGGCAACGGACGTCCACGACGTTCGTGTCCTTTATTATTATAGAGTGTGGGAATTCTTTGATGGTTGCCAATCATCAGACATGAATTGATGGTCCCGCATGCCATACAGGAACGGCAATCTGAACATCTCAAACGTTGACATCACGATTACCAAATAAAGGATGTTGATAGATGCCTCAGTCGCCGGCGCAGCATACATCAGCAGCCAGCAATTTTGAATGTGTTCTGCGCATTTATCTGAAGCATTTTTAACACAAATCAGTTATCGTGTTGCCTCTATAGTTGGTATGTACAGATTGCCATTGATCCTTGCACAAGAGTAGCGCAGGCGCAAAAGCATGTAACTTTCACTATGGCATATCATAATAACGCATCACTGACGTATCTAACCCAGCTCGCAGGAGTCAGGAACCAGTCCAAGCACAAGCATTTATTGAACACATATGGATTGATTAAGTGATCCTCAACACGAGTCTTAGTGTGGCCATCAGAACGAGTTTCTGCAGAGAACGAGACCGTAAATTAGACTTTTACACAATGATGAAGATGTGCGTCTACCTAGTTCCACCCTAATCCTGTTCTGGTCAAACAAGGCTCATTTTCAGCCTCGCTCCTTCATGAAAGCTCGCGCTATAGGCCGGACTAATTATAGAGTTGTTTTCAGCATGAAGTACAAAATTTAAATGTATTGTTAAATAAACTGAGGATTTCTTCACACTATTTCAATTTCTTCTTCGTATGCGCAAATTGATATAATATACGAAAAAATAGGCTCATTTGTCACGAATTTTTTATTCTCTTGGCCACGCTGCGTCTCATAGAGATTCTACTGCAGAACTGAATATAACAACGATGCATTGTCACTTAAGGTTAAACATTCATCAGCAAAATGTTAAAGAGCGACTTACTGACACTGATGACGTCACAATACCGTGGTTAGAAATTAAATGTCAGAAAATAGCAACGATATGACACTCGTGAAATTAAAGGATGGCAAGCAAAGTTAAAGTAAAGATAAGTTAAAAACAAACTCTTTCTGTGAACAGAGCGTTGGACGGTAAAAGTGAATTGGCAGTCGCCTCAGTAGTTGCAAGCTCAAGCTTGCCAGAGCATCGTCTTATGATAGAAAATCGATGATTATTCACATTACAATCAATGAGATGACGGGTGATGGATGATGATGCTGTTCTTCTTGCACCATTCTCGCGCAGCCATTTTGGGACATGTTCTCCTACTCATCATCCATCACCCGTCATCTCATTGATTGTAATGTGAATAATCATCGATTTTCTATCATAAGACGATGCTCTGGCAAGCTTGAGCTTGCAACTACTGAGGCGACTGCCATTCACTTTTACCGTCCAATCTTTACTTTAACTTTGCTTGCCATCCTTTCATTTCACGAGTGTCATATCGTTGCTATTTTCTGTCATTTCATTTCTAACCACGGTATTGTGACGTCATCAGTGTCAGTAAGTCGCTCTTTAACATTTTGCTGATGAATGTTTAACCTTAAGTGACAATGCATCGTTGTTATATTCAGTTCTGCAGTAGAATCTCTATGAGACGCAGCGTGGCCAAGAGAATAAAGAATTCGTGACAAATGAGCCTATTTTTTCGCACATTATACTATTTCAATTGCCACTGGGTCAATTAATCAGCCAGATAAGTGAAAACAGAAAGACTGACACAGATATTTACCTAACAAGGCGTGTCGCTTGCTGAGTGTCAGATTTCACGGTCGACAAAATGCTCTAACCACGGAGGAAGAAAAAATTCTATCAGTCCTTAAGGCGTCTCTTTAAATGAACTTTCGTTCCTCACTGAATTTGTATTGTCAATTAGCCAGCACATATTTTATTCTTTCCATTAATTTTTCACGCGCCATCTCCCATGTGGCAGGAATATTTCTGACACATGATTTGAATAATTTCCTTATTGCTAGTCTGTTTGATATGTTGATCGCGTGTTGTCATGCAATTGTCGGGAATTTCTTTCTAACCTATAACTAGACTTGTGAGGCATTGTAAATAGATGATTTATGTCATAGCCAGGTTTGTCATGTTTTGATCATTGTATGAAGACTGAGAACCAATTTGATCGCTCGGCTAAATGTGCAATGCTGAACGCTCGGTTCGTTTAAAAGCATCAAAACCGGCTTAACTATTACCATGGACAAGTATCTTGAGCATTTCCGCTGAAATAGGGAAAGGCAGGTTTCCTTAACCCTAACTTATCATAACGCGCCGCAATGGGGGTGCAGAATTTCGCTCCCCTGTTGATCTCCCAAACTATTACACCAATTCTGTCAAACCACATCAATCAAATACGCATTAAAAGGGGATTCAGAATTGCTTTTATTTTTAAGGTTATCCCTATGCTGAAGTGAAGGTCAAAGGTCAAAAAACGCCAATTTTTGACAAATTTCCATTAGATCACTATTTGAAATGGAAAATGATAGCAAAAACTAACACCATAAACTAATCGAACGATCTGGTCAAGGTGGTTAATAAAATAATGATTATTGATCGTTGTGAGACTACATCATTGCATTAGATGAGGTCAAAGGTTAAGTAATTCCAAGATTTAGTTCAACTCAAGTAGCAGAAAAATAGCACATTTTAGTAGGCCTATTTGGTTTCTGTTGGTGAAGAAACAACCCAATTCGATGAAATTTTATCGAGACACTGAGGCTACAAAGCTACATGATTCTGCAAATTTTCAGTAATTACTGATTAGATGCAAAACTAAAAAGGACAAAAATAATAAAAAAATCAAATTTCAAATTTTAAACATGCATACATAATAAATAGATAATTCAAATTCAAAAACCGTGTATTTGTGAATATCCTTGTATGGACAGGAAGAATTCTTTATGTAAACTAATCTCAACTTATTTCATTAAGAATTGATGCCGCAAAATGCATGAATTGCTGATTTTCTCAATATGATTTTCAAATCGTAGGGATAAATTTGAAATGCATGTAGATATCCATCAATAGCTAAGCTTGATCCGCAATGCTGCAAATTCACAGTGACAACATGTTGAGGATAACTCATGCGACTGCAAGGGCGGTCATGTACAACGCAGCATTCACGATTTGCAGAGAATCCGTGAAATTGTTGCACATCCTGTCATAGATGCTTTATGACTGCTTTAATGGTCAAGCACGGGGAGAACGAGCATTTTTCTGAGCTATCTTTTGACACACAGGTCATCAAAATCGATGACCTGGCAAAAAAGTAGTGGTATCGTGAAGTGATTACAAAATCATGAGCTCTTTGGTTGATAATGTCATGTTCTCACTTTCTAAACAAGTGTTTATGTTTGGTTTCCTCTGAATCCTTGTGGTGTGAGGAGTACGAATATGCAAGTTATACATGTGTAAATTCAATAGTTCTTTGTCAAACTTCTTCAACATTTTCTATCATTTCCGCAAACACATTGTAAGGTGAACAAAGGTTCAAAACAAGACAATTAGCGAAGACATTGTCTTCGGTCTCTTATGGCGGCCTGTCGAATGTCTACACCTTCATTGTCTGTATAATTTGTACTTTGTTTGTGTGGAAATGATAATTGGATATAACTTACCTATTCGTACTCCTCACATCGCAAGGATTCAAAGGATACCAAACATAAACACTTTTGATAAAAAGTGAAGGCATATCACTTTCAATCAAAAGGGTGATAATTTTGTGATCACTTCACGGTATCACTAATTTTTTTCTAGGTCACCAATTTTGATGACCTGTATGTCAAAAGAGAGCTCAGAAAATGCTCGTTGTCCCCATACCTGATTCATTATCACACTCACTTGTTTTTATATTGAAAAATAGCGACTTGTAAACTGAGCGATTTTCATATTTTGAGCAGTGCTCAGCAAATGTAATATATCAACGCAAGGATATCGCTTGAGGTATGAAGAACGTCGATGTAAGCAATGCAGTGATTCACGAGTAGAAAATTTGCATCATTTCATGATTGAATTTTCAAGATATCAGAAATTACGACAGGAACTAGCACCGATATTATACCACTGCAAAAATACAACTGAGTTCCTCGTACAAGTTGATGAACACGCATATTCCGAATAATCTTAAAAGCATTGCTAAATTCCTTCAAAAAGCTAAAGAGTTGCGACAGTCTAGAACAGAGAACACAGACTGAATGACATTTAGAAGCAAATTTTTCTCCTCTCCTTCCTGAACACGATTTTTTTGTTGTTGAAATTGACCGCACGCTTGAAATATACTATTTGATGCCTGAGTTTTGATCGGTGTGTTTGAAACACGAATGTTTTTGTTCACATACATGTTCCCCATATTTTCCCATGTTTTCCAAAGTATTTGGAAATAAACATTTATTGACTTATTGACTTATTGATATCCTGGTTTATTTTGAAACTGAAAATGCAAGCTCTTGAATGATAAATGGCACGTTGTTGTGCGATGCGATTGGAAGATATGAGAATCGATTGAGTCTCAGCGAAATTTAGGTGGTCTATTTTATATGATCAGCTTTACCTTTACGAAAGCTGGAATTGAACAAGGCTAAGTAAATAGATGATAAGGAACATCCATTCTTACAGACTGAGTCTGCTTAAACATTCTCCTGACAGGCAGTGATGCATGCATTTAGGATAAAATCTGTCTTAAAAATGCAACACAAGCAAATAAATAGATATGTTTCGATCAACTGCCTCTGTATTGGAAGGTCGGATAGCTCTGTGGCTCTACAACTTGTGCAACACAAGCTCGTAAACATGTTCCATTTCTGACTAGCTATGATGGAGGAATTTCTAATATCATCAAGCATTGCATGCACACCAAAGCAACTGCAGAAAGACAGACATCTTGGATATCTCGGAGCTAAAAGATTCACTCAAACGCTAACATGTATTTAACAATTATGAAGAGAATCATGTCAAACCAGAAATGTCTAAAAAGGCAAAAAGAACGAGAAAGATTGACAGAACTGGTGATGGTGTGCTGCTCCCGCTTCACAAATTGACGAATTTGATGACGATGATGTGGAGCTTCTGTGACTTTCAATGCGTCTAAAGCAGCTCACTCAAAATTACTCTCCGATTGTTGCTGTAAACGCACATCAGCCACCTGAAGGAAGCATTAGAAGTAACTGAAAGACTCGTGTCATATACCTTTGCGTTACATACAGACGCAGGAATTCCCTTTTACCATCCATTTTGTCAAACATTTTGTACAGCTATGTTTTTGTGCCTTGATGAACTATTTTTAAACCTCCCTTTATGTATCACAATCAGCTATAGCTGTTTCATACAAATATATGCATATCATCATCATCATTATATGTGATCAGCATAATCCTCCGAAATATATCATGATGTTGTTTATTTATCCTTAAACGTCAAAAGTTTGAAAATTTGAATAATTAAGATTCAAGTGATCTTCTATTCCAATTTGATAAAACGTATGAAGCACACCAAAGAACATTGCTATTTCTCAATGGACATCTGTTTCTAATCAATACTGCGGAAGAATTCCATATAAAAAAGCCCGGAATAATGGAGATCACATCGAAAAAAGACAGGTAAATGCCTCAACTCGTATGAAGTTTGCTGCTTCCCTAGAACTGTGTCCAAAGTGTACCGCGAGACTTGAATTGTATTGTTTTATGTTAAATAGAGAATTATGCGTCTTGAGAGCAACGATATCTGGCTTAGAGAAACTCAACATCAATTCTCCTTCCTTATACCACTGTGAATGCCTCGAAGCATTCATAAATATCATGAATCGTGAGCAAGCCTTCTCATTTTAAAAAGAAGTCAGTCATAGTTTTGTTACCACAGAATTAGACTGCTTACCCGGCGGTCGCTTTTGAAATCGGTGGTTCAGCCGAGAATCCCATAAGTGACAGGAAGAGAATCTTAATGCATTAGCTGAATAGCTTAAAATGTCAAAAAGAGGCATAGTGCGTATTATACAAAAGAATTTTGTATCAGATGTAGGCAATGTGGACATTGTTTTGCAATGTAAATGGCATTATCAATTCTTGAAGAAAATACACACTATTAAGTACAATTGAGAGCTACACTATTGCTTAATTGCGAGCAAAGATACAAGAAACATGCTGTGAAATATTCTAATTGCTAGGTAGATTGGTCCAGTTGCAAGCAAGCAACTTCTTTGCATAAATCTTCCCCTTGAATATCTTTTTCACCTAAAGTTAATAATTTATCTCCACACTGCATCTGCTTAGTGGTGAAACGTATATATTTCAATAAATGAGAATCAAGCAAATTCGAAGCAGTTACAAGTTACAATCAGTTGACAGAAGTTACAATGTACGAATATGAAGTCGCATTTAAAAAAGAAATAATTTCAGGAGCTCACTCGAAAGGACATCATTTTTATTTGGTTTGGTGAAACTTGTGCTTATTCTAGTCACAACAAGCCTTTGGGAAAAAGGAATTCAAACGTTTTGTAGAGCGAGAAATGCTTAGCGAAAAGTGATGAGAGTATCGCAACTGATGAGGAACAATGTCATTCAATGGATGTGAGGGATTTTCACATTTGATAAGGATCGAAAAAATGAGCTCTGTAAACAATCCATCAATGTCAGGTATTAGGTTACACTTACAAGAATGGTTACAAATTATGTGATGAGCACGTCTGACAATTCTTTTGATTTTCATGGACACAGATTTCGATCGATGACAAAAAGAGGAAAAGCATAAGTTAGTAAAGAAGAGATCACAGAATTAAATACTTCAACCTATTTGTTTTTTGGTAGGAAAGGTTTCAAGCGACGGATGGCATGCAAACGTGAGCACAGTTTTGTAATTTGCTGGAATTGCTCATCCCATGTCAAGTTATCAGCCCATATAACTCCAAGGATTTATTAACGTGTCCACTACGTCAATGTCACGATAAGCTGGAACAGACGCGAATCAATCTGTGTCCATGCTTTTCAATCTGTTGATAGTCATGCGTTTTTCATCAACCCAAGCCTGAATGACTGATAATTTAGATATCATCGAGTTATCTATTGAAATCCTCTCTATTAGATTCAGACCATCTGCATACTTTGCAAGTGCTGCCTCACAGTCATTGCGCTGCTTCGGCATCTACTTACGATCCAAGGAACAGTTTGCGCAATGAAACGAGTGACAAACTTTTCTGTGATTGTGAATATCAAAAGCATCATTATGCACCTTTTTGTGGCAGTGAGTGAGGATATATTATGCAGCCAGTTAACATGCATTTAATATTTACAGTACTGTGCGAGTCACTCCCCCTTTCATTAAGTCAAAAATACATAGAAAAATGCATTTGGAACAACGATGCCAAATATTTCGAAAAAAAATCTTAGATGTTTTTATCAATTTTGCTAAAGTAAGCAGTGCGGCGCAGATGGAATTTTCAGCCCGTAATCATAAATGAATTTAAAAAGCTTTAAAACTGTGCCATGGCTACCCACACACCACGATATCGCTTTGTAGACTATTCTATGAAAAAGGTGATGAAGGTCAAGCAGGAGAAGACATGTCTTTCAGAGTTTATATCTATGTTTTCTGTGTTAGTATTTGGTATTGCTTGTTATATCAAAGCATCTGTCACTTCTGGTCGCTCTTAAGATTGGCATGACTGACAAGAATCACAATCTTGCAACGCTCTTGCTCTGCACTAAATCAAACCTCAGTATGAGATGCAAAGAGGCTACATTCTATTTAAGAAGATATTAAAAATGATCAGGAAATGGAGATATTGAGTTCAATGAATTAATTTACTCAGTAAAATTTATTTCCGTGTTCTGAGGACGTGAGCTGCCTATCAACTCTGAAATTCTTACCTCAAGACGATTCTATGGAGAATGTTGATAATCACTTGATGAGCACGATGAATAGAGAATTACGTAGGTTCAAATAATGCACCCTGAATATGTTTATTGATAATTCAACATGTTGCTGTGACCAAGAAATGTGTATTTGAAGAAAAGAATGAGAACAAGATTATCAAAAATTGTAAAACATCAAGTGCTGTATCCTGACTTCTCATTGGATGATCACAGTCGAATGAGAATGTGGTGACAGATATTTTTCTAATGTCAGCTAATGATGACTTCGTGTTTGAAATGAAACCAGCTTTGGATTGCGTTATTCAATGCCAATTAAGGATTGTGATAGCTCAATTATCTGAATAACATCATTAAAACTTTCTTTAAATGATACAATAAAGCCTCATGTGGGTGCGAAAAAAGTTTCATATGTCACTTCATTGTCGACTGTTTATTTCATTGTCTCTGTCTCTTCCATGCTTTACATCTGGCATTTCATTGCAGACTCCTGCACTCTGTCTTGCTGCAGAGATATCAAACTTAGCTATCACGCCATAGAAAGGAAGACAGGATATGTCCAGACAAGATTCAATGAATAAGAAGGCTGCAGAAATAATTCTCCAATAGATTACGACGCCCTCGAAAATATTTCATGAGAACTCATGAAATTTAATGCGGATTCATGAGATTTTTATGAGAGCTCAAGAGGTTATGATGAGTCTCATGATTTTCTCATAAGAAAATATTTAACTCATGATGTTTTGATGAGAATATGAGAACATTCGAGGATAATATCTCATGATAAGTTCATGGGAAAATTATGAGCATTCATGAGGTTATTGTGAAAAAACGCTTATAAGTAGTAAGGTATGCATGCTGGCTTCGAAAGGAAAGAGTCATAAGAAAGCTTATTCAATCGATGAGAGTCTCCAAGTTTATTCCATAAAGCATGAAACGCAACATTATGGAATATATCATAGCGATCTGCATCAGCCTTCTCGAAATGATGCATATATAATTTGACTTTACAATTAGATGTTGAATGCAAGATGTTGAAAATAGATATATATATATATATATTTGATAACTGTTTCATAACTTTTAGTACAAATAGTAATTGTTCATGATTGAGAATACTGAAATAGTATTGTGGACATGACGTGAACATCCTCAGGGGCAATGTAGTGAGTCTAAGAAATCCTCATTAACGTATTGGCAGAAAAATATATTCAGAAGAACGAAAGAGAGACTGTTATTTTATTAATGAGATTTTTGTGAGAAACTCATGAAATATGATGAGATATTTCATGCGCAAACATTCCAAATCCACATGAAATTTCATGAGAAAAAATCTCAAAATCATGAGGAATATTTGTGAGGGCATTGTCTGCGGATCGCAGTTTTTCCTTCCCATGGCTGTCTGACACGGCAGAAAATCTTTTTGGAAATCCTGTGGAATTTCCACGCAGCGCAGGAATGCTTTATCTTATATAGCAGTGCTAAATGTGCTCTGTACATGTAGGTCTACATGATTTTTGCGAATGATAGACCCATGATTGTCGTTTTTGTTGCCATATTGTAGGCAAGTAGATTGATAAGAGTATTTCTGATATTATGGTAAATAAAAACAGAGTCATAAAAAAGGGATAAGATGATAATATGACGATATATGATGATAACATTATAAAAACTGAAGGAGTTAAGTTCTTTCTTTTAACTGCAAATACTGCATGTGTATTATAATGCACTTGCATTTCAAAAGTAAGCTCTTCTTTTAGCTTTGAAAAGATGAATTAATGACAAAAACAAGTTAAAAGCATTCTTATTCCCTTTGTACCTTTGGCTTTGACCTAGTGAAGAAGATGCAAGTTCGTCCACACCGCGGACTTCGGCTCGATTCGTGGGTTGTTTGAGGGTGGTAGGGGATGAAGGGTGATGGTATCTTTTATTGACTTAATGGTTGATGCTCTCTGTAAATATTCAAACTAAGGGGGAGAGCTTGCTTTAGCGGCACATCGACATTTTCGCGACATTATCTCATATGTGATTTCAAGGTCATTGACTAAAATTAATGCATATTTTCTGTCAAATTGAAAACTTCTCAAGAGAACAAAAAAATGTTTTTAGATTGCAATTCTTATTGAAAGTTGAAACCATCTGAGCATGTTCCTTTTAGCATCCTTCTACAATCGATAAGGTTTTTTGATGAGATGAAAGTCTCCTCCAAAACCCTTCGTCATGCTCTTCCAGAAGACCAAGAACAATAGAGGAGTTGTTGACCCGACAGCCTTTCTGTTCTGCAGTCAGCAGCCTTGGTACTCAACGAGCCGAAACCTTGGACAACTCAAGGCGGTCATGGAAGATGCGCTCAAGAGTCCCATGCGACAGCTGGCCAGACTTTTCCTCCAGTTCATCAAATGTTGGTTGTGTCAGACTGGATCAGCTGCCAAACCAAATCTTCATTTTCTTTGCTGGCTTGAGTGGATGGATGGCCACAACGCTCAACGTCTTCCAATGACTTCCGTCCCTCTGGGAACATTTGCTTGATGGTCGCTCTTGCAGGAGTACTGTCTCGAAGACTGTTTTTAGACGCCCAGCCGATCGGGCTGGTGTTTCCCGTTCCTTGGACAGAAAGAGCAGACAAGATCATCACTTACGATTTGTGAAGTCCGTCATGCTGACAAAAGTAAAATTGCTCCACTATTTACCGACTTCAGTTCGTGTCTCTATAGGTTACCGGCTTCAGTTCGTGTCTCTATAGGTTACCGATCAATCGACAAAGCTTCACATGCAATGCACATGATTGATACAACATGACAATGATCAATGATCAAAGAAAAAAGTCGAATTAAAACCATGGTAATCAAACGTCACGAAGTTTTGGTACGCCCCTCGTACTTACTAAAACACATGTGCGGTATTAACCAAGAGTGCATTATGTAGCAATTTGCTACAAGATATGTGAGATGTAAACTAAGAGTGCACATGCGAGATATTACTTGCTAACAGTATAGGGGCCAAACATTTAAGTGACTTTTCCATAAGATTTAGGTTATATTAGCATCCGAATAAGCATTAATATAACTTTTATCTAAAAAAACAAAAATTGGTAAAAATGCACGTACAGTGATGATCATAAAAATGAATTTCAGATAATTATGAATTATGAATTATGAATTTTGAATTATGAATTATGAATTCCAGATACAAATTTGGCATAGAAATGAAAATAAAGGTTGAAATGAAATTTTCTCTGTTGTTCAGTGACTATGTAGAACCAGTTGGCCCTTAAAAGGCCCATGGTACGTTTGCTGGTGGTCACTAATACTTTGCAACCTCACCAGAAAGTTCAATCACTTGTCAAATTCGGGATGGCATGCCTTTGATTAGGCGGTTGAGTATTTCTTGATCTAAACTCTCCCACTCTTGTCTTAGCAAAAATTCAAGTCAAACAAGACCATCTCCAGGAAGAATTGATCGCCTCAAACCGCGCTTCAGTAAACTCCAGACATTGCTGATGGAATTGAGGTGTGGTGAGCAAGCGGGCCAAATTGGAACCTTGTCAGACGTTGAAAGAACTCATCCACAGGTATTATGATCAAAATGCAAATATAACTTTCGTAATGCAATCGCATTTATTATGATATAACGCGCATCAGCATGAACTTATTGACACCATCAGAGATTGTGATCAGAGTTGGAAGTGGGTCAACCAAACTTGACCCATGACCCACCTGACCCACCACATCTTTGACCCACGACCCACCTGACCCACCGACTTTTCACGAAAACATGACCCACGACCCACCTGACCCACCACATCTTTGACCCACGACCCACCTGACCCACCGACTTTTCACGAAAACATGACCCACGACCCACCTGACCCACCACATCTTTGACCCACTTGACCCACATGACCCACATGCTGCAAGGGTGAATGATGTCAGTGTAAGTTCCTTTTCTGATATCATCTTTAGTTTCATATTCATTCAAGATTCTAGGTCTATCTAGGTAATGGCCTCGAAGTATCAAAATTGTTGTTAAGATTTGTTTTGAAGATTCAAGTGTATCAGATCACTTGTCACATGATGAACAGACATGCAACCTCATCAAAATTATCTTATAAGCAAGTTCATGCACCACAAATGCCTAATGTTCCGTTTCTTGTTATAATTCTTGACTATCCTTTTTTAGTGCTGCCTATATAACTCGTAGAGAGATGATTTGTTAGGTTGTCGAGGGCCCTACAGACTAAATTTCAAATTTTACATTTCTTAATCAAATGAAGTCAAAAAATGAGATTGCAGTAGGCCTAAATCATCTATTCATACAATTTTTTATGCTAGATACTACATGTGCGAAAATTATCCCAGAAAAATCGTCTACCTAAGATTTTGTTGCTTCTCATGGCAATCGATTCAAATTTCATTTACTTCCGCTAATGTCAGATTTTAGTAGAAAGTTGTATACTTGATGTAAGAATGACATTCATTGAAAAGCAAATGGAGTAAGCATGCGTAACGCATGAATAGAAAATTGCACGACGACAAGGTTATAATTCATGAATTTGCTTACAATGTACATTTAGATGAACTGATATATTTGAGTGCCGTTACATGTACGAGTACGTTGTGATAGCAATCACTAGCGACATCATGTAAATATTCCTATTTTTATTGATACCAGATCAAATATCAAACCGAAACTTTTCATTGATTCGAAGTGTCAAAAAAATCTCCTCACAGAGCTCCAGCCGTAATAAGACTGTATGAAAGGGATAAGTCTATATCAATGACCGTCGAATGAATTATCGTATTTCAGATTATCATGTATCTAATGAGCAATGAGATGCATGGAACATGCATGATGCGAAAGTATATTGAGCGGCTAAATGCTTTAGATATGAATCATGTATGTTGATAATATTTTGATTTAATACAGGGTGTCTCAGAACTATGTAGGCAGTTAATACTATTAACTTCTGAGTCAAATAATACAGATATTTATTTCAAACTAACAGTACGGAAAATTTTGTACATGTTTCTCAACTTAAATGTTCAAAGTGCTGTCCATCAAAGCGATTAATTCATGACAGTGAGAGGTCACAGAGCGACAGACTTTTGAGATGAGATCCATCAGAACGTTTCTTGCACTTAATGTGATTTTATCTCTCATTTCTTGCACATTGAGGATTCATCGTGGATTCTTGTAGACTTCGTTTTTTAGATAACCCCAAAAAAAGAAGTCTAATGGAGTAAGGTCAGGACTTCTTGGGGATACTCAATGTCACCACGACGTCCAATCCATGAAGTGATGGCACTGCCAACTCAGGAATTGAGATAGCTTCGTACAATGGAGTCATAATGAGCTGGAGCTCCAGCCTGTTGAAAGTATGGCATCTTCTCGTCATTCGGATACAATCTCCTAATTTCCGATATTACATGGGGACGTAGAAGCTCCAGATACTTCTCACCATCCAGCGTCCCGTTGAAGAGGAATAGACCTATCAAGTCGCGCGAAGAAAGATGCCCATACGGTAACACCAAGAATATTAACATCATGCTGTAAAATTTGATGAGGATTCTCTTCAGCCCAGTAGATACTGTTGTGGCGATTGAGTCGACCATTCAATTTAAATGTGGCCTCATCAGACTATACGATCATGTTTCGAAAGTTTGGATCGGTTACTGTTTCACGCAAAACCATTCACAAAAGTCGACCCGCCTATCAAAGTCATTTTCATATAATTCATGCTTAAGTGTTGGGCGGAAAGGTCTGATGTTGCTTTCATGAAGGATTCGCTCAATTGTTGCTCTTGTGAGATTCAAGTCTAAAGCAGCTTGTCTGATTGATTTTCTTGAGTCATCACCGAATGCAGAGAAAACTAAATTAACAATGTCATTTGACCGCGCAGTTCTTGAACGATCTTTGGGAGGCTTCCAATTGTTCCTGCATTCTCCAACTTGTCACGCATTCGGGAGATTGTGTCTCGACGTGGATATTCAGAGTCATAAGTGCCTTTCCATTGTCTCTGGACTTCACAGCTATTCTCGTTTTTAAAATGTCACTTTAAATCTTGATTACTTTCTTCAAATGCAAGCCGAATTCACTTGCCATGACTAATGTTTATCGGAATATGAAGGATTCAGACGACAATGAATGTTAATAAAATTTAGATTCAAACAGCTTTCAAGTATGAGAAGATCAGCAATAGCGTTTGACATGATGTACTACACACAGAAATCAAACAATGGCACCGTACTTTGAAGTCATTGATGCTTTTAAACTACCTGCATAGATGCTTTATGCTACCTTCATAGTTCTGAGACACTCTGTACAATGACATATTTTGATCAATTACATATTTCAAAAATATTTAGGCTCTGATCAATCTTTACCAGAGATTTATCATTCTAATCTCTACCAGAGGATATTTTCAACGAAAGACCAACAATAGCGACAGAGAATCGAGCATACACAATTAGTACTCAAGCAACTTCTCTCCACCAACCAACATCTCTCAGTAGACAGCAGCAATTGTTTTCGAGCCTTTAATTTGTGTGAATTCCGCCCCCTTTCGAAACTCTGTGATGCGTGTGAAAGTCAATAGTGTTGCATATTTTGACTGTGTGCATCCATCACCCCTTTCAGTGACACTGACTTAATCATTTTTCATGAATGATAAGAATACATAAAATGAAGTTTACTGTATTTGAGATTGTCAAATCTATCATGAATCAAACTGGTTGGAAGTGGGTCAACGAAGTCTGACACACGACCCACCTGATCCACGGCATATGTGACCCACGACCCACCTGATCCACCAATTTTTCGGGAAAACATGATCCACGACCCACGTGACCCACGACCAACTTCCAACTTTGATTGTGAATGTGAACATGTGGCATGCTAGTAGTAGTTTTTCCCACTTTATTTTAATGTATTTCTTATATTGCTGTATCGTGCTGGTCTGACGCATTGTGCAGTATGTCGCGTAGTTTAGCAGATTTTTTTGGTTTTACACGTTTCAGTGGGTCGTTTTCGCAATTTCAAAATATCATTGTAATTTTTTTGTTTCGGTGAAAACAGTTGTATAAATCATTTTATAAGCGGCGCTCCTGTTTTCCTGATTTCCTGGTTTTCCTCTTATCGGAGATTGATTACCGCTCAGTTATTGAAAAGTGGCAATTGCTGTATTCTGGTTTTTGGATTTCCTCAGTGTCCCTGTGTCTCTGGGTAACTATTATTAGCTTCTTTGCATCAGTGTAATTCGTCATACATGGATCGAAATACTGTGATTGTAGAGGGCGTTTGTATCAGCTGGTATTGTCAGCTGTTTCTTGAATCAGCTGTTATTTAGTGAAGTATTCTGAGGGCCCCTTGACAAATTTTCGTCTGATTATTGATTTTTGGACACGTGATATCTAACGATCTGCTTACGTATTTTCTGCGTATTTGGGGTAGCACTGGTTAGCGGACTTGCAGTTCATTTTGTTGCAAATTTCTATGCCAAGAACCTCTGTACGTATTTCAACGTCATCCTATTGGCGAATGGCAATATTTTATACAGAAATATGAGAACCGCTTTCATTGTCGAAGATGTATTTAACGCGACATGTTTCGCCTGTTCTGCTGCACGCGTTACACAGGAATGAAGGTACAAGATCTATGACTGGAGATGAAATCACATGAAGTCAAGCGGACACTGGAGATGACAATGACAACAATAAGCCGACAATTAATTATGCGTTCATGACACGAATTGAAAATCAATGGATAATGACACAGGTAAACGAGACAATACTAGGAAATTTACAAAATAATAATTAAAGTGACTACCAAGGTAAGTATAAAGAAATGATATGTTCCTTCTGTACGCACAAATTAGGGCTAAACCTTCGAATAGCCAAAGCTTCCGTGAAGGACAAAGTAGTAGAATGTCTGTTTGAAAATAAAACTTTAAAAGAAGAACGAGCAGTGTCAGTATCACAGCTACAAGCTTGTAAATGCCGAGTAATAGCACTTGCCGGAGCGCGGACGGATCGAGGAGGTTTGCGGACGGAATTGTTCGACCACTTTGGCACGTGTTCTGAGATACGGTCCTCAAGTTTGCGGCCTTTTCTCCCAATATATCTGCTACTGCAGATACACGTGAATGGGTAAATAACATTGGATTTTTGGCGAACAGGCACAAAATCTTTCGGGGACCGGATCGAGATACGTTGAGTGCTGAATATCACGGTCGGCGAAGCAGCAGGATACAGGCGAAAGGCCTTCTTGATTGACGTCCGAAAAAAGGAAGCTGACTTCTCACCAATGTATGGGACTTTAATGTACACCTTCTTCTTTTCAGGGCCGAACTCTTGTGCTGACTCGACAGGAGATTGAGTCATATACCTCTCTATGAAAAACGAGGGATATCCATTATCCAGCAGCACGCACTTTATACTCTCCAGCTCAGGAGGAAGCGTCTCAGTCGAGCATATTCTGTGAGCTCTCATTGTGAGTGACTTCACCAAGTTGACCTTATAAGAGCGTGGGACAAAGCTGTAGAAGCTCGAATAGAGTCCAGTCCAGGTAGGTTTTCGATACACCGATGTCATTATCGTGCCATCACTTCGTCGTCGACAATTGACATCCAGGAAATGCAAGTTGTTATCTGACTCAACTTCACAAGTGTATCGGATCGATGGATGAGCGTCGTTAAAGCACTTCAGCAAGTGTGGGATGGTGGAGTCGGAGTTGACTATGATAAAACAATCATCCACAAATCGACAGAAAAGTTTCGTGTCAGATTCGATGCGATGAGACAATTTCTTCTCCATATATCCGATAAAAATGTCTGCAAATACTGGTCCGAGAGCACTTCCCATAGCACAGTCATCCACTTGTGTGTAATAATCACCGTCAAACAGAAACTGCACATTCAGTGTACACAGCTCCAACAGTGACCTCAAAGTGCTCACATTCACACCAAGGGGATAGAAGTCGGAGGATTCAATCGTTTCAATAATAATGTCGATAGTTTCTCTGACGGGCACATTCGTAAATAAAGACTCTATGTCAAATGATACCATTCGATGATTCTTGATATTAAGGTGTCTCACTTTCTCAACAAACTCAAATGAATCCTTCAGGCAATGAGCACCATAGAGTGTTCGTATTGGCAAAAGAAATTTCGCAAGCCAACGAGCCACTGCATGTAGGGGTACCACACATCGAAAGAATAGGTCGTATAGGACAGTTAGCTTTGTGGGTTTTCGGGAAGCCATACAAACGTGGAAGCAAATGTCCCGAAGATAAAAACTGGCTGCGCTGAAATGTTGATATCAGCCTGTCATTGACTAATTGATTAGTCAACTTTCGTAAACCAGCCTCCACATGCTTTGTTTGGTCAACTTGCTTCTGGTCACGTACAAACTTGGTAGAGTCCGACAAAACAGCATTCACCTTCGAAACATAGTCCCGACGATCCATCACGACCACTCCATTGCCTTTACAGGACGTATGATGAGCAAGTCATTACTTCTCTTCATATTATTCAATGCGCGCATGTGAGAAGGCAATAAGCAACCTTTTTCAACAGCAGCACGACGGTAGCAGTTAGACAAGTGTAAAAGCGAGTTTCTAAACGAAGAAACTTCTCCATCAATAGAAGGTTTCAAATCTGTCATTTGATGTACCACATTCTCCATTTCAGCTTCTAATGGAATACGTTGAACTTCTTTTGGAGGTATACACAAGTCCAAGGCCCAACGCAGAGCTTGCTTTTCTGTCACGGATAGTGCGTATGATTACATATTTATAATATGTTTATCCAAGTCAGTAGTCTTGTTAACTGGAGCATACGCCTTCAGAATACCGTGAAACTTCCGATTTTCTGCTGTTCTCAGCTTCTCCAAAACAGACGCAGTAAATTGGATGTAGCGACAGAACAGTAAAACGGACAGATAATCCATGCAAGGTCTCAAATCGGAGATTGAAAGAGTAAGCAGACGAATTCTTTCTCTCGCATCACTTTTCTCCATCAGAAGGAACCGTTCACACACTTCCTTTGTCGGCTGTAGACGATTGTACATCACTTTGTCTCGAAGATGTTTAGTGTAAACACCATCAGCAAGACAATTGTCAATGAAACTCTCCAAAATCTTAGCTTTCTGCAACTTGCATCTCAGAGTCAGCAGCTTATCCAGCTGCTTTGGAAGATCACAATCGGGATATCGGTGTTTTAAATCGGAGAAAATGTTTGGTCCCTTGCAAATTTTATACAGAAATATGAGAACCGCTTTCATTGTCGAAGATGTATTTAACGCGACATGTTTCGCCTGTTCTTCTGCACGCGTTACACAGGAATGAAGGTACAAGATCTATGACTGGAGATGAAATCACATGAAGTCAAGCGGACACTGGAGATGACAATGACAACAATAAGCCGACAATTAATTATGCGTTCATGACACGAATTGAAAATCAATGGATAATGACACAGGTAAACGAGACAATACTAGGAAATTTACAAAATAATAATTAAAGTGAACTACCAAGGTAAGTATAAAGAAATGATATGTTCCTTCTGTACGCACAAATTAGGGCTAAACCTTCGAATAGCCAAAGCTTCCGTGAAGGACAAAGTAGTAGAATGTCTGTTTGAAAATAAAACTTTAAAAGAAGAACGAGCAGTGTCAGTATCACAGCTACAAGCTTGTAAATGCCGAGTAATAGCACTTGCCGGAGCGCGGACGGATCGAGGAGGTTTGCGGACGGAATTGTTCGACCACTTTGGCACGTGTTCTGAGATACGGTCCTCAAGTTTGCGGCCTTTTCTCCCAATATATCTGCTACTGCAGATACACGTGAATGGGTAAATAACATTGGATTTTTGGCGAACAGGCACAAAATCTTTCGGGGACCGGATCGAGATACGTTGATTGCTGAATATCACGGTCGGCGAAGCAGCAGGATACAGGCGAAAGGCCTTCTTGATTGACGTCCGAAAAAAGGAAGCTGACTTCTCACCAATGTATGGGACTTTAATGTACACCTTCTTCTTTTCAGGGCCGAACTCTTGTGCTGACTCGACAGGAGATTGAGTCATATACCTCTCTATGAAAAACGAGGGATATCCATTATCCAGCAGCACGCACTTTATACTCTCCAACTCAGCAGGAAGCGTCTCAGTCGAGCATATTCTGTGAGCTCTCATTGTGAGTGACTTCACCAAGTTGACCTTATAAGAGCGTGGGACAAAGCTGTAGAAGCTCGAATAGAGTCCAGTCCAGGTAGGTTTTATAGTGGTTAAACAAAGTGGTTGAACAATTCCGTCCGCAAACCTCCTCGATCTGTCCGCGCTCCGGCAAGTGCTATTACTCGGCATTTACAAGCTTGTAGCTGTGATACTGACACTGCTCGTTCTTCTTTTAAAGTTTTATTTTCAAACAGACATTCTACTACTTTGTCCTTCACGGAAGCTTTGGCTATTCGAAGGTTTAGCCCTAATTTGTGCGTACAGAAGGAACATATCATTTCTTTATACTTACCTTGGTAGTTCACTTTAATTATTATTTTGTAAATTTCCTAGTATTGTCTCGTTTACCTGCGTCATTATCCATTGATTTTCAATTCGTGTCATGAACGCATAATTAATTGTCGGCTTATTGTTGTCATTGTCATCTCCAGTGTCCGCTTGACTTCATGTGATTTCATCTCCAGTCATAGATCTTGTACCTTCATTCCTGTGTAACGCGTGAAGCAGAACAGGCGAAACATGTCGCGTTAAATACATCTTCGATAATGAAAGCGGTTCTCATATTTCTGTATAAAATTTGCAAGGGACCAAACATTTTCTCCGATTTAAAACACCGATATCCCGATTGTGATCTTCCAAAGCAGCTGGATAAGCTGCTGACTCTGAGATGCAAGTTGCAGAAAGCTAAGATTTTGGAGAGTTTCATTGACAATTGTCTTGCTGATGGTGTTTACACTAAACATCTTCGAGACAAAGTGATGTACAATCGTCTACAGCCGACAAAGGAAGTGTGTGAACGGTTCCTTCTGATGGAGAAAAGTGATGCGAGAGAAAGAATTCGTCTGCTTACTCTTTCAATCTCCGATTTGAGACCTTGCATGGATTATCTGTCCGTTTTACTGTTCTGTCGCTACATCCAATTTACTGCGTCTGTTTTGGAGAAGCTGAGAACAGCAGAAAATCGGAAGTTTCACGGTATTCTGAAGGCGTATGCTCCAGTTAACAAGACTACTGACTTGGATAAACATATTATAAATATGTAATCATACGCACTATCCGTGACAGAAAAGCAAGCTCTGCGTTGGGCCTTGGACTTGTGTATACCTCCAAAAGAAGTTCAACGTATTCCATTAGAAGCTGAAATGGAGAATGTGGTACATCAAAATGACAGATTTGAAACCTTCTATTGATGGAGAAGTTTCTTCGTTTAGAAACTCGCTTTTACACTTGTCTAACTGCTACCGTCGTGCTGCTGTTGAAAAAGGTTGCTTATTGCCTTCTCACATGCGCGCATTGAATAATATGAAGAGAAATAATGACTTGCTCATCATACGTCCTGATAAAGGCAATGGAGTGGTCGTGATGGATCGTCGGGACTATGTTTCGAAGGTGAATGCTGTTTTGTCGGACTCTACCAAGTTTGTACGTGACCAGAAGCAAGTTGACCAAGCAAAGCATGTGGAGGCTGGTTTACGAAAGTTGACTAATCAATTAGTCAATGACAGGCTGATATCAACATTTCAGCGCAGCCAGTTTTTATCTTCGGGACATTTGCTCCCACGTTTGTATGGCTTCCCCAAAACCCACAAAGCTAACTGTCCTATACGACCTATTCTTTCGATGTGTGGTACCCCTACACATGCAGTGGCTCGTTGGCTTGCGAAATTTCTTTTGCCAATACGAACACTCTATGGTGCTCATTGCCTGAAGGATTCATTTGAGTTTGTTGAGAAAGTGAGACACCTTAATATCAAGAATCATCGAATGGTATCATTTGACATAGAGTCTTTATTTACGAATGTGCCCGTCAGAGAAACTATCGACATTATTATTGAAACGATTGAATCCTCCGACTTCTATCCCCTTGGTGTGAATGTGAGCACTTTGAGGTCACTGTTGGAGCTGTGTACACTGAATGTGCAGTTTCTGTTTGACGGTGATTATTACACACAAGTGGATGACTGTGCTATGGGAAGTGCTCTCGGACCAGTATTTGCAGACATTTTTATCGGATATATGGAGAAGAAATTGTCTCATCGCATCGAATCTGACACGAAACTTTTCTGTCGATTTGTGGATGATTGTTTTATCATAGTCAACTCCGACTCCACCATCCCACACTTGCTGAAGTGCTTTAACGACGCTCATCCATCGATCCGATACACTTGTGAAGTTGAGTCAGATAACAACTTGCATTTCCTGGATGTCAATTGTCGACGACGAAGTGATGGCACGATAATGACATCGGTGTATCGAAAACCTACCTGGACTGGACTCTATTTGAGCTTCTACAGCTTTGTCCCACGCTCTTATAAGGTCAACTTGGTGAAGTCACTCACAATGAGAGCTCACAGAATATGCTCGACTGAGACGCTTCCTGCTGAGCTGGAGAGTATAAAGTGCGTGCTGCTGGATAATGGATGTCCCTCGTTTTTCATAGAGAGGTATATGACTCAATCTCCTGTCGAGTCAGCACAAGAGTTCGGCCCTGAAAAGAAGAAGGTGTACATTAAAGTCCCATACATTGGTGAGAAGTCAGCTTCCTTTTTTCGGACGTCAATCAAGAAGGCCTTTCGCCTGTATGCTGCTGCTTCGCCGACCGTGATATTCAGCACTCAACGTATCTCGATCCGGTCCCCGAAAGATTTTGTGCCTGTTCGCCAAAAATCCAATGTTATTTACTCATTCACGTGTATCTGCAGTAGCAGATATATTGGGAGAACTGGCCGCAAACTTGAGGACCGTATCTCAGAACACGTGCCAAAGTGGTTGAACAATTCCGTCCGCAAACCTCCTCGATCCGTCCGCGCTCCGGCAAGTGCTATTACTCGGCATTTACAAGCTTGTAGCTGTGATACTGACACTGCTCGTTCTTCTTTTAAAGTTTTATTTTCAAACAGACATTCTACTACTTTGTCCTTCACGGAAGCTTTGGCTATTCGAAGGTTTAGCCCTAATTTGTGCGTACAGAAGGAATATGTCATTTCTTTATACTTACCTTGGTAGTTCACCTTAATTATTATTTTGTAAATTTCCTAGTATTGTCTCGTTTACCTGCGTCATTATCCATTGATTTTCAATTCGTGTCATGAACGCATAATTAATTGTCGGCTTATTGTTGTCATTGTCATCTCCAGTGTCCGCTTGACTTCATGTGATTTCATCTCCAGTCATAGATCTTGTACCTTCATTCCTGTGTAACGCGTGAAGCAGAACAGGCGAAACATGTCGCGTTAAATACATCTTCGACAATGAAAGCGGTTCTCATATTTCTGTATAAAATTTGCAAGGGATCAAACATTTTCTCCGATTGGCAATATGAAGAGCGCAATAACGAGTATGACAAGGGATATGACGGAGACCATTATATCAGAGGCCGAACAGAGAAGGAAGAGCGAAATTAATATTGTTATATATGGTATCGATGAGGAGCACAGTGGCTGTGTAAACGACAGACACCAACACGATGACGAAAAGACTTCTGAATTGGTTGAAACTCTCCAGGTAACAGGTGTTTCCTTCATTAGCCATCGACGTCTTGGAAGACCAAACTCACGATCCGATGGCAAACGACCGTTGCTTGTAACGCTCGAAAACAGTGAACAGAAAAGCAAAATTTTGAGAAGTGCAGCATCTTTAAGACAAACTGCTCACTTTTCCACTGTTTACATCAAACAGGAGTTGACTCCTTTACAACAGGAAAAGCGCAAACTCCTCATAATTGAGCTAAAGCAAAGAAAATCAGACAACGAAGACGTTGCAATTTATCAAGACCAAGTTGTACTGAGAGATTCCATCAAAAATTTTCGCAATCACTTTTAGCCCGTCGTCATGTTTTCAAGCCAAAAATTGATTGTATGGCATTACCAAATTTTGCGTTATCGAATGTGCGCTCTATATTTAAAAAGGCTGACGAGGTTCGTGCTTTTGTTGCTAATTTCAAACCACCGTTCTTCACAATTACCGAGACCTGGTTGAATGATAGCATTCCTGATCACCTTATTACCCCACCTGAATATTCAGTGTATAGGGCTGATCGCATAAACAGAGTTGGTGGCGGTGTTTGCGTATTTGTCAATTTTAGTGTAAAAGCTGTTGAACTTCATGTTCCTAATGATCCTCCGATGTTTGAATCAATGTGGTTATACATACCTTTTTATCAGATTCTCTATGTGAGCTTGTATATGCCTCCAACTTTGTCTACTGGTGTATTGAGCGACATTGAACATTTCATTGTTTGCTATGTTGATTCCTTTTTGACAAATGGTTCGAGACAAAATGTTATAATCAATGGTGATTTCAATAAATTGTCTACTGAAAAGCTATGTTGTAATTTAAATCTTGTAGCCTTAGTTAAAGAGCCTACGCGTGGCATGAATATCCTCGATCAAGTTTTAGTTTCTTTAGATTTTTCTCATTGGTATTCTTGTTCGGTTGGCCCACCAATTGGTAACTTAGACCATAATGTTATTTTGTGCACGACAGTATCTGATAAAACGAACAAATGTGACACTTTGTCCATGAGACCAGTTTTTGACATGCATTTTTCAAACATTTCATTGTTTATCAAAACATCGGAAAGTGTTTCTTGGAATGAGTTCTACAACATGTTTTACAGTATTGACCAGAAATGTTATATTTTTCACGAGATTGTAAAGTTATGTTTCATTGAGACCATTCCAACATCGTATGTATCCGTCTCTAAATCTGACAAACCTTGGATAACACCAATTGTGAAGGATCTCATAAGCAAGAGATGGGCAGCCTACAGGAACAGAAACTTTCCGTTGTACCATCACTTACGAGACAAAATAAAAGATGAAATAAAATGTACAAAGCTGAAATGGTCATCGAAATCAAAGCGCTCCGCGAAGCAAATGTGGGAGGTGGTAAACTGTGCTACTGGACGGCAAGGAAAGAGATCAGGCATTGAGCAACTCATCTCAGATTGCAGGAAATATCGGAACAGCTGTTGATGCAATTAATGAACAACTTGTATCTTTCTGCAATGCCGGTACAGATGCCAACACAAATCAATTACCACCACCAGCTGCAAGTACCCGATTAACCAAATTCAATGGCACTCTATGGCATTCTATGACACGCAATGGGAGTGCCATAGCACACCTCACCATTCAATCGAAGTCAATTGGATCCAATTGCACTGGAAGTGGGAAAATATGAGTGCCATAGAAGCTATCCAAAAGAAGCAAACGCGCAGCGACAGTTTTGACTCCGTAATCTGACTTTGTCCAATGATATTGCAACATTTGCATGTTCAGTATAATTTCAGATGCCTTTGGCATGTGCAACAGTCATTGTTAATCACATCCTTTGGTCGTGTCTCAGTGTCTCGTATTTTTATGAAAATCCGTCGTTTGCTGAATCAATCATCTTATCCGGTTTGTCTCAATCATCACACCAATGGAGTAAGTTCAAATGAAACTTCAGTTGTTCAGTATCATTGTTCAGTATCATTTGTATAGTCCATCAGTCAAATCATCAAGTCCTCATTGTTCCAGCAATTCATTCACGCACTGTTTTATTGAATTATACAATTATTTAGATTTTTCGAGGTAGGAATTAGAACTACTGTAATATAAGATTTATGTAGACAGTCTTATCTATTCCTCGTTCAATTGTCGTATGTGTAAAGTAGCCATTTCAATAATACGTTCAAGTGCTATGCAATGTGCGTTATCATAGCACAAAATTATTGTAAATTTGAATATTTTAACTAGATTAAATTATTCAGGATATTAATTTGAAAATCGTAAACCTTTCTCAGCGAAGACCTACGCATAAATTTATGCTATAAGTTTTGAAGATAAGCTGTAATCACTTAAATGATGCAGCAGTTAGTTACATCGAAATTGGAACAGAATTTTTCTTATATTAGATACCGGGTGTATCTTTTGATTCCGCTTGTTTCATAGCTTTCTAACTGGCTCAAGCATATTACGTTTTAAATTTCAGTTCGGGCTAATCGGGTTCTTTCAACGAGTCTGCTGCGTCATCTGAGAAATCCACGTTTGGTGAAATCCTCGAATCGGTGTTTTAAGCCATGAAGTAAGTTATCAAGTCCTCGGTGTTCCAACAATTTATACACTACCATCTGATTGAATTATAGCCCAATTATTTTTGGTCTTCTAGTTATCACTTAGAAAACCGTTCTTTAATTTCACTTTCAAAACCTTTAATAGGTGTGCCATCAGGTTGACTCCACTGTTTCACAAGTGGTTGGAAAGATCAACCCGAGAAAATGAGAAATCGAACACAAATTTTCTTCAACCAATTAAGAGAAAATATTAAATTATTATTCTGTGTAACGTTTCGCTTTCTGCTTCTGCTGATACAATCATAAAAATAAAGGGAACTTTAAAATCACATTGAACGAATTGTACTAGAGTCTGATACATGGGAGCCGCTTTCTCTTGTTCCCACAATTTCTATGTTCTTTGCTGAGGTGCATAGTTGACCATTGAATCACTTTCATAGAAGGATTGGCACTGTATGCAATTAGCAGTTGATAGACATGTGATATAGAGACAGTCACGTGAACTCACACTCTAGATCTTATTGTGCGAGCCGATTCTCCAACATATGTCGATGTGCAACCTGTACATTCAATGAGACATATACAAAACTTTAGCAATCACACTTCAGATTTGTAAGACTGTGTACAGTATACACAGTTACCTATCATGTATACACTCCTGTTGTGACATGGGTAGTAAAATATGAGATAGAGGTTCATTAGGGAAACAGACATTCAATGAGGTGGCAAGCTACATTTGTACAATATTCTTTTTATTTCTATTGAATTCTCAATTCATTGCTATTTGGTAATGATGACCACAACTTTTCTCTTTCACCTCTTTCTCACTCGATATACTCACTTGTTTCATGGCATGTCTGATAACTTTCTTTGGACAATCGCTCTTGCATTGCCGTTTGGAATTTGTGTTACATTCATGTCATTTTCCTTCAAAGCATCATTTTTTCACATTTCTTGAAGTTCACCTAAGTTCAATTTTCAATGGATTGACGAGGATATATATAAAATGGCATTAGTGTATATATGATAGCTATCTGTAAATACTGCACACAGTCTTACAAATCTGAAGTGTGATTGCTAAAGTTTTGTATATGTCTCATTGAATGTACAGGTTGCACATCGACATATGTTGGAGAATCGGCTCGCACAATAAGATCTAGAGTGTGAGTTCACGTGACTGTCCCTATATCACATGTCTATCAACTGCTAATTGCATACAGTGCCAATCCTTCTATGAAAGTGATTCAATGGTCAACTGTGCACCTCAGCAAAGAACATAGAAATTCGTCGGCTTGTGGGAACAAGAGAAAGCAGCTCCCATGCATCAGACTCTAGTACAATTCGTTCAATGTGATTTTAAAGTTCCCTTTATTTTTATGATTTTAGCAGCAGAAGCAGAAAGCGAAACTTTACACAGAAAAAAAATTTAATATTTTTTCTTAATTGGTTGAAGAAAATTTGTGTTTGATTTTTCATTTTCTCGAGCTGATTATTCAATGCTAGCGATTATAACTAAGTGTTATTGCGCTTTATCAGGGTTGTACTACAGTAGAGCTACACTTTTTTATTACATTCGTGATGCACCGTGCGCAATATTCTGCGTAATAATGTGTTATATTGCTGTTCTTCTTGAAAATTAAGTAACCTTAATAAGTGTACCACGGCACTCTAGCACGAAAAATTAATACACACACACGCAAGCATAATCGTAAAAGAAAATAATTCTCTGGAAGTCGTCATTAATATTCAATTCGGTTGCCTTAAACTCATACTTCAAATTATAAGTTAGAATATTAAAGTCTAAACCAAAAATTGAATGGACTAAGATGCACTGTATAATTTCCTTTATTCTATAGATTGACGATGTTTCCCAAATACATGTGGTAATAACTTTAGATAGTCTAGGTAGCAAGGATTCAATTCCAATACGTTTCTTTAGTCACTCAGCTTTGTAGCCGCTGCACAACTTTCCCGCTTGTCTGTAACGCCTACCTTGTGTGATTCATTCATTGCGCTAGGTACATGGGCAGCAGGTACGTTGTCTGACACCTATGTGCAAGCAATCTTAGTACAAACTCACAGGTTTCTCAAGTGATCGTCTTGAAATAGAACAGTGAAACTCTTGTTTACATTATGGATTATTTCCTCGAAACTTTGCAGACTTGCCTGCCAGATTCATCAAATATAAGCTAATCATCTCAACATGCAGTCTGACCAAATGGATTTCGGGTTTTAGTCATTGTTCCATTATGCATTTCCTGTTCAAAATCCCGCTGGGCGCACAGATGTGGACGTCACTCGACAAATGTTCATCATATTTCAAGCGATTATCTTCAGCGATTATGTATTAATTTTCATCCACTGCATAATTTGCATTCTTGCTTTTGCTAATAATCCTTGCAAAGCGCAAAGAGAAATATAAAAACTGCTGATTGCGGCAAATGATTGCGGAACTTTTCTTCTCTCTTCTGCAGGCCTGTTATATCACGGAAGTTGATACCATTTATCGATACTTGACAAGTAAATCAGTTAAATAAATTAACTATTGGTTGTTGAAATTTTAGACGGCCGCCTTAAATAAAGGAATGTAAATTCCGACATTTAGTTGTTCTGATAGGAAATAGATCAAGCAGCGTTTGTGATAAGAAAATGACGCTTTGCATCTAAGAATTTTTAAATGATAAAAAAGATAAATATTTTATTTGAAATTCTCTCAGAAGGAAGGAAATAATTACGAGAAAGTATTCATCTTTCGAATATAGTAAATTAGTGATGCTTCCTGTATTGGTCTTTATGCATGTATGTAATTAAGTATGCGTGATCCACTAATGTATTATTGATGTACTAGCCATGATTAGTAGTAAGCACATTCCAAAATCAAGGACAAAATGTGAAATGCTGAGTCATCAGGCGGCCGCAAGGACAAAATGTGAAAGGCTGAGTCATCAGGCGGCCGCAAGGACAAAATGTGAAAGGCGGAGTCATCATGCCAAGGAGTTGGCCAAGGATGTGTTGGGAGGAATGGGTCCGTGAGGAGAAAACCGCCCCCCCCCAACGACCAGCTCCGAGACCCATCCCATCGTGTTTGTCGTCAAAAGTTGGGTCGGTGAAGTTTCGGTAAAAAAACCGCCTCCCCCCGCCCAACGACTCAACTGACCAAATTGGTCGAAAAGACCAAAGTTGTTCAGAATCATGTGAAACAAACTTCTATCAAGGTTTCAGGTTGAAATTCATTCAAAAAATTTTTCGAAAATTTTCACTACGGTGGTCTCGACACTTAGGATTTTTTCTAAATGTTGGAATTGAGCTCCGAGACCCATCCCATCGTGTTTGTCGTCAAAAGTTGGGTCGGTGAAGTTTCGGTGAAAAAACCGCCCCCCCCCCCCCCCCAACGACTCAACTGACCAAATTGGTCGAAAAGACCAAAGTTGTTCAGAATCATGTGAAACAAACTTCTATCAAGGTTTCAGGTTGAAATTCAGTCAAAAAATTTTTTCGAAAATTTTCACTACGGTGGTCTCGACACTTAGGATTTTTTCATGAAAAAAAATTTTTTCAAAATGTTGGAATTGAGCTCCGAGACCCATCCCATCGTGTTTGTCGTCAAAAGTTGGGTCGGTGAAGTTTCGGTGAAAAAACCGCCCCCCCCCCAACGACTCAACTGACTAAATTGGTTGAAAAGACCAAAGTTGTTCAGAATCATGTGAAACAAACTTCTATCAAGGTTTCAGGTTGAAATTCGTCCAAAAAATTTTTTCGAAAATTTTCACTACGGTGGTCTCGACACCTAGGATTTTTTAATGAAAAAAAAATTTTTTTCAAAATGTTGGAATTGAGCTCCGAGACCCTTCCCATCGTGTTTGTCGTCAAAAGTTGGGTCGGTGAAGTTTCGGTGAAAAAACCGCCCCCCCCCAACGACTCAACTGACCAAATTGGTCGAAAAGAAAGGTTTCAGGTTGAAATTCGTCCAAAAAATTTTTTCGAAAATTTTCACTACGGTGGTCTCGACACTTAGGATTTTTTCATGAAAAAAAAAATTTTTTTTTAAATGTTGGAATTGAGCTCCGAGACCCATCCCATCGTGTTTGTCGTCAAAAGTTGGGTCGGTGAAGTTTCGGTGAAAAAACCGCCCCCCCCCCAACGACTCAACTGACTAAATTGGTTGAAAAGACCAAAGTTGTTCAGAATCATGTGAAACAAACTTCTATCAAGGTTTCAGGTTGAAATTCATTCAAAAAATTTTTTCGAAAATTTTCACTACGGTGGTCTCGACACTTAGGATTTTTTCATGAAAAAAAAAATTTTTCAAAATGTTGGAATTGAGCTCCGAGACCCATCCCAGCGTGTTTGTCGTCAAAAGTTGGGTCGGTGAAGTTTCGGTGAAAAAACCGCCCCCCCCCAACGACTCAACTGACCAAATTGGTCGAAAAGAAAGGTTTCAGGTTGAAATTCATTCAAAAAATTTTTTCGAAAATTTTCACTACGGTGGTCTCGACACTTAGGATTTTTTCATGAAAAAAAAATTTTTTTCTAAATGTTGGAATTGAGCTCCGAGACCCATCCCATCGTGTTTGTCGTCAAAAGTTGGGTCGGTGAAGTTTCGGTGAAAAAACCGCCCCCCCCCAACGACTCAACTGACTAAATTGGTTGAAAAGACCAAAGTTGTTCAGAATCATGTGAAACAAACTTCTATCAAGGTTTCAGGTTGAAATTCGTCCAAAAAATTTTTTCGAAAATTTTCACTACCGGTCGGTGAAGTTTCGGTGAAAAAACGACAGAGTTAGAATGTTTATGAAAATCGCTCTAGCGGGTGAAGCAAGCGTCGGACAGAAAAACAGAGACCAGATTTGGCATCAGCGTGTCATGTTGCACCTGAATGTCATTCATGCTATGTCTCCGAAGTGAAAGGAAGAAAGATGACAGGAGCAGTAAAGTTTACGAATGAATTTTGTTCGCTACGTTTTCATCGACAAAGTCTTCGTGGTGTGATTAGGGACTACATCATCTCCTTTCATCATGAAAAGGCAGACTTAGAATTTGCTATCGCTAAAGGTTACTTCGTTTTCCAACAGCTCATGGACAGTTTGATGAATAAAGATGTGAAAGGACGATTAGTTGCAGAGATTGAATTTGAGAAAGTGACTGATGAACATGCAGGTGAACGTGTAGTGTTTCATTTTGCATCCTATTCTGCAGAGACGATACATGATCCCAAAGATTTCTATCAGCGACACATGGCAAAAATTGCATCTCGACTAGATTCATTTCATGAGCATGGATCCAACTTGCTCCTATGTCGCATTAAACACATTCATATTCAACTCAATGTGTTAAACTAGATTCGACTACAAGATTTGGGAAAAGCATTCATGAGTCAGACGTCCGCGTGCCTCTTTTTCCCTGCCGCAACGAAGTCAGGGGAGAAACGGAGGTCTCTGATTGGCTCACATAGTGTCAAATGTGGATTCGCAGGAGATTATAAAAGCAGACGTCTCCCCATTTTCTCTTCATTTTATTCTCTTGACTTGGAAAGCGTGTGTGACTTGCTGAAGCCATTCTCCCCTCTCAACTTTGTCTGATCAATCCTGTTTGCAAATTTACAAGTGAGTGTCATGACTGTCTGGCCTAAACATTACCAGCATTTTAGAAGAGAGACGCAGGAGAGTGTGTGGCCGATGACTGTACAAGCTTATTTTGTTGAACCATTGGCGCCACCGCCACCTCCACCACCTAGACGCTTTACGTTTAAGTCTTTTAAGGAATTGAAACTCAATTCGGGTCCTAAGCCCAAGACATTTAATTTACTGGACGATGACGAAGACTTAGACTTTGGTGATAAGCTTTAAATCCTGTGAACGCTGCAAAAGGTCCTCTTAAGGGCCACCTCATATGTCACTGCTAAGCTAAGGATTTTCTTTTCTCTGATGATCATGAATGTACTTAGTGGTATTCTTTCGTTACAGACTGCAATGGCCATGAATCCTACTCCAACTGCTGCATCACTGAATCCTCATCATCTCGAGCTGTGGAATCCGAAAATTGAAAAGGTAATTCACGGCTATCCTACCTACAAACAAAAAGTGCGCTACAAGGGTGTTCGACTCTATCTTCAAACGCCGGCGGTATACTTACCAAAAGTGGATACGCAAGTAAATCGTTGCGGTCAAAACCTGAGTATCCCTATTGATAATTGGTTGCGTCAGCAGCTTGACATTTTAGAAGACTTTGTGAGGCAAAAGGCTCTTATTCCTACTGAACTATTACAGTTGTGGCCAGAAAAGAAAACTTCTTATTATAAACCATTGTATCGCGGCACTCGCTGCTATATTTTACAAAGCAAGTATTGTAAAGTCACTTCAGGCGTGACAGTTGAACAATCAGTTGAAACAGAATTGTCATCGTTAGGTGCAGGCTTTTATTCATTTCATATTGAGGTACCTGCTGTTTATGTGGGACCTCATCAATCTGACGGGAATTTGATTTCTCTCAATTTGCGCATTGCTCAAATTCATCATCAACCTGAGTTAACAGGACTTGATCACATTGAGAAAGTCATTGATTCTTGTGTCAAAGAGTGTCAAGAACCTGTCACTAAACCTAAACGTCGTTGCACATCAAAGAAAGATGGTGCTACCACCAAAGAGAAATCTTAAGTATTGTAATCAGTTAGTATGTAGTGAATGTGGAAAACGCGGTCTTGCGCGTTATGTTCAAATAAAACATTGTCATCATGTTGTATGTATCTTTTGTTATGTAAAGGACAGACATCCTTGTAAAGTTCCTGCTCAATGTATTATTTTGTACTGAAGTCTTTTTGATATTGTAGGTTGTCATCTTCATAGACAGTGAGGGAACACCCATGCAGGAATTGAGTGCTATTGCAATGAGAGAAAGTGATCAAACTGTTGTTAGTGTATATCATAGATTTGCCTACTGTCCTCCACACAAAGACGAATGGTCACGACGTCATGTGCATGGACTTGATCCTTCTATTTTGATTCATATCGGATTTGTAAATGAAACGTATTTGATAAGTGATTTCAAACGGTGGCTGTCAGGTTTTCATATTGTTAAAATATTAGGAAATGATTCTGAACGAGAAGCAACAACTCTTCAGTTGCACATTGATAATTTATATTTACCATGTTGGGTAGATCGTGTAAGACAAGACTATCATATGCATTGTGATCAAAAGAAGTTTAGAGGTGAAATGATTTTTGACATGGCAATATGTTTCGGTGAGAGACATCACCTTTACAGACCACCATCCCATTGTAATACTAGAAATAAAGCTACCTACATTGCAAAACTCTCTTCACGCTGGCATTGTAGTCTCTATGACGTTTATGAACTGTATCTATATTATTGTCAACAGCATGGGTCTATGTAAAACATGTTTTTACTCCTTGTGAATGAATGATGATCATTTTATGAAGTGTATTCTATACTTGTAAATTTTGTCTGGTGTTGAATAAACCTACAGTGGAACATGATTGTTATTTCTGTTTTATTCATAGTGGCAGTCATTGAAGCAATGTGAAATCTATAGTTACATCGTTTATGATAGCGCATCGTACCTTAAGTAACCACATGTGTCATTTGACACTTGATCAACAAGGATTCGATGGATTTTTACAAGATTGGAAACTTACATTTAAAATGAAGATGAATGATATGAAAGTAGTGCTCACTGAAAGCCTTCCTCACTTCAAAAGATTGATGGAGAGTTTACAACCTCAAGATGTAAAGGGTAGACTCGTTGCTTATATAGAGTTGAAAGATTTACAAAAACCACTTCGTTTTGGATCTTATTGCACAGAATGGATTACTCTTAGTGATCAATTTTATGGTCGTCATATGGAGAAAATTATGGAGAGAATAGCAGAGACGTTGGAAGGAAATGCATACGTTGTTAAACATATCATGATTCAACTGAGTGTGTTTACATCCACGACTTTGTTTGATGCGCGACACATTGTGTAGATGCAATAAAGATTTCTTTTCACTGAGTATTTTGTAATGGTGTATAGAGCAACATGAATCATTGCGCTTTGTGTATTACTATCGGGCTCTTTGTTAGATAAATGAATGCGTCTTTGTTCGAGAAAAGGGGCGTGTCACTCAAGTCTTTGTGAGGACTAGAACGACTTTGTAAGAGGGAAGGTTTCCACCCACGCAGTCAAAAGTTCACGTGCGATAACTCTTTGTCACATAACAAAGACAGGGAAAACGAGAAAAGGGAAACGCATGTGATTGGAGCTAGGTCTGCTTATAAAACGGACGACTGAGCGCATGGCAATCATTTCCGTCCTTGCGCTAACCATGCAGTTGCTCGAAGCCATCAACGCCTCTGCTCTCGCACTGGGTACACTGAACTCCCTTACCTTACCATCGGATAAAAATGCTTTCAATCAAAAGATAACTCATCATGGAGAAGCCGTAACCATAAAAACTCCAAGTCAACGGATAGATTATCTTAAGATTATGTCAACAAAGCATGGAGTGGCCGTGTGTGTGCCATTAGACTATTGGACACGGTTACAATTCAATACTCTTGAAACATTCCTGAAAGAGAATCTCACCATTCCCAAAGAAATTGTTCGACACAATGGGAAGCGGCCACAAGTTCCCATCATGGAAAGACGATACATGTATGTGCATATGGATAGACACTGTCTCATCATCCATGAAAAGGAGGGCAGCGAATTCGACTTACTCAATTGCAAACCACTCCCCATTTTGGGAAAAGGATTCTACTCCTTCGAAATTAAAATTCAAACCATCTACATGGGTCCGCGCAGGGACGGAAGGTTGTTTACGTTGAATCCCTATCTTGTCTCCATCACCTTTAAAAATGATGTCCATGTTGATGATGATGATCAACTACAGTAACACTTTCCACACACTGAGAACGCACCATCGGTCTTTATGAGACCAAGGCCTAACGGCCACCGTATCAAGAAAGAAAATGTACACTCACCATGCCACACATGAACATGACTCTCTCTCTCCTTCTTTCTTAGGCATACCCTTCTTCACTCAAGTTTTAATCATGTGGAAATTATCAGCATGTCTCCATGTATCATGGAAAAGTCAGTGTGTTACATTTCATGATACGAAACGTCAACTTCAGATAACTCTAGAACGCTTTCATCTACGAAGGTTGCATCGCGCTATCCTATCCTACTCTTGCCGTGCCATTAACGTAGGAGACAGCATTGTATTTATTCGCATTCAAGAGATGATTCTACATAATGATCACTGCTACATTGTGATTCCAAAACCCTCATGGGAAAAGTATAAAAGGGAAGTTCACTCCACCCTCATGTCATTTGTGAGTCATGCTCCCCATCCGCATCATCAACGCCATGCGCGAAATGAATCTCAGAAGAGACATCGATTTAGAACAGTTGCATACCCATCTTCCCGATTCAGTCTATCATCGCGGTCGTCCGCAAATGTTGGTCATTCGCATGAGCAACGGTCGAAATCTTCAAATCTTTCGCTGCGGCAAAATCCAAGTCCTAGGAAACCTTTCTCATTTCGTGATGCAGTCCATGTGTTACGAAGTCGTCAAGAAAATGCGAACAATCATGCCTCATCTCCGCCTGAGTCCCCTGACATTGAAGAATATAGTAGTGTCTGTTCAATTGAAGATGTTAGTGAATCTAGCCAACATTAAAACCAGTAATCATTGTATATTTTATGAAACTGAACTCTTTCCTGCTGTTCTGATTCGGAAGTGGCATCCTGTACATATTGCAGTGTTTCACAACGGACATTGTATCATGACTGGTTTACGTGATATCAGTGAAGTAGCTGACATTGTTAAATCTTTAATGCGTTATCTGTATGAGTCACAGTTAATAGAATCGTGTTAATCACATGATGCGTTTTGAATGAGTCATCACAATGAACTATCGTCCACACACTTGTCGGTGAAAAGGTCACGCTGTCTGACGTGAGTCGCCATCGCTTTGTCTGATAAATAACGCCCACACATGTGTCGGTGAAAAGGTTGAACAAGACTAATTAGATTCGTATGACTGACGCCTTGCAACCTCATGAGTCAGAGGTATTTATAGACATGAGTCAGCAAAGTGGTTGATGTTTCCTAAGCAAAAGAAATTGCCATGATGTCACATTCGCTGGTGAAGATGTTAACTTACAAACTCTGACATGGGTATAACTTTGTTTCTAACTTTACCTATCTTGCAAATTGTGAAATACTAATGACTTCATTTTATATTTCACCTATCTTACAAACAGCGACATGGTGATAACTTTATTTCTAACTTACAATCAACAACTTTATTTCTAACCCTACCCATCTTACAAAATGATTAAAACTTTTACTTCTGTCTAGAGTGCGAATCCCATCTTTATGTCAAAAGGAAAACAACACAGTATGTACATGATATGTTATTCATCAACACAACCGATTTTCATCACAGCCACATGCAGTTAATACTGATGGTAGTGGAAAACAAAGTTTTTATGGCTCACATCACCGGAGAAAACAAAGTCACTGATATGCAGGGAGAAAACAAAGTCACTCATGTGTAGGGAGACATCATGTGTGTATGACATCATGGTGGCAAAACAACGGCGAGCGACATAACTTGATACTCGTTTCAGGATCAGTTACGATGCGATAGTCCATGCGCTTTCTTACATCCTCCATGGTTTTACCAAAGAGGGCATTATTCTTAAATTTAAAGAAGTCCTTTTCGAAAGGATTCTTGGATTCAGCCCGTTTCTTGCTTACATGCAATGTTCTTACCTCCCCCCCCGCTTTTCATCCGCCACCTGCCGTATTATATGATGGTAGCCGAAACCACAGTTTTTATGGCTTCACACACCCGGAGAACCACAAAGTCCCTCTTGTACAGGGCGGAACCATCCGTCCCTCATGTGCAGGGAGAAACCAAGTCAGGCAAAACCAGTTGCTCTGTCAGTCATGATATGAAGTGCTTAGGCGTTTGAAGCCTGATCCAGGCACTCACTACAAATCCCATAGACACGCCCTGGAGTCAAATGCAAAATAACCCAAAGAGAGGCGCCTTCATCATCAGGACCTCGCGGACGGCGGCGGAGAAAGATTCTGTCTCTTGGGTGGAGGTCGATGAGTGTCTGGAAGGACGTACGGTCATGAGTGGTTAGGGATCATCCCGCATCGCTTGTACTTCCCATCTGAGAGATTCGTTTCTAAACCAGTTGTTCTGCCTTGATGCGCCTGAGATTTAAATGGTCTTTCTACTTTTTTAATTTTAAGTGAATCTAGGGCATCTTGCTAGGCCTCTGTGTCATAATTCTCCCGCTAGCCATTGAGCTGCTTTGGTTTTCTCGAAAGCTTGCGGTATTGCTTACTGGACACAACTTGGGAGACGCAAGTCTCCTCTCATCTCGTTTGCCGGACATCTATCTTAGGACGCGCCGTAGCTTTATTTTGCGGTAGCGTCCCGGGAATGGTCAGTGGGATAGTTGGCATCTCCAACTTGGTGTAAATCTTTTACATGTTTCCTGTTGCTTGGCTAGTGGTTGTCTCAAAGCAAGGAAGAAGCTGTCGTCTCACCTCACCTAAATCCCCCGTTGGCGGCCGTGGCCCTGTCAACAAGTGTTGGTTTAAAATCACTTTACATTTCTACTTGGAGTGCTCCACGCCAGCTTGAACGTAAATGGGCATCACAGTTCTCCTAATAGATTTTACCTTTTAAACCCGTGATGTTTGGGAAATGCATCATGGTGGCAAAACAACGGCGCGCGACATCCTTTCTACATCGCTACCGGCCGTCACCGATAGTCCATGCGTTTTTTACATTCCTCCATGTTTTACAAACGGGGGCTTATTCTAAATTTAAAAGAAGTTTTTCGCACGGAATGTGGTTTCAGCGTTTCAACACGCCTTCTGTCTACGGTTTGACCCGGGCTTTATCTACCTGGCTAGCGCACTGCCATGGACTTTGTCAAGTTGCATCCCCATCTCTAGCTAACTTTGCGGATGGAATAGTGACGATATAATGCTGTAGTTCCATTTGGGTGAGCAAACTACCTCGTTGGTTTCATTTTAAGTATTTTGCGTCACATTTCTTATTGAGTTTTCATAAGGGCGGAGAACCTAATGGACTGACAATGCCAGCTTCGGGTGGCGAGGCCAATCACTGGTCATATTCTTGATAAGTCTGGATGATGAGGTCGATTCAAAAAAACAACCTATGTCGGCTCCTCTCCCAGTTCCATAATGTGTGCTGGATGAGGAGACGTGTTTAATTTCATGGGGTCTACCCATTGGCAGTCAGCCAGTGGCAAAAAAGGCTTGGGAGAGTGCACTCCCATCAAATTTATTATGGTTATGTACATTACATGCGTGAGTCCATCAATGTCTTGGGTGCTGTTGACCCGCCATGTTTGTTGACAACTGTCAAGCCACCCTACTACCACGTCACATACGTAATCAATTCAGCCTCTGTGCCGTCAATGAATTTCTTTTCGTATCTAGCAAGGCTGACTGATCGGGACAGACCGCCGATCACAAAATGGACGTGGTCTACGAAGTTCGTCCTGTTCTAATGTTAAACTTTCTAAAAGTTTCAAACCGTCAGACCACGATAGACGTTCATTTTCGTCGGCCGATGTAGTCACCACCCGTGCGACACTAACTTCAAACCATGCTTGCTCTGCATGCTCTCCTCATCCGCGAAAACGTCCTCCCGTCAAATTTCATTTTTTTTTTTTTTTATAAAATTTATCGATTGGAGGAAGGGATGTTTCATTCACAGTATCCCTGCACTAACATAACTATCAGGAAACCACCCCTTTCCGTCGTATCAGCTATCCTTATGTTGGGATAGTATTCTTTACAGTAGAGTGAGGGGCAGTGTTTCTACCTTCTAGTAGCCGTGCTAAGGAAGAAGACCATAAATAGAACCTCTCTAGACAACTTTATGTGATCGAAGACAGGGTTCCTCGCGGATTTTGTCGACTTGTACTTTGGCAGTGATGCAAATAAAATTTTTCCTTACATTGTGCCATCACTTTTCGAAGAGCGTTTTTCATTTTACGAATCATGGCGAAATGCTGATGTGCGATCATAATCTACCGATAAGAAGCTGAGGGGATAGCGTTCGCTTTTGGGCTAAGATTCTATTACATTACTGCAGAAGGCGACTAAATATACACTGAGATGGCAATGTCCCTCACATTCTTATTGTTAGCTGCACCTCCAAGGATGCACGCAGCGGGGACATTCGAGGTCTATCAAATGAAGTTTCTCGGGTTCTGTGAGCCCTGGGTTTTAGTGAGGGTCCGTTTCTTACCGTTGCTGACAACGGGCTTTCTATCTCAAACGTTTGAGGAAAGTTTTCAACCACTCTCGCCTTGCACACCTGCATTTTTTATGGTTCCTATCGATGGATGCCAAACTTCATATCAGGCCATGGCTGCTGGCTCATGACAAAGGTCTTCTTGTTCATATAATATTTCTATGTCGCATTAGCTGGTCATATGGCTGAGCTCCTTGCGTTTTCCTCCATACTATAAAAATATCTCTTTGGGCATGACATCCATTGACGTTTACGAAGAGACACTCGTCTGCCTCTTCAACAATGTTTTGAAGTGAACGCCGTGAGCAGGCTCACCGTCCTCCCCTTATTATATGTTGCTTGATGATGGTTAACTTTGCCATATAGGATAGCCACAATAATGCCATATTGGGTGGTTGTCCCTCTCACTAGGACGCAGAATTGACAACCGGTCGAAGTTACTTGGCGATTAACTCTAGCTAACCTTCCGGACTTTTTCCCAGCGCTGGACGACAATTTAATATTCATTTCAATTTTCATACCATTGGGGCTGCCTTTTAAAAATCACATGTGTAGGCCATTAACCGGTCCAACCTTACGTCATTCTTCCCCTTCACGATAGGAGTGATATCGATCGCTGCACTTTTATCCTTGTAGAGAGACTGGGAGGCGGACGGCCTACTTGAGCACATGGGGATGAACGTAATTGACGCAGTTTTTGCCGCCGTGTTTGCACAGGGGGGTGTGGAAATGAAAACCGTCCCTTGTCAATTTTCTTCCCCGATTGATTTTGATAGTCTACCTTCTTCTATCCCATCAACGGACAGGACCGCTGTCTCTTTCATTAAATTTATTTAAGTTTTCTGACGAGCTCGGTGCTGTCTCTCTATTCTCGTTTACATCCTATCAATAGCAGCACAGGAGGCTTCCAATGGTACCGTTGGATCTACTTCTCCAGAGCTACCTGTCTACCTTCAAGACCGAGCAGTGAGCTAGACATGCCCTTCACTTAAACCAATCTTCATTCGTTCACATTGCATGCAACATGTCAGCCTCAAATTTCATCAAGAAAGGTCTGAATGTCTGCACAGCATTAGAGCATTTAAACTCATCATCGCGAACGCGCTCTCAAGGGCACAGTGTCAGCTTAGAGTGGCCGTGTAGGAGTTGTACGGTCGAGGGATGAGTGTGCAGAGGTGTAAGATGTGCGGGGGTCGTGTGTGCGAACGCAAGACCACACTCTGTCCGAAGGTTTCGGACCGAAAGACCGGACACGCCGACGTGCGATGACAGGAAGCTTTTACCTGTGCGTTGGTGGTTGCCTCACACTGCCACAGGAACGCTTCGATGTGGACTCGCAGATTGGCGTGTGTATAACGTACGTCCACAACTTTACATTTGGGCGGTTGAGGGATGTGTCGGCGTGTTTTTCCAGTTCTCCTTTGCTTTTGGGCGCGAGAAGCCTGGTGGTTCGTTCGAAGGAGAATGCTTATGCGAAAACCTACCTGCCGTCGTCAGTGAGTTTGGAGCTGTAGGTTCTTTCTCTTCTCACTTCTTCGAGTGCAATTTCTCTCCCACTATCTCTAGCCTCCTGTCAACAATTTCCACCGACTTGATGGAGAGGCGCGGGGGTCGGCTAGCGGAGGTTGGTTCAGCGGGATGCTGCGGGAGGGAGGGCCGTCGCCGTCAGGAGGTAGACCGCAGATCTGTTTGGGACAACCGGAGATTGGTACATGATCATCATTTCAAGTTGAAGTTACTCCTAGTTTCCCAATCACGAGTACTTACTATCTCCTGAATTCATCTTCGCCGCCAAGGTGGGCGCGTCGGGGGGGGAGGTGCCCGCGCCGCGGGAGGAGAGACTGGCTTCGCTGTGGCGGGAAGTGGTGCGCGGGCAGGCACTGGACCGGGGATAGCCGGGCTGCAACGGGCCAGCAGGGAATGGCGCATGGACTGGGCACAGGGCCTGCACCAGGACCGGCGCAGGCGGATGTAGGTGGGCGCTGCCCTGCGGAGAGGGGTTCGCCCCTTGGAGGCGGAAGATGGGTGAAAGGTAGGGCCGGCCCTTAGTTGACTCTGCTGCGGCTACTCCATCTTCTTCGCATATTGTAGCGCGGACGAGAACTTAGCCTCGCGGCTGCGGGGATGATATCATGCTAGCGTGTACGCAATCGATCACGAAGTGCTAACACATGACATTCCACCTGATAGGTGAGGATACTTACACTTTGCCAGTCGCACGTACGCTTGCGATTGTCCTTGGGGGACGGGTTTCCCCGTTACGAATAATTATGCACTTGCAACACGCCGCCGCCCAGCTGAGCAGAGGTAAATTTGGATTCGGTTTTAAACATGAACAACAATAAGGGAAGGGCACTTGTTTTACTGAGGGATGTTCCCCTAATGAAGTATCGTCTAGAGTCATCTTGATACAACTACTTACATAGCTCGATGGTCGCCTTCTCATCTCAGCAGCACTGCGCTAGTTCTCAATTTTGTCCATTCCCTGGTAAGATAGTCGCTTGCAGATTACGCATAGCAGATTTCAATCATGCACGACAGATGCGAATCTTTTCATTTTGTAGTCCACGTTTATCATGGGCCAACTCCTTGGAGTGACATCTCATGAAATTCCTTTCCCTCTTACTCCATATATAACGGCCTAACTTTGACGAATGGCTAAAGTACTCTGCCTGGCGCGCGAAAAGATCCGTGAGTATGACGTCGACACACCAAAATATGCGCACGGCTCAGCGGTTTCGGTCTACAAACGCGAACACCCGTGCAACCGCACCTCCCTTTACGGCCGTACCGCCGTCCGACGGAACGCTCGCGCCAGCGGTAATCCCAGCGTCTGTTATGTTTTTTGAGCAGAAGATGTGATAGCCAGAGACTACATGACAAAACTGGATAGCGGACAGCTCACGCACTCACTTGTGAAAGTAGATGTGAAGAGCAGAGGGCTGGTGCCCTGCCTTTTATAAGCATTTTCTCAGGGTGGAATGGATGAGACCTCTCGTCCACAACACAGCCGAGCTGGAGTGCCCGCTGTGCGCACACATTTGTAACAAGTTATTGAAAATCGTGTTGGGCACACATGTTGTTTAGACCAGCCTCCAAGGCCCTGAAGTCCCACCATTGGACATTATGATTGCCGATTCGTATCAGCCAGAGTGTTCGGCGGCTTATAAAAAGTTACCTCCTTTGCGTTTCCACGGGGGAGGCCAGAATTTTGGAACCGTCCAATTTATCACTACCACGAGCACTCTTTCGGCGTTGCTCTCTTATTTCCAAGCCAGTCTCCTCAAGGTCATTTAATTTGCCAGTCCAGTAGCGGCAAGTGTTGATTTTCACTTTCATCCTCGGACATGACTAAGTTACTGCTGCTTCTGAGTTTTATCACGACATTGCGGAAGAGTATTTCTGGCTGGCCAACTTCATGGTTCGACACTCATTTGCTTTTGAATAAAAATACACCCCTATTTCATGTGCTATTAGAAAGTAGGTTTCAATGCTGTAAAATCAAAGACCAAATAAAGTATTGTTTTCATGGGCACTTTTGTTGTGCTAACCTTTTAATGGTGTGGTGACACTGTTTTCATATAACATTCTACTCTCAGTCTCAAGCAGTACAGAAGCTTTTCGAACACCTGATGAAGTACATTAAACAGTCATGGAAGTTTGAATTTTCTAAAGGTACACACTTGACACTGTATCCACATCAAACTTTCTAACACAGAAAGTAAGTTACAAGGACAATCTACACCTGTGCAGTAAACCTTCTAAAATTTCTCGTGCTGCTGTGCGTTCGGTCAGTATACAACGTCAATGCTCCAACTCTATCTTTTCGCCGTGGTGAGGTCCATTATTTGCAAACTGACGATACGATTTTATGCATGTGTGTTTCATACAAAAACGTCATGATCAAGTTTTCCCACTCTACCTCAACCTGTGTTGCGTCTAAATTTTGTACAAAATGCTCCTTTTGACTCGCCTTCTGAAATAAACGTATGATCAAACTTTTCAATCAAACGTATACATCAACCTGTGTTGCAGTATACACTTTGTCCAACCCCTGTCACTTTCTGACTCGCATTTGACATCACCGTATGATCAAACTTATAAATATACATCACACCTGTGTGCAGTATACAGTTTGTACCAAGCCATGATACACTTTTGTCTAGACTTATGAATCAACGTTCCTGATCAAACTTTCTAACTATCATCAACTGATTGTTGGCAGAATTAAATTTAGTACCCAGCCATGATACACTATCTGACTAGCCTTATTGAATAAACGTCATGATCAACCTTTTAATATACATCAACCAGTGTTGCAGTTATAACATTTTGTACAACCATGATACACTTTATGATAGCGTATGAATTAAAGTATGATCAACACTTTCTAACAATCATAACTGTGTTGCAGTTATAAACTATTTACAACCCCTGATACCCTTTGCCTCGCATATGCCTCCAACCGTTATGATCCAACCATTCTAATCTAAATTACCCTGTGGCTGCACAAAACGTTGTACAACCTCTGATCTTACTTTTGCTAGACTTCTGACATACCGACGATTGCCCCACTTTTCTAACTTACCTTACCTGTGCGGCAGTGAACCCATGTCAACCTGACACGAGCTTGTTCATAGCAAAGAGAGAAGTCTGTGATGAGTTGGTGTGGGCCTGAATGTCTCCCTTCTTCCAATTTCTTTTTCTTCTTGCCTTCATATCGAAGATATGTATCTGGTTGGGGACCCCTTTAGTGCCTTCGCGGAAGGTTCACGAGGGCCATGGGTGTTTGTCACAGACTCTCACTTTTTGCAAACCCTCTGCAACGGCAACCGCCTCTGGATTCGAGGCGGCAAGGAAGGATCTGTTGAAGTAACTTAATGGAATTCTTCCGATATTCGGCCGATCGAAGTTCTCCAGCTCTCAGTGATGTTAACGTTATACTGTAGGACCGGCCTCCGCCGCCTATGGCTGTTTGTGTGGAATTGGGGTGTAGTGATTGTGGGGATGTCACCGATGTTGTTTAAAGAGGGGAAGATGGATTCATACACTTTCTTTTTTACTCTTAACACATCATGAGAGGCCGCAATTTCACTGCGACTCTTATTTTATGTCCTTCACTTCCTCCGTCTCTTCACACGTTCGATCGTTATTATCATTTTGCCCACTCGCTTGCCACTCTCACCAACCCTGCCAACCTCCTCAACTCGCTCCTTTTTTTTTTATCCCCGCCATCATCTTCACCTTCTTACTCATCTTCTAATTTTCCTCGTTGCCTTAACCTCCTTCGCCGGTTTCTTTTTCAAAATATTATTTCACCCTTTACCATCCGCTTTTCCTCCTGCTCGTATCCCCTCTTCGCGTGGCGATGCGTGCCTCGGTATACACTCTCCTCTCCGCACACGAAATCCCCACACAACTCCTTACTCCCCTTAATCCTCAACATATCATTTTTCCTTTGTCTCAACTCAACTTCCTCACTCGAACTCTCATCACTCGCCTTCGTCACCACTTTCTCCCCAACCACGTCCTCAATCGTTGTCACCGCCTTCCTCACCTCTTCCCTTTCCAACAACTCTCCCTCAAACCACGTCTTGAACCCCTTCTCTCCGATGTTCCCACTCTCACACTGCATATGCGCCTTGATAAATTCTGCCTCATCCCCCATCACACATACCCGACAAGACACACACAACCTCAACATCACTTTCCTCTCATGGCCCATCGTCCCTCTTTAGCTTTTAAATGCTTCTTGAGCTCACTGCCTCTGGCAATCTTGCCGCAACTGCATTTGCCCACTAGCATCTTGACGTTGCTCGGTTTCGTCATGATAATTCTGTAAAGATAGAGTAAAATTTGATGGCAAGTGTTTATAGGATACTACTTGCTGATATGCATTGAAAGACTAAGTCATTTGATAACAAACGTTGGAATAAAATCGTCAACCAAAGTTAAAGAGCATGATTCCTAGCTTTATCCTAAATCCCAAAGTTTGATAGCAAACCTTGTCAGAGCACTCACCGTTCGTCTTGCAACTTGAAACAGGAGTGAAGACTAAAGAAAAGTCGCGGTTTATATACCCAGCGAGCACAAAGCCATGATTCAGACCTTCCTTATTTGGTCATGCTTTTGACTTGACAACAGCAGTTTTACCCTGTATGGGCATCGGCAGTCACCGTGCTTTCCGTTACCAACTCCCAACACAAAGACGGATTCCCCTATGACGCGAAAAGGTTTGACGTCAATGCTTGCAGTAACCGTCCCATTTTTACCAAGTTACAATGACAAACGATAGACGTTGCCAAGCCTGAGTTACTGAGGCTAGACGAAGAAGGCCTGATAGCAAGCCAGCAACCGTTTGGGTGTTAAGCTCTTGAATCCGTTACAGGCATTACTCAGAGGGGATCTTATCCCAGCTCCAAGGCCTCGACCCACAAATCCAACCTCGAGCGGATTGAGCGTGCGTCATATCACTGTGTTGGTATCCGGGCCCCAGTTTTGACATGAAAACCGGTGAAGTTATTTACAAGAGGAAACGACCCAAGTCACCGAGACTCATAAACGACTGCTTTTTATTCAAAAACTTTAATTATTATCATTAAATATGAATTTAAATTTTTCAGTATTTTAGTACTACTCATAAAACGTTTATAAGTAGTCTGTCACCTACAGCACAGCAAGAGCTGTCGAATGTTTTTTGAATCAAGTCTAAAGGACTTGTAGAAGCAAAGTTATAGCCGTTTGAAGATTTCGGCCTACTATCATCAAATGGTCAGTCATGCTATACTGACTAACCTATAAGTCTGACACCTTAACTGATATCAGCAATGGAAAGTCAGAAGTCCGATATCGGAACTCAAGAGAAACGACTTACCTGTAGTCAGTTTCTCAACTTCGTGAAATTCTTCTCCCGATCCCGTTCTTATATACCCTGTGAATATGCAATCGATAAGAGGGGGGGGGGTCAAAACATTATTTGTCACAAATTTGACGCTGATTCTAAATCTGGTCTCTGTTTTCCCGTCCGAGGCTTGCTTCACCCGCTAGAGCGATTTTCATAAACATTCTAACTCTGTCGTTTTTCGCCAAGGTCCCAAATTTCCCGACTTTTCCCGACTTTCTATGATGTCTACAACCAAAGTTGGAAGATCGTTGCCGAGGGGGGGGGGGGGTCAGAACTTTTTCTCTCCGATTGAGTTGGGAAGAAGATCCTACACCCAAAATTGGCCAAAACGTCCGAATTTGCACTCCGTTTTCCCATCCGAGGCCTCCTTCCACCCGAAAAACGACTTTTCTCATCACAAAACCTCCAACACCCGACTTTTCAACTCTGACGTTTTCCTGCCATTTTCCTCCCTAAACCCAGGAAAAGTGGACCAAACTGAGCTTTCCACTGCATTTTTCTCACTCTTAGCTTTCAAATGAGCTATCACACGACTTTCTACGATCTCTGGAACCAAAGTTGGAAGTTTGGCAGGAGGGGGGGGGGGGGTCGTCAAAATTTTTTCTGTCCGATTTCGCTGGAAACATCCTTCCTAACCCAAATTTCACGTAGATTCCGAATCTGGCCTCCGTTTTCCCATCCGAGAATTCTGCCCGAAAAATGGACTTTCTCATCCCAAAACCATCAAAACCCGCCTTTTTCCAACTCTGCGGTTTTCAGAGATTCCACCCCTTGCCTCCCAGGAAATCTCCTCCTGCCTTCCTTCCCCACCCAAAATTTCACGTAGATTCCGAATCTGAACTCCAATTTCACATCCGAACCCTCCTTCATGACGATTTCCAACTTTTCTCATCCCAAGACCATCAACACCCACCCTTTCCTCCCTCTATCCTTCCCAAATTCCACCCCTTCTCCCTTCGGAGATTCCTATCCTTGCTGGAAAACTCCTTCCTTCCATAGGGGGGGGGTAGGGAACTGTTTCCTCCTCTCGGACCCATCCTTCCATCACATCCTTGGCTTTCTCCCTCACCTTCCTTCCTTCCTTCCTTCCAGAGGGGGGGGGGCTGAGTCAGCATTTCGCATTTTGAACTTGCGCCTTGGATGGGATTACTACTTTTCTGGGCTACATTATTGGGCTTACAAAATCTGTCTATGTCGGTGTAAAATTATTAGTTTGAGAGCTTTTTCTAGATTGATAATTATTTTTTCTTAAATCTTTTTCTAGTAAAGTCTATTGTAGCAACTTGGAAAATTGCTATTTTTATTATCCGATTTTTAGAATGGAACATAGTAAACAGGGATTCTGCATAACGTCTGTTTACTTCTTATTGGGTAATTTCATCTTTGGTGTAAGTGTTAACTCCGTTTACCCGAGGTCGGAGTCAACACCGGAGTATACACCCGAGTTAACTCAGGTGTTAACAGTAGTTCCCTTTACTACGCAAATTCTTATATGTTCAACTTCAATTATCGGAAAATTTAATGATGCAAAATAAAAAGAATAATGAATAAAATTGTGTAGCAATAAAAAATATAAAACTCTATCATTAAAAGATCGGTTGTATTAAGAAATGAAGACAGTTCATAAATATTACGAAATTAATTTATGATAAATTTCACATAAAACACATACGCTGTGTAGATACGCTATATTCATGTAATTAAAAAAAATATGTAATAAAAAATATCAAAAACTGTCAATAATTTTATACGAGTCACTAATGATTCTCTGCATGTCGGACGATGAAGAAGCCTGATGAAGTTCTATCTCCAGTCGCGCTGTTTCAACTCGCAAGCGCTGCTTTTCCACCTGTAGTCGCTCCTGTTCGCATTTCAATCGTTGTTCCTCCAAGCGAAGTCTCTGGGCCAAGAGATCAGGCATCGTCCCTTGGTTGCGTGAAGAAGAAATTTTTTGTGATGTACATGTAGATGCAGATACTGGAGATGACGTGACGACTGATGTCTGACTTACGATAGAATTTGAAGTTTCCTGCAGTTCGGTAAAACTCACAGATTCGTTATTGGTTGTGTCTATGGCGCCAGGGTACTGATTCAAAACCGGATTGGCTTCTCCTAGGATGTCCATGACATGATTGTCATTCTCCGAAATATCAATTTTTCCACCACTACCGGTCTGTTTTCGTTTGCGAATATTTTCTTTTACTCTACTCTGTATGTTATTCCACTTCTTCTTCAACTTCTCAATATAAAAATTCTTGCCGGTTGACACAAATAATTTTTGTTGAACAGAAGTCCATCCAATCTCCTTCTTCTGTCGCATTTCGTTGGTATGGCCTTTTTTAAGGAGAAAAGTATGCTCCTTAAGTATGTGCAGGAACACTGTTTCCGTCTTCTCATCCATTCCGTCGTGCGCATTGAAAATAGTATGTTTGGTGTTCTGTGCAAACACAATTGAGTGCATGAATAAGAATGTCCTTGATCTCGCTAACCAATGATAATGTTCAATCTGAGAAGATGACGTCAGTCTCTCACGTCAGACAACGATCGTGTTGTAGACTAGTTCGACTTTTTCAAGTGAATCATCCTGCATGCGACTTGGGTAGTCGTACTGGAGAAAGTCGAACTACCCTGGTCGAAGTTAGACTTACTATTTCAACTTTTATGCATACGGCCTCATTCAAAGAAATTTTAAAGCATTCTGCAAACATATGTTGTTATCTTTCACAGTCTTGGTCTACAGTCCAAACACTATACTCCAGAAAAGCTATGAAAGATGCGAATGTCTCAAAACAATTCAAAGCATCTGAGTAACTTAGGTTGAAAGCATTGTCATGACATTGTTGCATATTGTCTACCAAAAAAATAATATTCAACGTAGAGAAGAAATCGCTAACTGTACAAGATAATGAAATTTCAAAATGAAAATTAAAATAATGAATAAAATTTGAATACTCGAATAAAAAATAAAGTAAAGCAGTAAAAGCAAATGATTCCCTTTTCAAAGCATTTCGAAAAATGGGATTTTTAAAACCGTATCATAACACACCGGCTCGTTGATATTTCGGATTCTGGTACAAACTTGAAAAGTATTATGCATGCTACAGTATTAATGAAGAAAAATGTCAAGATGTTAGCTTGATGTGAAAAGACTGGCATGAAAAGCTGAAATATGATGTGATACAATAAAAAATTTATTCACCTTTTATTGCACAATACACTCCCTTATCATCACCATATTAAGTATCGTGTAGCATAAAATCTTCAACCAATCGTGTGTTCCTATAAAGCATCGCTTGAATTTGTTCGTGTCCGAATTTCCACACCATTTGAATTATACAACTGCCCAGATATCCGAAAATTATCTTGTTCCCCAACGGAGAGTAGTAGATAATGAATAAAACTGCCAACTGTGGACTCACGGTGTATTTCATTTTTTTGAATGCTGCACTTTCGATAAATATTCCTTCAATTAAATTAAATATAAAAGATGCTGAAATAATTGCATATTCTACCATTTTTTGATGTCTTGTATCATATTCTGAAGTATGAAGGCATGTACGAATAATGCTGCTGATTACGGTTGAAAATACTAGGAATAGAAACAATGTAATTCCATTTTGCGCTATCACGTATGTTACACACCGATCAATCAGATTACAATTGTCTTCTTTCCAATTATAGGAGTGAAATGCACTTACTAACAAAAATGAGGCAATCCATGTGAAATGAAGAAAGTAATACCACTTCGGATTTTCTGGGGTATGGAAGATTAGGATAATTGCAATAATCAATGCATAGATGCTTTCACCACCACTTGGACTGTGAAATAACAGATATTTCTCGTGATAGCCCTCATTTTCACTGAATTTGCGATCGAGTAATACGTTAATGATAGTATAAAACATGAGGATTCCAATGAGAAGAAAATTGAGATTCCACAAGTGCATAGACCAGCCAAAAGAATCCAAATCTTTTGGGAAGGATTTTGAAGTACTTTCAGCGAGCATGTAGAAAAATGATTCCCTTGTGCAATGAATCAGGACAGTTACTCGGTAAAGATTGACAACAAAGATTGCTTAAATTAGTCTTTAAAAGTTCAAAGCAAATTTATTTCCCACTAACCTTGGCAGTGCGAATAAGGTTAATATTCTCTCTCTCAGTAAAGTTGGGATTCTCATTTGTTGACAGCAGATATGACGGTGCGCACGCTCGTAACAACGATTTATAGATTAGAATGTCACAATTTGTGAAAAGTGCATTCACTGGTATTGATCGAATCTTACTGGAGAGGTAAATTGTTGTCCATGAATATAGGAAACATAGAAAGGCAAACAAAAGGGTTTCCGCATACATAGGATTTTGTATTAGCTGTCAATACAATCTCATGAGCATTATCCAGATGGTCTTATCTGATTTTGGAACAATGTTATTCTCCAATCGTGCTAATTCTTCTCTAAACTGTGAAGTGGAAAATTTATCGAAGCTGGCAGAGGGTTGAAAAACACATTTGATGTCAATAGAGTTTATAGCGGACAGGATTTATAACCAAGGCCCAGACCCAGTTTCAGCCCGTTGAAGTTTTTCATTTTTCTCCTCGGTCCGGCCTGAGATTATAATTTTTTCAAGGTCCGGCCCGTTTTATTCAAAGTTGATAATCATTTGAATACAATTGTAAATTTTTCTTGGATTATCAACTTTTACATTTCATGATTCGCTCAAGATTCACTCGAGGTATATGAGTATGCTTAAACTAAAATATGCTACCAACGAAATGTAATTTTTGATGAATGCAATAATGCAGTTATTGTACATATTCATAAGTCAGAATATGTAAAACCGTGCTTGATTTTCAAATCGCAATTGCGACTTGCGACCGCAAAGGAAATTCCCATACGATCAATGAATAACTCTGCCAGCAAACCGCTTTGAAACGAATGTGTGACTTATTCTGTGCAAAATGATCTGATCTTTTAATGCATTGATAGCAGCACTCTTTCGGTGACGATGGTGTGTGCAAGTGTGTGTCCGGGGAAGCTCATATCCTTGTCATCAATGGTGATATGAGCGCTCGTCATGATCACATGTTTACAAACCGAGCAAATGGAACTCGATCGTGGATTGAATCAGCATACTCGTAAAAGAATTTAACAATTAAATGCCTCCAGCTAGGCATTGAATTGCTAAATCGATTCTCCGAGGTCGCCTGGAAGCGGTTGCATTGCTGGCATAAAAGAAATTTGTATTTTAAGAACAGGTCAAAGACTTTCTTGAAATTCGGCGGCTTGGGCCAGGTCCTCACTCTGGTTGTCAATACCCGATATCTTGAAGGCTAGTCTGGTGTAAGCTAATATGTATGTCAAGTTGGTGCGCTATTTTTCATCTGACAAATTTGGTAATTATTACTACTCCATACCAAGACATTCGGGGCGAAGTTGATGTCATTATTATCTCCAGGAGTGTCATATAACATAAGCAGCAGCGGTGACGTAACCGGATCATTCGGGTCACACTAATAACCCGGTCATCGGGTCAATGCAAACATCCAGGGCCAGCAGTTTAATAAGTGACCCGGACTGTTATATTTGCATTTTCCTGCACTTCTAGCCATTGAGTGTGCTAATAAGCAAATTGCGGAATTATCGCAAATTATTCATTATACTAAGTTTAAACTATTGGTGAACTGAAAAGGAATTGATTATTTTCTATGGCGAGAAACTAAAGCAAGACTAATTGTGCTTAGGTAACTTGTTGTGTAGAGCACATGTCAGATGATCACTTGTCGACACGGCTACGAAATAGAGGTGTGCAAACCCCAACTGAACCCGAACCGACCTCAACCGAATTCGCACTCACGAATTTATTCCGGGTTTATATTTGGGTTGATTGTAGAATATTCGGGTTCTATTTTAGGTCCAAAAAAACATGATACTTAGAAAGTTTTGAATATGTTTTGCGTTTTGTTCATTTTCTTTGTACATGTACTTGTGAGCTACTTATTACAGAAGGTTGAATACATTTCTTCAATCGCATAACTATTACAAACGGCATATCGTGCCTCTTGCTTCATCAAACTGCAGATTATCTTTTTCAAGTGCATAGTAAGTGAATGTACATGAAGGCCTAATAGGTCAAATATTTGAAATAATATTTGAGGAAAATTATTATGTGATGAAGCATGGAACTGCACTACAGTACAAAGAAGCGATAATAAATGTAAAATTATTCATATCTGCATTTCGATGTGACATACAGGTCCACGCATTAAAATGATGCATCGAACCGATGCAGCTAAAGATAATGGCTTTATTATCATTGTTGCAATTGTTGACTACATTCGCATTCCTGATTGATATGCAATTTATGTCGATGTGATTGCAATCGATTCTAGTTGATCGTGTTAATGGTGCCAGTCATTTGTGTACTTCACAAAGGCTGAGGCTCAAATACTGGGAAATCCATTCTCTACAGTCGAGCAATTTGAATTTTTATTGAAATTGATTATATATTGTGTTCTGGTTTTTTATCGATAAAATTTTCTGGTCAGGTCGGGTTAAAAATCATGGATCGGTTTCGGTTTTCAATTCATAGCCGTTACGCATCTATGAGGCGCCATGAGTGTGCGAACTCTTCAAATCCAGTTACCATCGAACGGCGATCATCGAGTCTGAGAGATGACAAGACAATCGTTGCTATTCATTTTAGTCAGATATCCCCTTCCTTCGCAATCAGGAATAGTGAAAATGTCTGTGCATTAATTTTAAACAAGACACGTACCAGTAAAGATAAATTTGGGAAAATTCTTTGATCTTGTCATGTGTACAGCTTTTCCTAGACTCTTGACATCGATTCACAACCAACATGATTGGAGTCATAAAGTTGCCGCAAAACCGTTGCTGTTACGAACACTTGAGATGTTACTGATCTTGCGTTAGGATTGTGACAAGTTTTGCAAAACTTGAATTCAACTAAGCTGCAATTGCCGAATTGTTTAACTGGCAGCTAATATGGATAAATACTGCAAAATATTCAGAAAATTTGGAGGAATATGCAAATTTCGTGTAAATTCAGGTATGGGAGCACATTGATAGAGAGATGTGCATGAATGTCGAAAATGTGTGTGAACTACATCTTCTGATTATTCACGAATCATAACTAAAAAATGCACGGCGTGTTATGAATCCATGTCTAGGCCTATTCCAAAGCATGTATTTGCTTCTCTTCCAAATTTCGAAGCAATTACATAGCCAAGATTTATATAAACAAGCTAAAGAATACTGACTGCAGTAACATATTCCCAGCTTTCATGTGTGTCTGAGAGGTGAAATACCTCCTCGCTCCATTAAATCCTTGGATGAGATTTTGTGGGGTGAAGAAAATTCAGAGACAGATTCACACCAAGACTCGATATGCTCCGTCGACTGTTAGTTTTCAAAATTCTATAACGTTGTAAACATAGGTTATAAACCGCATTAAATAGAAATGGCCTGACGGCCGTGCGAAAGAGGTAAATTTGACTTTGTTCCGCAATGTCTTTGAATTGAATAGTACTTTTGAGGCACTTGCCGTAAAAGACTAGCGCGCACTTGTACACTGAAAAATCATTGGAATACGATTTTCATTTTCGCTTAAGATAAACTATCAAGGTGGGTCATAAACACCGATTAACTATCTTTACTGCATTTTATTAAATAGTCAATCTGTGATCACTGCGCATTTCAACAAAACAAAATAGTGCATTATGTAAGCTGCATTTAAAAGTGAACTTTGGAAAATTCAACCATGCAATGTCGAATTCGCCATCGAACAATTTGTATTACATAGAGTTGCGTCAGATGTAGTGAGTCGATCAATTATCTCCGACTGAGATGAGATGTTGAAGTCCCTCAATGCGCTCAATAATAACATACTGTACTCTCCTACTATTCACCAAACAGAAAAATCCATTGGTGAGAGATCGGGGCTATGAGGTGCATGTGTGCATGTACATGCACAACAATAATGATGTCTCCCCAAATTCTGTGCTTCGCCATCTCAAGTAAAAGGCAATTCTGTAAATCATAGAGTGAATATATAGTAGGCAGAGTGTCGACTCAAAAACATGTCAGCAAACAATATATATATATATATATATATATATATATATATATATATATATATATATATATATATAACAGCGTCAAATATATCAGCATGCAGTAAAAATTAATGTCAGAAGATTAAGTTTTTCACGTAGATTGCGTGCCTGCTGTCCAAAAAATCAGTTTTTAGAAGGCTAAATTTTTGTAAATTTATTTCTGTGTTAATATACCAGCGATTTGGTGTTTAAAACTTTAATGTATGTATATAAGTAGTATGAAGCTTATTAGATATCAAAAAGAATGAAGATCCACTAACAAATATCCTAATGAAGCGGAAATAAAGTTGATTATCAAGGAAATTCATAAATCACATCATAATGCAAGATTGCAAGTCTTTATTTAAAAATTGAGATCTTATATTCTGCTTCATAGCTCAAATTTCAAGTTTCTAACTTAGCAAATATAATTTCTAGGTAACTGAAAGTGCGCATCTAGCCGAATTCATAATCTTTATTGCTCTGGAGGCCTTTCGCCAGTCTTCTCAACAGAACATACCCGGCAGAAAGAATGCAAATAAGTGATGACAAATGAGAAGTACAATTACATGCAAAGGAAATGGCTTCACCACGGAAGATAAATACCAATTAGCAGCTCACGTTGCTAGCACAAATTTGCTTGAAGTACCGAATATGGAAAGCTTCAGAAATGCGTAATAACCTGTCATTTCTAGTGAGAAAGACAATTGAAATCTTGTCACGAAGATATCTACGATCGCAATTACAGTCAATGACATGAGAAGCTTTTGATGACCTGACGTTTCCTGATGGATGCGTTTGACCTGACACATTCCTAATTGGTTCATCAGAGGTGACAGTCGCCGCAGTTCCTCTGCCATAGCTTCTCATGTCATTGACTGTAATTGCGATCGTAGATATCTTCGTGACAAGATTTCAATTGTCTTTCACACTAGAAATTCTCATACGATGATGAAAATCATCCCAGCAGCCATTTATAATAGAATATAATGCTTACTTATTCAAATTACTAATTGAAGTAGTCCTAATGAGGACTGATGGCGTTCTCCAATCCGCAGGTGTACAGATGCAATGCTACTGTAACCATTGGATTAATCAGTTCTTAAAAGAACTCAATGGAGCTTTCTCGTGGCAACGAATTAAAATTGATCAGCTTTGGCCCAATATCTGGTAAAAAATGGAAATCTTAAGATTTGTAACACTACTCATTCTTACTCACTACTCTAATACCATAGATTCCAAACATTGCCACATACATGTTCAAAACAGACGTCTAATATACTGTACCTTACCGACTACAGATGCTGGTAGTGGAAATACAATAGGACAATGGTCATCATAGGTTAAGGAAATTAAAAATGGATATCATAAAATAACAGGAGACAGATGGATAAAAATTGGAAAAGTGGAGGTAAGACATGGAAATACAATAATGCTACTACACCGATTCTGACACTACACATGGTGGATAAGTGGAAAGTGGATAATGGAGGCAAGCAATAGAACTACAATAACACTCTACTACACCGAAAGCAATGAAATTATACACACTATACCTAAGAATGGAAAATACTATTTCTTCACTTGAATTTGTTATCGCCAGTTTCTTAATCCGTCTATAGTACTTCATATAATTCCACATTTCTTCATTTGTTCTTCATTTGAAATACAATACATCGATCACTACTTCAGCTACCGATTAAGGGATATAAAACATAATACTGCAGTCCGTCAGTCATCAGCAGGTACTCGTCTAGTTGTGCTTCGACCCTTAACCTGAACGCTCAAACCCAGACGAGCGGGGTCCCACACATAGTGGCTGACAAAATACTGAATAGGTAATGATATGTCTTGAAAGATATGCCACAAAGATAAGTCAGACATCATTCAAATGTTACGTTTCCCACATGTAAACTTATCCTTTCATTAAGTTCATACAATCAATAAATACATTTTGCTTTTTGCGATCCGCACATGTAAACAACTCCTGTACATCAATCTTTGCATTTTCGATTCCCACAAGTAAACAGATAGTGTTCATCCTCGAATCCCATAAACATGTAATCGATGTGTGATAAATATGTAATCCGCCTTTACACAAACTTCGCCTCATACATCAAGACTTAACAATGGGAGTTCTCTCATCTCCCGTAAGCCACGCTAAGCGCTCTGCATTCACTCTTCACCACCCCCCCACAATGACAGGTTATTACGCATTTCTGAAGCTTTCCATATTCGCTACTTCAAGCAAATTTGTGCAAGCAACGTGAGCTGCTAATTGGTATTCATCTTCCGTGGTGAAGCCATTTCCTTTGCATGTAATTGTGCTTCTCATTTGTCATCACTTATTTGCATTCTTTCTGCCGGGTATGTTCTGTTGAGAAGACTGACGAAAGGCCTCCAGAGCAATAAAGATTATGAATTCGGCTAGATGCACACTTTCATTTACATGTATCTACAAAGTCAAATGGACGTAAATGTTTCAATTAGCAAATATAGTTAATAGCGTTTTTTCACCACGGATCTGCAGAGTTAGGACTCTTATGCAAATTATTAACTAACAGACTGTATTCTGCGTTCAATGAAAATCACTGCAAAATTGAGCAATATACGGTTAGATCGATTGATATTACTAGATGGAGTTAGAATTCAACTACTATTTATGTGGATTAGTCTATTTCAATATTCACATAGGCATGTGATTTTATGATTAATTAAATTTATATTTCATTTCTGATCCGAATCTGAATAATATTGTGGACCATTTACATCTTTTAAAGTCAGTCATGATCATTGTCTTTAATTCAGACATTTTTCGCTTTCATGCAGTGTCAGGTTGCTTGTGACATGATCAAGCTCATAAAAAAAACTCCTCTTGATAAGGCTGAGCATTAAAGTAATATTCATTTCCATGGAAACGAATTTAGTAGGCTTTGCCTCTCCAAGGTTGCTACGACATGTAGGATTTGCAAAATACCATTCTTCGTCGGTTTTGCTATCATGATCTGTCAATTCCGTGTTAATTTCCCTAAAACTGTTGAGATTTGCATATCTCATATGTGGTGCTGGATCACAACTGGAGTTCATACAATGAAATCGAAACTGCATGCACATTGGGGACTTAATTAATGCTGAGTTGCTAAGTTACACTTGCTCTACATGCATGCTGTAAATGTTAGCTCTAAATATCCAACTAGATCATGCACAAACTCAGAGGAGATGAATTTTACTCAGCTATAGCCAATGACATACATTTCATATTTCCAATCCATCATTTTAGCATCAAATTTTTCGCATGAAAAGAGTGAAGATGCTGGAATAATTGCATGTGGTGGGCAGAGATTCAAAAGTGCAGTCAGTTAACAAGGTACGTGTACCTTCAAGATCATTTATTACTATCTTACGGATGGTATTTAAAATGTGGGTGTGGGAATAGGGAAAGCTAGTACATTAAATGTGCCTAATGTACACCAAACTTTGGTGTCAACAGTGTTAGTGTCACAACAGACAATCCAATGTAAAATTAACATTAATTTGTATTAGACCGCTGTATATGCATGCCAAGAGAAAACGCCTAAAAATGGTCGAAATCTCGAGATTGAATTAAATAATGTAGCTTAATATGTAATATATCTATTTGTACCCACTAAATTTACATAATACTAGCCAGAGGAAATAAGCCTGAACTTTTGCCAGTGCTTAGAAACTTATCTATTTTCTTCTTAGAAATTGTGAATGAGAGTGGCTAACAAATTGAACTGCAGAAAGTATGCATACTTATTGAAGTTGCATGAAATACAGCAGCTGCAATTTTTTAATTGAATTGGTCGAGATTTGTATAATAATAATTTCTCAAAGATCGAGAGCATGCAAGTTTAATCAGGGTCAGACAGCTGTTTGTCTTTCTAACTGAAACTTTTGTGATTTCATCTTCACTTCCCTTGACTTAAGGGATGTGTTTCTGTGATCAAAAACGTCAGCTAGTTCGGTGTTTCATTAGCAAAAATTACAGCCCGGTGACGGTAAAATCAGTGATTTAGAATACGATAGAAAATTACCGACAGGCAGGAAACACTGAAACTTGTTTTTTGGGCAATGATTTAAAATTCCCATTATCTCTGTATCAATGAGTGAAGCATCAATCTTTCATAACCTCTACTTTTGCATAAATGAGATCTGCAGCACTTTCAACTTTTGTCTTAATTATCATTTCTGTTTGAATTGTCTTCCTACCAGAACAATTGAAAAATATAACCCAGAGTTTTTTCTAAGGATTTGTTACACGTCATCTGATCATAGCCGCGGCTCATTAGAACACTAGCGCTCTGTTTCCATAAATAGCTTCAAAGGAGTGCCGTGAATTCACTTTGAAACTTCACGTAGATTCAGAAGCTTTATGTGCCATAGTCATTTGGGATGCATGACTCCTGTGCGAGTTCGGTTTGCCTTAAATCGATAAGTAGCTTGTGGGTATATCCTAATTCATAAATTATATTCTCCTCTGATTTGCGAAAATTCACTGAGTTTTTGTGTCCATAGTCACAAAAGCATTTGTATGGTGGACAGTATAATATTTATATATATATATATATATATATATATATATATATACATTGTGTTGTTGGGACAGATGAATAGCGATCTCAGCCAACCCACTTTCACACTGAACACAAAAGGTGTAAATTGGAATAGTTTCACATTATTTGTTGCGATTTTTTGGCCGCTTAACGGTTCCATGATTTCACAAATAACATATATCTGGAGATATGGTGATAAAAAGATATTGAGCAGTTCACAAGCGCACAAGGCAATAACGCATATGTCCATAACATTTCAATGGAAGGCATAACCTCCGTTTTGTGATATGCTCTTTGTAAAACTAACTTTCCATTCCTACGCAGGTGACAGTTTCAATTAATCAACGAAGGAAGAAGAAAAAAATAACGTTGCGAGCTCAAAATGGAGCACCAGAGAATGCATATTCGGTATCTACTCTTGTGTCACGTTCCTGATCTGAAGCAGTACTGAATGATCTTCATGAATTTCTATGTCTCATGACCTGGCCAATCCACCTTTTTCTTCTACTCGTTTTTTGAGGTTGCTGCTTTATCGTTTTCTGTGATCGTCAGAGCAGGGGATAATTGCAATTAAATGCTCCCATTTAATTGATTGCTACACTTTATCTATTATTATTGCTTGACGGACGACAAATGACCCTTATCGTGCAATAAATATCTTCAAAAAATTCATCGCTGCAAGACTGTTAAAATCTGCTATCGCACTGTGATTGCATGTAGTCAGATTCAGATTTTAATCTCTAAGATCTTAGGGCACTAAGCTAAAATTTGGACAGTCGGATGCTCATTGTATTAAATCTTGATTGGCTAATATAATTGATAATGGGCGCAATCGCGTGATGACGGGAATAAGTTGCAATCACGGATAAACTAAAACTTGACAACCTTAAGAAATGAAAAATTAAGCACGAGAATGGACTACGTGTTGTCGTTACCTTTTCCCTGCACTGCTATAGGTTCTCTTCGGCTCCCTGCGAATGGATTCCCTCTTTTTCCTATGTGAGTGTTATCATGACAACGGAATGGCAGTGGTGGCGTTGAATTTTAGTGACTGAATAGAAAAGGCGGGTGCGCTATACCGGTCCGTGAAACCCAATAGTTTGATTATTGTATTAGTAAACCGGCCATTGCTAGTTTAAGCCATTGAAGTCTAGTAATAGTCATACACATCAGAAATACAAGTCGTACATGTATTTCTGTACCGCAATTGTCCAAAAAGTTCTATGTATAAATCTGAGTCTAACTTCCGTAGCGTCATTTCATGAGAGAACACACTATGAAGACGCTAACTTCGCATTCGATAGGTATCTTTTTTTTAAATTGAAGAACAGTATTGACGAGATGAATAGATTAAAGCATTCTATATATTCCGGGAGCACCGATAAGGGCTCCGGTGTCGTCTTACTGGACAAAAGCGACTACATCGGAAAGATGGAGGATCTTCTAAGTGATCCTTCCAAATTTAAGTTGTGCAGGAAACAGAATGATGATACGAGCAAATTGGAATCTGATATTGGGAAATTCCTCAAACAATATGTAGCAGATGATGTTATTTCGGAATCTACATATCGGAAAGTTATGCCCCGGGGATCTCAGATACCACGTCTGTATGGATTGCCTAATATCCACAAGGATAACGTGCCTCTACGTCCTATTCTAAGTATGTGTGGCTCGCCGCAGCATCATTTAGCCAAATGGTTGGTACAAGTTTTGAAACCAGTGGAGAAGGCAGTGAGTGGATACACTACGAAGGATTCGTTCCAGTTCTCCAGTGACATTCGCGATTTAAAGATCAAGGATGGGGTAATGGCCTCTTTTGACGTAGTGTCATTATTTACAAACGTCCCGTTATCCGACACAATCGACATGATCGAGGAAATCATCTTGACTCATGGACTCCAACTACAAGTTGAATTTCCAATCATCAAGCGGCTGCTGATATTGACTGTAACCCAAGTGCAGTTTCTCTTCAACGGGAACTACTACCATCAAATCGATGGTATTGCCATCGGGAGTCCACTCGGACCAACTCATGCAAATATCTTCCTTGGACATTTGGAGAAGAAGTTGGAGAACAGCATCAGGAAGCATTGCTATTTCTACACAAAATATGTTGACGATGTATTCATCATTAGGAAAAGTGGTGACAGTGTAGACAGTCTGTTGAACCTTCTCAATTCCCTACATTCAAATCTTTCATTAACATGTGAAATGGAGATGAAAAGTTAACTTTCATTTCTTGATGTTCTTGTGAGGCGCAAAGACGATGGATCACTGAACTTATCGATTTTCCACAAGTCGTCTTGGTCGGGGCTTTACACTCATTATAAAAGCTTCGTTCCACGATCTTACAAGATTGGGATGATCAAAACTTTGTTTTGTCGTGCGAATCGCATGTGTTCTCCAGAAGCTCTTCCTCACGAGAAAGAATTCCTGTATGATATTTTGCTCCGCAATGGTTATCCGGAACAACTGATTACCAAATACAGTTGTCTTCAACCTCGTGTCATCCAAATTGGGCCACAGAAGAAGATAGTCACCCTTCGAATACCTTTCAAAGGCGATGTGTTCAACGATCGAATGAAACGACGACTTCAGCAGGAAGTGAGCAATGTCTACTCGATGGTGGAACTACGAGTGATTCCAGTCACCACACCTCAATGGCGCCAAAATCCCAAATATAGAATCCCTCTAGAAGCCGAATCAAACGTCTTGTACCAATTCAATTGTACTTGTGGTAGCAAGTACATCGGCCGAACGGAGCGGAGGCTATCACAAAGGATGGCTGGATGAACATGTACCATGATGGCTTCTCAATGGTGATCGACGTGCCAAGGCTAGTAGACATGCAAGTGCAATAACAAAACATCTGTTGCTATGCAGCCCAACAAAGCCTCCTAAGTCTTGCTTTAGTGTTTTGAGACGGTGTAGAGGAAAGACACATCTATGTGTCCTCGAAGCACTGTTCATCAAGGAGTTCCAGCCTGATTTGTGTATCCAAAAAGAGACCGTCATAAACCTACTTCTTCCCTGGTGACTATTCCTTCCTTTGTCATATCTTCCCTTTGATCGTTTTATCTAATTCCTTTTCTAATTATAGTATTGATGTTATGACAAGTAACCTGGCAATTGATAAATTTATCAAATCTCAACAGATGTAACCACCACGAGACATGTTTCGGCCTGTTGGGCCTCATCAGTCGTGGGTAGGTTTGAACCAGCGACGTTGGAGCTAGAGGACGTGCAAGCATACTCTCTAACCACAAGGCCACCGGACCATCTGTTGAGAGCGTGAATTAGCCAGGAAGGCACTGCTTTAACGCAGGCACGTGGAGGGCGGACTGCTTTCTGCAATCACTTAATACCGCATCCGAGATTGAGGCGCTTCACGCAGGCGCTACTCATTACATGTTTAGACAAGTAACCCGGCAATTGATAAATTGATCAAATCTCAAGGTCCGGTGGTTAGAGGGTATGCTTGCACGTCCTCTAGCTCCAACGTCGCTGGTTCAAACCTACCCACGACTTATGAGGCCCAACAGGCCGAAACATGTCTCGTGGTGGCTACATCTATCGTCGGGCAAGTGATTGAAGATGGACGCCGGTGTTTAAAATATCTCTCATAAATAAATATTGATTCAACTTAGATGCTGTTTTGACGTGAATCCTCATGAAAATGGTACTTATGGGTTATCTCCCCCACGTTTTCAAATTTGTCTAAAAGCCGTAGAAATGAATCAATCGTCACAAAACTTTGAACACACGTAAGTGAGGATATTCTCGCGCCACATCCCAAATTTTGGGCAAATCGGAGAAGTACTTTTTGAATTATGAGCGAAAACCTGAAGTGCAGCGATGCCGGCAGCTTGGTCTGACTTCTTATGACCTCATCGTCTGAGCAGAAGGCATTTGAGGTCAACAAAGTCATTTCTCGACAACTCGTGAAGCGATGATGACCAGGCCACACCCCTCACATTAATATGCTGCTTAAAAAGGTGTGGCAAAGTAGTTGTAGTGGGAAGAATTCAAATGGCAGGATGAGACGAAGATGGAGAGAGAACAAAGCACACACGAGTAGCAATCATGCGTTGAACATACGAAGTCAGATCAACTGTTGACATCGCTACACTTCACGTGATCGTCTCTCATGCAAGAAGTAATTTATCTTGCATTTTTAGTGACTGGCATACATTTTCACATGTATTGATTGAATAAGCATCTGCCTCTATATACTCCTTTGCAACCAATAAATGAGTTTTAACATTGTCAAAATGTGACGTGGTCACAACCTGGTAAAACGATGTTGCGGAGCAGGTCCTGCCCGTCATTTGAAAAAATCAATTTCATTGCAAATTATTACAAATTATATGTCGCAATTAACTGATTGCAGCTGCTATCAAAAATTTGCAATTATGTGATTCCCATGATCGAACATTTGCAATTATTTCTCGATGGATGATAAATCAGTCCGGCAGCCAGAGCGAGTTTCTGCAAGGAACGAGGCCGAAAATCAGACTTTCACAGAGTGATGTATACTTTATATATATTACGAATCTGCGCGTCTAACAAGTTCTAGTTAGTTCCTTATCTTATCAGACAGAATCAAAGAAAAACACATATTAATCCAATGGACGCAGATTGATTTTTTGGTAAAAATGACATTCTCTACTTTTATTAGCTGTTTACATTATTGTTATTATCTTCATTAAAACTTTTTTTTCAAAGATCCGGATTGGAATGTTTGATGAACACTGGGGTGCGTGTTATTGTACATCTTATAAGCATTGAATGTCAAGAACCAATGTAATTGGGGATATAATAAAAATATTACAGCAAACCGTGCAATTTACTCGTAGTAATTTGAAGCTCTCTCAAGGCATCATTTTATTTATTCTTTTCATTTAATTCATTGAATCTTCTGTAAACATTGCGTACAAATATCAACCTCAGATTCACTCTCAACACATGTGCTTGATTTCTAAGTATTTGATGATATTATTGCCATGCATAAAGGTGAATGTGACAAGATGAGACTGTCTGTAATGCCCTGCGTAAAATTCGCTTTGTATCTTCATCATGCAAAATATTTACAGTTGTACTTAATCGATCAAAAATCAAAAAAAATCATGTCTAATAGATTACTAATAAAGACATGATTGTGGACACATACACTTCATGTCCATTACTTAATAATGAAATAGTTCATCATTATGATAATCGATGATTAATCAGCAGATTCAACATGCGGAAGTTCATAAAGATATTTATTGCCCTGATATCACGGTGCCTCTTTAAGAGTTGACGACAGAAACGACAGTGAATTGGCAAATCCAGGAAAGAACATCACGGACACGACTACAACTCAATTGCCAAGACGTCAGGGTCTACGTTGCATAAGATGCTGCAAATAAAAATGCTGATAAAAGTGTGATATGCTACAACCAAAATCTATAAGCAAAGTGAAGTAATTACAAAATAAGTTAGAGAGGAAAAGTCAAAGAATCAAAACGTAAGTAAAAAAAAGCTCTTTCTGTCTACACAGCTGTGGTTTGGAGAGACATATGAGTACCGCCTCGCTGATGCGGAACTCCAATGTAGTTCTACAGAACTTTGCAGCTCTGACGTTGTCTCTTGAGCCAAGATGAGGGCACTCCAAGTTATGCTTTGTAATGGAGGAGGAAGAGAGGAAAAGTCAAAGAATCAAAGCGCAAGTAAAAAAGGGCTCTTTCTGTCTACACAGCTGTGGTTTGGAGAGCAAGCATTCGAAGGCAAGCACTCAGAAGTAATCCAGTGCCTAAAGGACCAGAACCCTTTAGTCTTCATGAGCTATGAAGGCAATTCCACAGTGATCTGCAGTCGTCAACATACGTGGATTAAATGAAACTAATTCTCAGTGATCCCGAGAAGTTTTGCGAACTGTCTATGAACCTATCGACTGGAATAACACAGGCTCTCAGCGATCCATACAGCGAATTGTGTGTGACATTGTGAATATAAGACAATTGTCACACCACGCTGATAAATTCATTCCAACTGCTGCTGTGGTACGCAGGATGCACGGTCTCTCCAAGGTGCACAAGCAAGATTTTCCGTGCCGTCCTATCTTGTCGATGAGTGGTTCAACTTATCATTCTTTGGCAAAGCGCATCGACGAGTGGTTCCTCAGACCAGACCTCCACCTATTCAAGACCCACACTGTTCCAGTTTTCTCGAATGGTGCAGAATCTTTCTGTTGATGATGATCAAGTTGTGTTCACTGCCGACATCAAAAGTCTCTTCACAACATGCCGTTCGGGGAAACGATCGACATCATCTGGGACACGTGGTGCCGCGTCTTACGTGATCCACTAAAATGCCATTTCTGAATGCAATCTTCGATTGCTCCTTCAATCAGAAGCGAAAGACGTGAAGTTTGTTTTCAACAATAATTTGTACCAGCATGGTGATGGCCTTGGAATGGAAAGTCCTCTCAGCGGTTCGCTCGCCGATGTGCTTGTTGGACATTATGAACGTCATCCTCTCAGCTCAAGAGCGACCAACTACTGTCTTCGCTCGTATGTTCGATACGCCGATGACATCCATGTGATCATTGACCAGTGCCGTTCGAACGAATTCAAGGGCAACTTAGCCGGCATGCATCCGTCCCGGCAGTTTCACTTTGATGATGGGACTCACTTCCTCGATGTCAATCTGCACCGGGATGGTCCGGCGATCAAAACGTCGGTTTATCGTAAACCCAATTTCACCGGTCTTTACATCAATTACAGTGCCTTCTGCCCCAAACAATATGGGATCAATTTGGTGAGAAACCTGTACGATAGAGGAAGAAAGCGTTGTTACGTTGAGTATTCCGCTGAAGAGTCAGCTTTCCTGTGAGTTGCTCTGAGCAGAAATGGCCACCCTTACTGGTTCATCGACAGGCACAGCCAGCCCATCAACAGACAGGAAGTTGCATCAGTGGCAAAGAAGAAGATCCTATTTGGCATCCAGTGCATCGGAGAAGTATCTACCCGAGAGATGAGTCACATCAAGAAGACCATTGAGCGAGTCTACCCTCATCTCAACGCCGTGCAGTGGTATCGAACAGGGAAACTCGCAGCCAACGCTTCTAAGGATCCTAGCTCTCCAGGTCAGAGATCCAGATAGTCTACTCTTACCTCTGCGCTTGCGGAGCAAGCTACGTGGGCAGGATTGAGCGGACCCTTGACAAACGTAAGGCCGAATTGGTGTGAGAAAAACATGCCTCGAGCAAAATTTAAGCAGCCTCCTTCCTCCTCCATTACAAAGCATAACTTGGAGTGCCCTCATCTTGGCTCAAGAGTAGAACTACATTAGAGTTCCGCATCAGCGAGGCGGTACTCATATGTCTCTCCAAACCACAGCTGTGTAGACAGAAAGAGCTTTTTTTTATTTGCGCTTTGATTCTTTGACTTTTCCTCTCTAACTTATTTTGTAATTACTTCACTTTGCTTATAGATTTTGGTTGTAGCATATCACACTTTTATCAGCATTTTTATTTGCAGCATCTTATGCAACGTAGACCCTGACGTCTTGGTAATTGAGTTGTAGTCGTGTCCGTGATGTTCTTTCCTGGATTTGTCAATTCACTGTCGTTTCTGTCGTCAACTCTTAAAGAGGCACCGTGATATCAGGGCAATAAACATCTTTATGAACTTCCGCATTTTGAGTCTGGTATACAGAATAGCGGATAAACATGTGGTGTTTTCAAAATAATAAATTAATGTAATCAATATTACAAAAAAATCATTGGTAGATAGCAATTATGTACCTTGATGGTTTCAATTGATAATAATAACGAAGATTCAATTTCCTCTGAAATATCAAATTGCATAACTTTTCATGTCTAGCAAATTCACAGTACATATTTTTCATGAATAATGCTATACATGACTATTACTTTCCTACACTCGGACTTTAATGCCAAAAAGTGTATGCAGAAATATTTTTATTACATAGACAAATAAATTCATAAACATTTGTAGAATGTTTGTAAAAATTCATAGACATTTGCAAAATGTTTCAGATTTGAACATTTAAGTAGTGATTATGATAATATTACAATAAGATATTAAGCATAATTGCCAAATAACAATTAAATATTTAGTAAAAGTAAAAGCATTTTTTGACTTTTGATCATCCCTGTGAACGAAACTGATTGCAGATCGGGTTAATTTGAGCGATTCTGTGTGTTGACTAAGTGACTCTGATTGCATTCCAACAAGTGAATGGGTGAAATTGATTGCATATTAAGTTGATTTTAATGATTCTGTTTCTGTATTGATTGAATTTCATTGCAATAGAAATCAGAAACGAATATTCATTGTTATTCACTATATATATTTCTTAGTATAACAATGATGAATTTAAATGAATGACAGTAGTGTACATGTCAAAAATGATGCAATAATGCACATGAATGAATTTACATGTAGATGTAGCGAATTTGTTTGCATCGTTTGTTAAGATGGATAAAAAACATGTATATTCTAATCTTGTTCATATGTGTTTCAGCTGTTCATCCCTTGAGGCATACTTTGCACTCAGTTGCCTTCAGACACTATGCCAGTTATAAAATGCACCAGATACTAGCAGAATCGAATTTTGCTCTCATCAATTATTGAAATTAGCATCTCTCCGCAATCAGCAACATAGCACCCCAGGTGTCGCTCTTTTGAATAAATAATATTCCACTCTTCCAAAAAACTCACTCAAAATCATTCTCTACAATCTGGTGAAAGCATTGATCTGAAGCATGAAAACGCTCATCAGCTGTGACTCGAAGTGTTTATTTTCAGCTTTCAGATCTTCGCTCGCAATTAAAGTTATGAATGAAGCGATTCAAATACACTATTTGCAGAGAAAACAATAGAATGAATTTTGGAACTGGAAAGTATTTATTTTATTTTCTCTCACAATCAATTTCAATCTGTAGGTGTATGGAGATAGTCAGAGGTTTCTTCTACGTCAGCCGAATCAAAGTGATTAGAAGCCGTTGGTTGGTTCATTGACGAAGGAAATTTCATTGCAATAGTGTGAAATTGGGTATTATGGCTAGTTAAATGGTCTTCCGGCTATCACATATGTGATTTTTAGTTTTGATATGAATTATGACATCGAAACAATCCCTTCTCACTCGAATCAATTAATCCATCGACTTCAATGTATGATTCTAGAAGAAAAGTCGATATCCTATCGGGTAATATTGACATTCCAAGCAGAGGCGTCAAAGTATGCCATTTAGTAGTACACTAAAGATATTATAGACTATATTACATGAAACAATTTGCATATCTGATGCCTCTTTGATTGTCTGAAAAGGCAAAATTTCCTAACTGAATTGAAATCAATCTAGACTGACGAATCCATTCTCTATGGACGAATCTATCGTAGTGACGAGCAAGATTTCCAGACGTTTATCATGCATGTAACGACGATTGCAACATGACGGAAAATTATGACAACTATAATATCTGCAGTTTATTATAATTGACATCTTCTGACACTTCCTTCAGGAACTGCTGAGATCGCCATTTCATGTCGCGATCGGTATGCGAATGTCACTATAGGCTACTCATCTTGCTTTCCACTTAAATTCGCAAATTTAACCAACAGATTCGAGTAAGAGGAGATTATTTGGATATCATAGTTGATACTTAAGCTAAGAAATACAACCATGAATACCATAAAACTGTTTCTAGCTGTCAATATTAGCCGCTTTGTTCACGTATAGCGTCTAAATAGATGTAACAACTCATTAAGGGATGCATTCAAATATTGCGGAAGTAATATTGCATGAGACAGTAAACAATAATGATAGAAAAGAATTTATTCAGTGTCTTGTTGAAAACAGTGCTGGTGGGTACCTATCGACAGCAGGGGTTATCAAAAATTAATTATAATTAATTTTTGGCAATCAATCAATTAATTTGAATTGCAACAGGAAGCAAATCAGTGATTGATGGGAGCAATCAATAAATTGCAATTTTTTATCATCGGTGTTTGAATAGACTAATTCCTTACTATGAACTCTTCGCTCTATTATTCCAATTTAGACTTTGTTTTTCAATTAGGCAACATGGGCCAACATACTTCAAAAGTCGCATCATTATCAATTTGGAAAGTGACTTACATGAAATAGTCTACATATAACTACTCGTACATTCCTAATTGGATGTGAATATTGATCAATTTTATTTTTCAGACTTCAGTCAATGCATCAAAATTATAGTGATAATCACACGTGCCTATAGCATAAAATATAGTTTCATGAGCCATCGTAAAAGCATTGTAATATGGAGATGCATATACAATGCATGTGTGTCATACTAAATAGTTCCTGATTATAATCAGAGTAGAAAGAGATCAGTTCTGAACAAGGTATGTTTAACATAAAACTAGATAAATCACTGACGATGAGTACTTTTCCTACAATTGTGAGTGGCTATTGAATTGCAAGTAAATCAGTCAATTAAATACTTTTACTATATTACAGCACAAATCAATCAATCAATTAACTGCAATTATTCGATGATACCAATCAATTAATTGCAATTATTCTATCACGTCAATCAATCAATTGTGATTCTTTGATAGCAGCAATCAATTAATTGTAATGCAATTTACTTTTGACAACTCCCGATCGATAGAGGTGGCAATATTACTCGACAATTATGGATCGGCTCCATGCAACTCAAACCAATTAAAGAATTTGACGGAGTCATTACTATTTAGTGAAACTGCATCCACCTATGCCAATCAATAACCAAACACGTTGTTAGATGGTGCGTGATTTGAAGGAGTTGACTGATTAACATTGATCTGGGAAACATGTTGTAAAATTCGGCGCTCATCTCGAATTCGCTTCGATACATGTCAGTATGAGGCAATCAAAAGCGTTCTACCAAACTTCTTTAAACAAGCTTGTTTTAAGTTATACGTTATTTTGGAATAATAGCTTTTTATTCTTTTTATAGATTATATATTATAGATATTCTGCTTATAGATTCTTTTTTCTAATCTCTAGAATGTTAAGATGACATTTACGGTCTCTAGAAAATCCTCTTAACTGACATCAAACCGGCATCATCAAAACTGGTCGGCCGGAGCCGGGGCCGACATTCAGAAAAGTCGGCCACGACCGGGACGGTGTATTCAAAACGTGGCGGTCGGTGGCAGGCTTATTGAAAACTGGACAATCGGGGATGGGACGGTGGTTGGCGCCTCTGTACCGGTTGGTCAAGACTTTGATCGTCAGACATTATTTGGTCAACTTATGCCATCATACATTATTGAATTTCCACATAGCATACATGAGATACATGAAAAATTCTAAGTTCCAATATAATAAAAGTTTTTCTAGTGATAAATGTTCTGTGATGAACAATTTGGTCACTGACAGTGCTGATGTTGCGAAATATTTTGTCTGCGACGTGCAAACTTGATTTCAAGTAATTAAGTGAAGTGAGATTTACTTCTTCACTTGTGAGGGAACTCCAGTGATTTGCGACGTCAATTGAAAACTCTCTCAACTACAGTTTAAATTCAGATCTTTTGGGTCTGCATTGATGACCGGGAGCTGACGCATAGAAATATGGAACAATTAGCTCGCCAAACTTGTCATCGATTTTTCATTTCAGTGAGTGTACCTCTACAACGTAAATCAAAATTTATTGCGTGCCGTTAACTTGTCAAACAATTATTCACGACCCAATGTCAATTGTTCTGGCAGTAAGCCCCAGGTTGCATTGAAATTCAGTAGACTATTAATTGCAGCAAGTTCCACGTGTTAAGTAAACTACCCCATGTAGTGAAATTATTCAAGATCTGGAATAATTTTACAGTAGATAGGCCGAGGAATGCACAATGCTTCCAAAATTCATGCGGGTTAGAATATAGGATTCTGGAAACTACATCACTGATAAAGTAGCTTGAACTACATGTACTGTACATGTATAAGCTGCCAGCAATCATTTTTTAACTATCTAGAGAATAGCTCACAGTATTTATGTATTTATGTCATAAAATATGCGTGTAGATTTTCTCAAATTAGGCTGCATTAACATGCTCTTAGTGTTGTAATGACTAAGCAATTCTTGTAATTGACTAAGCAAGGTTGCTATACGGCTTGAGTTGGGTCACCTTCAACCAAGCGGCTTGGGTTTTAGTCTAACAATAAGATGCAAAATTCTATAGCTGCCATAGGCCTAAGCCTATACCATACATAAATTATATTATATAGGCCTACGCCTTAACCTGGCTGTATAGTAACCCGGTCATGCATTGGCACTGTGTCCAGGCTATAGTTAACCGGGTAGCCTATGCACGGGCTTGCTAGTCAGGCTCAGGTTCTGTATCACCCATCAAGCCAAGCGAAATGGATTTTATGGTCCATATAGTCGGGCCTAACGAATCTAATCTAATTAGCCTATAGGATAAATCGCAGGCTATAGCAAAAGGCGACTATCAAAACCGGTCTCAAACAACAAGCTGAATATCAACATGTCAAAAACCAGTGCCCTGGTGTTCGACAAGAAAAATGCTGTTCTCGAACTTTCTTTGCCATTTTCTGCACTGTCGCAAATGAAGCTGTTAGGGGTTACGTGGTCATCAAATCTTTCCTAGAACCACCATTGTCAAAATCAATAGATTCGCTGCTCAAGACGCTTGTACTTGCTTCGTGTCCTTAAGCCCTTTATTTCACATGATGATTTGTGGCTGATTTACGAATCGGTAATAGAAAGTGTCCTTCTCTACTGTGCTCCATTATTTGGAAATTTGAATTGTGCTCATGTGCTCATTCAGATGATGACTTTTTTCGGAAATACTTTACTTCTATAAGGAAACTCCTCCTTGCCGCGACTCAACCAACACATCCTCTCAATCACTGTATTCAACCAATTGGCAATCGTACTTTCTCGGCTCCATTTTCCCGTACGGAAAGACAACGAAATTGTTTTACTGTGTTCTCCACTATCGTGATAAATGAAATGCTTGGCATGCACTGAAGTTTCGTTAATTTTCTCCTGTCTTTCTCCATCACTTAAGTCATTTTTTAGCTTTCATCCATGCTGTTAAGTCGATCATACTTTTATTAAGATGTTTTTTGAATTTCATTTTCAAGAAATAAAGATATTATTATTACATTATTATTATTATCATGATGCTGCATTTTCTAAGTCTAGCCTACCTTCCCGATAACAAGCCTAGACCTACATTATAGTCTAAGACCAAAGATATTTAATATTATAAATGGCTAGATAGGAAATATACGTGTTTTTACCTTGTGTGCAACGAAGCCACAGAAAATCAGCTGATAATGCATGAATTTGAAAATATTTGTAAGCGAGCAACAAATGTTCCCCTTCATTGTCTCTTTTTAGTAATCTACAGAACTAAACGCATATTAATAATAAATCAAGACATTTTTATGTATGTCTAAAAACAACGTCCAACTTGCATTCTACTTTTCAGGTGTTTTGCAAAACGCAGTTGTAAATCTGCTGATTCAATTTTTTCAACTAGACTTTATTGCATTATTTTATGTCAGCTTATTATTAGATCTGAAGAGCGCATGTTATATAAAAATAATACAATTGAAAACCAGACGCGATTGCCAAGCTTGGCAATAATCGAACGTGCATATGCAATTTTGTGGTAAGAAATTACATGATACAACTGAAAAAAAGCAAATATGAACTATCAGAAAATGTGATATTAATTAATTAATTGATTATGCTTAAGCAAATAAAAACAAGCAACATACATGTATACTGCGCATGTTGTACAATGCACATTGACACCATCTCTGACATTGAAAGACATGCGATGATCGAATCCAGTTGGCCCTAAATTGCCCTCTGTTAATTATTTGCAATAAATAGATCCATATTCTATAGTTTCAGCCTGGTGAATAACTCGAAGAGCGTTGTTGACATGGGTGAGCCTTATTAATAGCCAAATCCTCAGTGTAATATTCGGATTCTCATTGAAATTGTTAATAGTCATGAATTCTACAGGTGTTTATCAATTGATGCCCCATCAGACTTCATGTGAACATTTTTTCTTTCACTTGGATTGATAGTACTGCATTAAATTATTGTATTACCGCTCTCATCTTCAACAATTTTTCTCAGAGAAACTACTGAATGAATATTCTTGAAACTTACCATATAATATCAGTGAATTATGCTTTATATCATATGGCATTTCGAAAGCTTTTTGTCGCATAGCACATCGAACAGCCGACAAAGCAGCAATTTCGCACCATTGCCGTAATGTTTTTTTTGCCACGATAAGGACCGTACTAAAATGGGTTCGAATTTGGGCATCTATTTCTCATCTAGCCCTTTTAAACAATTAAATATATTTGGCTGCGACTTGCTTATTAATTGATTCTTCATAAGCTTATGAATAATACCGTGGGCTGGGCCTTATTAAGCATAAACATTATCTGCGATAAAGCCGAAGCTTGTACCAGTACAGTGAATTTGTACATGTTGGTAGATAGTTAACTGATAAATCCACATATCGCTATTCGCTAGCCAGCAGTCAGCAGCATCCCTTAAGTGTAGTCGCTCGATAGACAATAACAGTAGTAGACCATGAGACACATAGGCATTGCCATAGTCGCTGCTTGCGAAACAATGAGTCATGAACTTGATGATCATCAGCCAGATGGCTATCATTCCCTCCTTTCTAAGAATTTGTGACTGACTGGCTCTTCTGAAGTGAATCACAAATCACAGCTTAGCGCCGTGACTGGGTGACAGTAGCAATACAGTAGTATGTTAGATATTCAATGGAAAATGTGAAAATAGTGCCAAAAAAAGCACTTGACCGAGAGAGAAAGTATTAGACTTACACAGACTTACAGCAGGCGTTTTACTTCGTCTTTTTGGTTCAGGCTTGGGTTCGACAAGCAGCAACCTCGTACTAAGCAATTTGATCTAGACATAATGTTGTCAGCGGCTAACTAACTTGGTCTGAACAGCTAATTCACTAATTTTAGACAAACCAAAAGAATACAAATCATCACTCTTTTAGCAATTTTCGTAGTTGCTATAATATACAGAAGCTTTTATTTGGCTCTGAAAGTACCTAAGTAGGCCCATGCCTACATGTGGTCCTCATGTCCATCCCGACATGTGGTTTATAAACGAGCTAGAATAATTCATATACAGAGACTGAATTTCGCCACTGATTCCAGCAGATGAGCATCTTCATGCGAGCATATATGTTCATCTTGAAGAAAAAATGAGAGAACTTAGAACTTCAATATAGCAGCCCTATTTGGCAGGCCTATTTGTAGCTACATGAAGGTGCATTCAAACCGAGCCATTTGACTACGCGAAGGTACTCATTGAAAGATGACTGTTCCTTTTTGGAGCAGGTGAGTGACACTCAGGGAGCTTGAAATCTTCATTGAGGTTTGATTTAACGTTCGAGGGAGTGCGATAACACAACTCGCGCGAATTGTTTATTGACGGTGTAAAGGGGAACTGTCAGCTTGGCTCCTCATAAGTACCCCATTACGTCTTGCCATCAAAGCATGTGTAGATAGTTGAATAAGTACCGCCAAAGGTAGAATTCAAGCAGTACCTAAAAACTAGAGAAATTTTGAAAGATGGCCATTCCATGTAGCTGTATGTGGATCCAACTTACTTGAGTATGCCTACTCATCTAAAGGCTACATCTATTTCACAACAGCTAATCGAAGTAGTCATGAGTTCTTTAGAAAAAAAGTCGCTGCGATTGTCTTGACTGCGTTGAGGATTGAATACCATCGTCAATGAATATTTTACCGATGGTGGAAGTGGGAACTGAACAACACAATTCCCCTCCCCACTGCAGCATAATCAGTGGCTTATCGCTTTATATAGGACAAAATGGCATCTTATTCATCGCTGATTTCTTATTGGATATAGAAAAAAAGTCCGCTCTTGGTCAATATAAAGTACCCGACATAAATTATCAACAAAACTTCATGAAAGGTCAGCACATGACATGTCGGGAGTTGTCACACAGAAAATGTAGTGCAGTTGCCGGCTTGCAGCGCATCTGTGACAAAATTCTCGGTATTGCTTTGAAAACTGAAGGCAATTGTTGAATTTCAGAGAGATACAATTGCACATGAACTGCTTATTACACACGCCCACTTAGAGTTGATCAGATCGAATTTAGGCGATAGTGAAAGTACCAATGAAAAGCATCGAATGTTAGCACCTCTTGTCAGCATGGCATTTCAATAGGCCTACTCAATAGCTGCTATTGAGGACATCATAAGTTCATGTTGCTGTATGATATTGCAATTAAATTGCTTATTGAAATTATCTGTTGAAGTTGTGCAGTAGTAAATTGCAAATATATGGGTATCATGATGTCATACCAGGAGACTACATCTTTCCCATCAACGTCGATCGAAATACTGGATAAATGGAAAAGAAATATAATACGACTTGATACCAAATGGCCAAAAATCTGCATTCTACATTATCTCGTGATAGTCAATCGTGACAGATATACTGATCAATCTGATTCATCAACTAACGGCAGCTCTGAAAAATGAGGTGAGTTTCCTGTTGCTCTGATAGCCGATTCGAAACAGTTGTAATGCATGCATGCTGTACAGCACTAACGTAAATCGAGTTTGCGACTGCAGTTAAAATGCCACTTTTCATAACGGGACTAAATTAATTCTTGCGCATAGTGCAAATTATAAATTTCAAAAAGCTGTAAATTTTCGAGGTAGGCATACATTGTATTTGTCAATTTCATGCATTTGTTCGCGTCATCTGTGCTCGGTAAAGCCGCTGAGAAGCAAATGCGCATTCATAGAAACTGCTTAAAGTACTCATGTTATAAGTGGCGTGTCCAATAAGGTTTCCGAACGAAGGTAGAAAAATAGTAGATGCACGCATGTGAAGGGTTAATTGAATTGGCATATCAAGTTTAGGATTCAATGCAAACTTCTAAATGCTTTGATGTACACATGTATCATTTATGTGCGGTCAATTCTATTCAGAATATTCGAAAATTCGTTTATTTCAATGAATTTTAATAGAAATACAACAATCAATTCTGTATTTAGTTTATTGGAGGCACACATTAGTTGAATGTAACCTGCTAATGTAACCATTTATCACCAACTGTCGTGATAATCTATAGTCAGATAATAGTATAGACATCGAAAAAATGCAATAGCGACACTGAAGGACATTCGTTTCCATTATATAGCAGAAGAATTGTCTTCAGTCTTTCCTGATTCATACATTCAAGAAGAAACATCTTTGCTTAAAATTCGCTAAAATGAATACTTAAAATTTCGCATTCAATCTTTTAAACGTTTTCATCTAATCTGTTGAAATTCTGCTGCCATATAGTTGTGAATTCGCTTATTAAATATTCATCAAAATATATGAAATTCCGGATGTTGAACTATGGGCCAACAGACTACTGACAAATTAAAACTTCTATACTTCTGTATAAAATCTTCTGCCAATAAATATCCTTCTTGTCAGTATTCAAATATCCGCGGTTTTTCTACTATGTCCAGACACTATTGGATGCAAACGTGTTTTTAATGTACGGCGTTAAGTGTTCGACTTCTATAAATATTCAATCCATCCTGTTGGCTACTTTTAAAAGTAAATCCATTTTAGCAATGAAAGTCTCTTTCATACTCTAGTCATATTAGTCATATTTATTAAGTTCTCAACGTAGTATGATATCAAGGCAAAAATAGACTCCAGCACAAATAGGAAAGACTAAATAGTCATCAACGCAAAAAGAGAAGATTAATTAGTTAATATACAATGTTTCTATTCTGTAAAAATGCATGATAAGGTAATTCTGATAGCAAGAAAATGTCCGCCTATTGAATGGAGCCTTTTTATTCTTTTTCATAAAATCATCTCATGATCAACATATGATGCTGGTTTCCTCAAACGAACTGTACTCACATAGAACCAGGACCTCTGGCGTTGAACAGTTTCAGGCGCCTTCACAATGGCCATTAAATCACCATAGAAAAGGAGAAATTCCATTTTTCAATTTTCATAAAATTTCTAACGACGATCTTGGGCCATATAAGCCATGCCAGTTATTATTTCTGAAGTCAACTTAGCTCATGCATGTTTGGTAGAGACCTGTGACGCTCATATTGTTTTCATCTGATTAATAAGTACGGCTACTTGTTGTCGACACATAGACGTTTGCAAGACGGTGCATGCTGTCTGAAGTGGGAGAGTCAATAAGAAACATGTGCAGTATTGCATTAGAACTTTCAAACGAAAGTTAGTAGTTGTGAATATGGATTATTAGCATAATATTTGCTATTTATTGGAGATTTGAAACTCGTGAATTTCCATAATCTCTAGAACATAAAATAGCTAAGAAAGGAGACAATTTTCTGCAACAAGAAGTTTCAATCATTTTATCAAAGTACATGTACATGTATTCAATTCAGCATTGATAAATTATATTATCTAGGCGTATATCAAAATAGATAGCGTAATAAAAATAATTAAAAAACACGACATACTCTGTGTATGCATGATTATAAGAAATTCTATTTTTTCAATTATCTGTCAAATCAAAAACTTTGAATTTTTGAAGAAATCATAATCACAGTCCGTTTCATAAAAAGTGGATCATCCTAAAATTTGACTAAATAAAACATAAGTATGATACAGAAAGCATTTTTCATGTTATTTCATGTCCCTAATATATTTAAATGTCCTTATATAATCTGATAAGCTATGATACAGTAACGGTTCTTAAGAAGCTAATATTTTGTGGCCCTACCCTTATTGTCAATGACATTCCCAATTCGTCTAGGCATTGATTCGATGATATCGTTGATTTTTGACTGATTTAACTTTCTCCACTCTCTTTTTAACAGTGACGTAAGTTGTGATATGCCATTTGTAGGTAGCAGTGAACGACGAACGTTACGTTTTAGAATACTCGATACATTTTCTATGTGATTCAGATCAGGAGAACGAGCTGGCCAAGATAATGTCCTAAGCCCTAATTGAGACTTGCATAAGTTGACTCTACTACTCCTGTGACACGTAGCATTATCATCCATCAATAACCAAGTCGATGGATCATCAAGTTGATCTGTCATTTGGCCAATTCGTAAAACATTCACACAGCGTTCAGAATTCATGGTTCCTTGCTGTATGTGAAGTTCAGAGTGGCCATTGGTCCAAATGCCAGCCCAAATCAGTACTCGCACCACCTTGTACCCGGGGACGATGTAAATGTCTCGAAATTTCCTGATCAGATTTTATCCATAATCTCAATCGACCATCACTATCCTTCAGACGGACTGATGCCTCATCAGACCAGACAACCCGATCCCATTGATTTCGCCAGTGACAATGACTCATTGCCCATCTGAGATGTCTTTTTGTATGCTGATCTGATAATTCGATCTGAGAGGGCCTCAGAGAAATTTCAGAGAAATTCGTTCAAGTTTGGCGGAGTTAGACAAAGTTGAAGTTAAGGCGATGTTTAAGGGTGATCCATTTTTTATGAAACAATCTGTAGTTCAGCCTGCTGCATGTAACATGTAGATCTGACAACCTTGTATCTTAAAGTTAATTATTTTCTTCCTTTCACTCCATAGTTCGTAACTAAAATTCCTTTTTCTTTTCAGCAATCATTTCGACTGGAATATCAGTGAATACTAATACTCGTATATGGTGTCCAAATATCATATATGTGCTTTGACGGATGCAGCATCTATGCCATCACGGTACATGCAGTCTTGTTTCTAACGCATAATCTCCAATGCAATCGGCAGTACTTGGCCACCGTAGAAACTGCTGGAAGGACTTCTTCGTGTGCGTCACATCTTCACCAAGATCAGTGCAAAACTCTGTGCATTTTTTTGGTGCCATAAATTACTTTGAATTCTTTACTTTCCATCTTTCTATAATAATTCCTTGATGATTTCTATGATGTTTTAGAGCTGCAATATGTTAGTTTAGATCGTAATTTACTTGAACAATAATAGAAATTGATTTGCATATCTGGCACTTGATTGCTATTTGATATTCGCATCTTGAGACTCTATTTGTTACTTTATCATTATAGCAACTGTTGATCTACGATTTCACACATGCTTTTATCCACATAATTCTGTAAAAAATATCCTGCATGTTTCTGACATTCTTTACTGTCCCGACACTGATTATATTATGTAGTATTTATATTTTTTTCATCGAAAATTGCGTGGTCAGGCCAAAATTTTCATTGTACATGTATACATGAGATTTCGTTGCATCTGTTACATAAATAGACCTGTGATTGTATTAATTCTGGTACTGGATGTCAATTTTATAAATTTCAAGTGAATTTCAGTAAAGTTTGTTTTATGTATTCGAATTGTACAACACTAATATCATGTTCTCTTGCATGACAGTACTACAGGGGTTAGAGGGTTCTTATTTCTTTAGAGGGTTGTTTGTAAAGCAAGAGATAAATATTGAATGAATATAATGAGAGCTTTGTCTGCAATAAATCTTAATGCGTAACCTGTCTATAGCTGAATAAATATAGTAGTATACATTGTCATAAGGGAAAAGTAGAATATGGCATTGAAAAAATGTTTTAGGAGGTGAGAGGGTTAAAAGGCGCATGCTTTAGGATTATTTTATTAGTTACGAATAGTGTCTTGCTTTAGGAGGTGCTGGTTTGCAGTGTACGGCTTATAATCATTGTCTTTTATGTTATTCAGTAAATTGTAATTACCGGAATTCTACCAGTATCCGTATGTAGGCCTAATGGATCTATTAAATGAGAACATTCATTGTGAGACATTATAGAAAGATCAAATTGATCTCATAAAATTAATTTTTAATATTTGATCAATATACTGATTCGATGAAAGTGTTCAAGCGCACTCAGAACTTTAGACAGTTGTTTCAAGCACGGTATCCATTTTACGGTATACCTAACCTATATTGTTGAACAGCTCATCGAACTCACCGTTCCAATTTCAACATTATCCTCTTGAGGAGACATTCCTTGCTTTTTGAAACCAAAAGATCACCAGTGTTGGATGAAAGCTTGCAAGAGGATTGCGATTGGGAGTAGAGGACGTGGAATATCTACTTACCGATTCTTCCTCATCAACCATTTCCAAAGTACAGAGGTGCATGATATTACTGAAATAAAAAGGCAGATAAAATAAAGAATGTAAGAGAGAAAATAAGACCTACTCTAAGGAATGGAAGTACAATCCTAAGCAAATGTTCTCAGCAAATTGAATAAAGAATGCAAGAGAGAGATAATAATTAAAACTGTAATTGTAGTCCTTAAGAGTACTAGTAAACGTTCACTCCGAGCAGTAATAAACATGTTAAGTTGAGAAAGATTAAGATTGGCATACGAGGTCGTCAGCAAAAGGACCAGGATAAGATTCACGCTTTCGGCTTAGGCCTATACCTTTTGTAGCGTTCAGAGTCATCCTAGCTGGGCCCTGCGCTGAGAAGCTCAGCCTCTGGCCGACAGTTAGCTAAATTGTTATCAAAAAAGAAAACATTAAGCAAGAAGATAAATATTTACTGGTAAGAAGGAAAATTATGTCAACCTAAAATTCAAATAAATTCAAATCAAAGATGCTGAAAAATCAACACCAGTTTATGAAAAACAAGAGTTAGACAATTGACAAGCAGAAAATAAACCAAATTTACTTAGAAGAATGGTGGTGCTTGTGTAAATCCTTCTCCGCGTTCAAGCGAAGTTCACTTTTATCATAACGTCTATTAACGAGCAAAGTGAACGTCTTTGACGTTTTCTCCTCAAAGTCTTTGAGTTGTGAGCAGATACGAGCGTACTTGAGTATCTGGCTGCAGAAAACTTTAATGCCTATCTTGTGAGGCATGGTATTTTCCGGAAAAAAGAAGAGTTATGTTAAAATCAAGATCGTCAATTTTGTGGTATACCGAAGTGGTTACACCAGAATTACACACGTTAATTTTAGCGTCTAAGTAGTCAATACTTTTATTGTTGTTACCCCATCAGTTGGCTTCCAAGTCAATGTAGTAAATCTGAGATATTAACTTATCGAAGAATTTGTAGTTAACTATACAAAAGTCATCAATATACTTTGATATATTCGAGAGGAGCCTTGCAAGTCCAATTCTATCACCGCGAATTAGATTAAATTTTGTACTCGCAGTGAAACAAGAAGAGGTCAGCTAGAAGAGGGCCATGTCAATTGCTACCCATAGGGATTCCCTTATACTGTCTAAAGACAAATCCTCCAAAAGTGACATACGCCTCTTATATAATAAACTTAACAGCAGCTTTGAATGAGTCTTTCGTAAATGTAATAACCACCATATCTTATGTTTGAAAGAAAACCTTTGTCGTAACCAACGCACATCAATTATGTCTAACAAAGCAAAAATATGATTGCTAACTTTTATTTGCTTCAAATTAGTATATAGTGTAGAAAAATCAAACACATGAAGATCAAAAATATTTTTATTTCCTATCTTTTTGAGGAATTCGATGCTTGAAAGGACACTCCAAAAGCAATTATTCCCGCTATTATTGCGGATCGAGTCACAATAATTCTTAAAATGCTGACGGATAATCGCTAGTCCCTTGTTGATGACAACAGATAGCTGTTTCGTGCTACATCTTTTAGCACCAGCTATAAAGCGAAATTTGTATGGATTCTTGTGCACCTTAGGCAACCAGAGCATTTTTGGAAGTTTACGATTTTTGTCAGTCCAGTTAATGCTGAAATGTTCACCAATGTAATCAGAGTGATGCTTGATGATATCATCAATATTACAGGTTTTTCCATCCACATTCAATGTTATTAAAAGCATGTTCGTTTTATCTCAAGCAGATTCATTTAAACAATAAGATTCGTGCTTATTTCAGTCTAGTTCACGTTTGGCGATTTTCGTTCAAGCTAATTCATTACAACCAGAGCTGGAAAAATTCCACTGAAATTTTTTAATTCCAATTCCAGAGCAGAAATTTCAATTCCAATTCCAATTCCAGTCGAGCCAGTTCAATTCAATTCCAATTCCATAATGAGATTCAATTCCGATAATTGCATGGCGCGTATATGTTAATGTATCTAAAGTTTCCTCGCTTCAATCTAACCCATGTGCCCGTATCCTATCCTCGTTATTCCTGTGTGCCGTTCCCTGCGTCGTTCCTATGTGCGTTCTCATGTTCATAGTTCACATTTCTTGTGTACATGTACATGTATATATGTAGCCGGTCAGCCTACGCCATTTTCGTTTCGTAAACGAGATATTCAACATCTTGTGAAAAAGAGAAAAGAAAATTAACGGTCAGCAAAGAATCAAACGCTGAGAGAGAGAGAGAGAGAGAGAGAGAGAGAGAGAGAGCATAGAAATTAACAGTACCATAGAAAGTCCTAGAATGGAAATTGCATGAAAATTATGGCACACGCCGGGGGAACTAGGTTGGGGCAAAACGCAAATTGTGCGAGCTGGTTTCCATGTTTTCTTATTTGTATTTATATTTATCAAGCCAAATTGTGATCTGGATTGCTGCCCCTTGTCCAAAGATCATACACAAAAGCAAGAGTGAATTACAAAATACTGCGGCGACAGGATGACAAAAAAAGAAATCCTTTAAAACGTTCTGTACGTTCATCATTTTGAAATATCGCTCCTATAATCTTTCAAGAGTATTATCAGTCACATATGCAACTTGCAATGTCGATTTACAGAACATACATTGCTCCAGCTTGAAATCAGAGGTCAAGAAATCTCAGAGTATTCATTTTACTTGAAAGGGCTCCCCTGTTCACTATATTTGAACAATTTTCAAAATCTTTACATGCTTTCGAATATCAGCTTCCAAAATATCATCACACTATATCCCATGTGTCATTTAATGATTAATTGAAAAGTTCCAGCGACTATTCACTTATCTGAGAAATTATTGTCGGTGAAGAAGCTTTCAATGTGTTTATTCGACAAAAGCGCTAGGTTTCTTAACCGTATGAAGGAGAAATCATCCTATAATTAGAATTTTTTCTATTGAATTCTTGAGATATTCTTACAACCAGTGCACCGCCCACTTTCAATCATGACTTTGTGGACCAATTTTTAATTCGAATTTTGAAAAATAGTTGTTAATGACTACTGCAAATCGACACAATATACCAGCCCAGGGAATAGTAGGCTATGCCACATGAAACAATGCCAAAATCCTGCATTAATTTTCTGCCAACAACTTCCACAACCAACTTGGCAAATAGTTAGACTATGATACAATCTGATCTACAATCTGATACTTTTTAGATCGAATCTGATCTACAAACCATAGATTTTTCCATGTGCCATCATTGTACATAGGCAAGATATCAAACTTCCATTCTAGTGTACTATTATCTACTTCCATGAGAGAGAGAGAGAGAGAGAGATGCGAATAAATCTATTAATAAACTGACAGAAGAAATTCAATGTGCGAATAACATGATTGTTGATGAAAGAAAAAACGACGATAAAAATGATATCATGAAAACTGATTAATGGTCCATGTTAAAAAAGGAGATTAAAAATTCCGTGATAAGAACGAAATGTGTTCGGGTCGAAACCTAACGAGCAGAGATTAAAGGAAACTCTTTCAATTTTCAAAAGAAAGTGGATTTATCGTCAAGTGTCAAACATTTGCATAAATTAGAGACGATGAGAAATTGAAACAACAACTACCAACAGCAACACATACGACATCTTCAGTAGCTGTTAGAAGAACTCCGTGCTCTCGCGGTGTAACTTGACTACAGAAGTAACAACTACAACTGCCTACCAGCGAACAACAACACAGTAGCGTATCTGGCAACACGTACATCAACGAGCGCGATTGAAGATTGACGGTATAAGTGACACTGATATTCATGATATTTATGATATTATTTTCGTATAAGTGAGTCCGATCGAATTGAAGTGAATTCAACATCAAGAAGTGAACTGCAAGTTTAAAGTTTTTCTTTCATCGTTGAGTATCGTATTTGTATAACTATAGTCTTGAAAATTAATATTGTCAATTGATGTGATTGGAAGTTGAATAATATTTCATTCCATTGCCATTTTAATTCAATCATTAATTATTAGAATAATTTGTTGACACTGTCTATATTGTGATTTGAACTGACAGGCTGCCCTTTAATGCAGGGTTAATTTTCCTCTTTCCAAACCAATTGTTTTTCGTGTGTACAACAATTAAGTTAATTTCCAATTTTTGTGCTTATCCAATCAATAACTAAATTCAACAATTGTTTTATTTTGATTAATTATCTTACCTGATAAATAACTAAATAACAGATTGAACAAAGATGATTATCTTTTCATTGTTTGCTTAATTGCTGAATTAACATTATCCGGGGCTGTAGGCCCATCAAAATCACACTTAGCACTCTTTATTCAACAATAGAATAAAACTAGCTCTGTCTATCTATCTCTTATCTCTGCGTGCAGTTAACACAGCGGCCGAATACTGTGATTTCAATTTTTGTACAAATAGATTTATCACAGGTCTATCGAAAAAGTGGAATTGAGGTTTATCAAGGTCAATTCCAATTCCAGTAGATTTAAATATCGTCAATTCCAATTCCAATTCCGACTTTTCCAACTCTGATTACAACGCATGCTTCTTCGTCGATACGAGTGGTGTTCATAAGCAACGCAATCTATTTCATTATATATCAATCAGATTCGTTCGCAATCACTGCACTTTAGGAAGCACCAGAATCATGACTAGCAGCGGCAGTAGCAGTTCAGTCAGCTCTCAAATGTCCATTCCGCGTAGCCCTTATGCCAAAGTCAGTACCGAGCTGAAAGAACGCCTTGTCATAGCATGGGAAGAGGGAAAAGACATAGTTGAAGTGTCTAAACTTCTTAACATCAATATTTCCACATCACGGTCTATAGTTTCAAAATACTTGCGAGAGGGTAGTATTAGCGATAAAAGGGGAGGAAGGCGTGATGAATGCTTGAAACTGACAGACAATGTGGTGTCTGATATCGTTGACCTAGTGGAACGGCACCCCGACTTTGCCTTAGAACAGATAAGGGAACAATTACAACTCCCCTTGTCGGTTCCGAGCCTATCACGGGCCTTAGAAAGTCAACTTATCACTATGAAAAAGTTGGAGGATTGCCCAGTCAATCGAAACTCCTTAACAACCAGACAAAATCGTTCTGCGTACTCTGAATGGTATTTAGAAACAGGAGTTAACCGAACACTAATATACGTTGATGAAACATGCTGCAATATTTATACAAAGCGTACTCGAGGAAGAGCCTTAAAAGGTATACCAGCTGTTCGACAAGTCAATGGATATCGTGGACCTAATCTCAATTTGGTTATGGCAATTTCAGCTCGAGCAGGAGTTGTATACTACGAACTTCAAAGAGGTTGCATGACCAGTAAGTTGATGATTTTATCCATATTATATCTGCATTTTTTCAGCTAAACCGTTTTGTTTTACAGGCCAGAGATTCGAGCATTTTATAGATAATCTGTGCACGATTTTGCGGGAGTCAAACATCGTTAACGGTACAACTGTCATGGATAATGCTCCTGTACATCGAGGAGCCTTTCCGAGGGGCGCTGAAGATGATACCATTCCGATTAAGTATTTACCTCCATACAGTCCCTTCTTGAATCCCATTGAGAACGCCTTTGGTGTGATGAAACTGAAACTGCGGGCAGTCCTACGAGAGGACTCTACGAAAGAGCGGCTGCGTAACGCTCCAGACGGCATTTCTCTGACAGAACATCGATTACGTGTTCTTACTGATATATCCTCTTCGATAATCGAAGATCAAGAGACAATAAGTGCAGAGAAAGTCTACCAAATGTGCAATCATGTGATGATTTTTTTTTAACAGACGGAAAATAGCTGCGCGTCTTGGTGGATTTGAACCACCGACCTCTGGCATTCTAGTCCAACGCTCTACCAACTGAGCTATCGACGTTATGAGTTACATGCACCGTTGTTTTGCCATGTCAGAAATTGTACAATAAAATGTACGAGTACGAGTACATACATGTATCATGTGCTTTTGGTTTAAATGAATTTGGTTGTTTTCTTAATAATTTGCTTTTACTTATAACGAAATTGGCTGAAATAACTACTTGTCAAACATGTGCACGAAATTGGTTGATTATTTACAACTTTGCTTGATCTATTAATAAATCTGGTTAAAATAACTGCAACAGCAGAAATTGCTTGCACTAAAACGAAATTGCTTGAAATAAACGTGAATCTGAATGGAAAAACCTATATCATTCACTAGAGAATATGTATTGTTACGACCTCCCCAAGGTACGAACAGAAAAAAGGCCAAATCCCTGTGAGTGAATGTATTTATTAGGTGCAAGGCAGGTGGTGGCCCTTAAGAGAGCCGATTTGGCGTTCGCAGAGAATGTGAGTGTACGTGCAGTCGTCAACTTGGCAATGACTGTGGTCGTGAGCCGAAGGGTCGCAGCAGCGTCGTTGATTCCCAACAAGAGATCGTGCGTACTGTAGGCGGGAGAGAGTGAGAGAGAGAGTTTGGTCCGTCAGCAGGGAGTTTTGATGTCTCTCCAAATGTGTGGGATCGATCATCCACCTGGAGCGTATGATTGGCGCCCAGCCACTCGCCGGCTCCCTGTCACCGGGCATCGCTTCGCCCTCCCGTCAGCGAAGGGAAGGAGAGTCTGCGCCGATCAATGGCTCCTGCAAGCGACTCCATTGGTCGTCGCTGCCTTGAAAGTGAATGTACGTTAAGTATCACTTCTGCCGAGTCTTGATGAGGAAAGAGAGAGAAGTCTGCATTTTCGTCACATCCCCCGGCATAAAAGAGCGTTGATAATCGGAGCATTGCGATGACTTGAAACGCGAAGAAATGTTCTCCAATCACCACGAAAATGTTCATCACTGCTTTTTAATTCACTCAGGATTTGTTTGGTCTCTGAAACGGATCCTGGGTAGATCTCTCAGAAAACTGGGAACCGGTGCGGGATAAGGCATCAGCCCAAATGTTGTCTTTTCCCTTTATATGACAGACAATAAGATTTAACTCCTGAGACCGGATTCTCGACACAGGCTCACGCTAAGGGTTAGCGCGAGTTTTGGATATGGGTTAGCCGCTCACTCTGTGAGCGGGATCGCCATAACCGAATTCTTGACACAGGCTCACGCTAGGATTTCCCTAAATCGCAGACGGACGGCAACACACTAATTATGTAGGTCAGTCACCACGGGAATATCGGTCACCAAGCGCACGGGAGCTAAATGTTTATTATCATAATGGGCAACTTATTGAAGTGTAGACTGCTGTGAAGCCAAGTCAGTTTCAAGTATGGCAAGCCAACAAGAAGACAAAGCACCTGACATGTCTGAAGAAGAAGTGAAAGTTCTCTTAGATGAGTATGAGAAGAATAAAGGCATCATTGACTCGGACGAGAAGACCGTCGATTTCGGTCGAAAGAAAAAGGTCGCTTGGGAGGAGATCACAGAAGCTCTCAATGCATGTGGGAGTTTTAAGCGAACCGTTTCTCAGGTCAAAACGAAAATGAAGAACCTGAAAACGAGAGCCAAGACTCGGTACTTGGCGACTAAGAAAGGATGTGGCACGATGGGTGGCGGTTCACCTCCTAAACTGCTATCTGTTGCGGACGAGAGGCTGTTCGGTATGTACGGCGGATCCGCAGGCTGGAGCGGTGTTCCCGGCGGAGCTTTATCCTCGGTGATCCCACCCTTCGAAGAGGACACGCCGACCACTTTACCGAATGTTTCCTTCACGGAAGCTGAGGAGACCCCGATACGGTGACTGCATCAACAACACACGGGACGACAGACGTCACTTATCAAGCAGCAACACCTGTTCGACCACGTGAAGATCGAACGTATGCGGTGAGAGACATCCGGCAGCTGCAGGTTCGAGCCCTTGAATCTCAAATCAAGGCAAACGAAGCCGTTGTCACTACGTGCAACAACATTAACAATGTACTGATACCTAACTTGTTAGCGAAGCTCGGTAGTAGCCCTGAAGTGCTTACTGAACTTTGCAACTTACTACCGTGAATGTTAATATTCTTCTCAGGTTTCTTTTCTGAGGTATAATACTTGTGTTATTGAATACCGTACTGAATATCAATAAATGCATACTTTATTGAAAGATTGGATTTTTTTCATTATGATGGTCATAGGTCTATAAAGAATAGATTTTAATAAACAGTGGTCTAAATATTTAATTCAAATATCGTTAAAAATATTAAATTTTCAAAACACGGAAACGAAAAGTACAACACAATTCAGGATTTATGTCTTCATAAACTAATCATTATACTTTAATATTAAAAAAAGTAATGAAGTATACGATATAATCACGGATGCTGTAACAAAACTTACGAAAACTTTTAATAAATATTTAATAGAAACTAACCAACAATATTTTGTATCATAGAAGGCATCATTCATCATTCATATATTATATTATGACATATCAATCATGACTTGAAAAATACTGATTGGCTACAAAATTACGCTTAGCGTTATTATTCAATGTACCGGTATACGGAATGACAGCCGGTTGCTCATCTGCAATATCATCGTTCAAATCAGGTTGCTTCCTATTCACCGCGATGTTGTGTAGGATTCCGCAAGCACGGATATCACTAACGATGTCTTCAATTTTGGGATGGCGATTTTCCGAGTGAAGGAGATGAAATCGCCGTTTCAGTCTACCGAATGTATTTTCGATTATGACACGCGTCCTCTTGTGTGATGAATTGTACGAAAGTTTCTCCGGAGTGTCGGGGCTTGAGAACGGAGTTAACAGCCATTCTGTTAAAGGATACGCCGAGTCTCCCAGGATATATCCATGAAACTGAGATGTCTCCATGTGAGGGAAGACATTGCTCTGTCGCAAAATGAAGGAGTCATGGCATCCCCCGGGCCAATTCACTTCCATATTATGGAGCAGGCCCGCCGGTCCACAAACTGCTTGTACGTTCAGTGATGGATAGAATTTTCGGTTGATGTATTGATGTTCATCAACACCCGGCCGCATTATCCTTATATGAGTGCAATCGATTGCTCCGATCACATTTGGAAAATTGGCGATTTTGTAGAAGTTGATCTTGTTCAGTCGCAACTGATCACGAGTAGGCCAAGTGACAAATTGATCATATAATTTGTTGAGGGCGATCCCAACAGACCGAACGGATCGATGCACTGACGACTGGCTAATATTGAGACCTTCTCCAACGTCTGTTTGAAATATTCCAGTCGCGTAGTATCTGATCGCGGCAGCCGTCTGTAATTCACATGATAACCCGTAGGATCGAGAAGTCGGTCGTTCAATATCAGGACGAATTAAATCGACGATGTAGGAGAAAGTGGTTTTATCAAAGCGGTAAAGGCGATAGAATTTCGAGTCACTGTATGAGAAAATATCTCGTCGAATTTGGTGTTCATCTTCTAAGTCAGGATAAATATCAAGGAAGGCGGCCATCATTCACAAGTTAGTCTCTTACCACAGATAGAGAGGAAATGTTATTATGTAAGATATTGTGTCTTTGCTAACCAACAGTAGCCATAAATTGTCTGATTCATGCCTAAACCGCCCCGTGAAACCACTAGGAGCTAGGATAAGGGGAAATCCTAAACTGGACTGAGCGCCCGCTCGCTATCCTGTGTCGAGAATTGGGTTAGCCGCACTCGGGGGCGTCGCTCACGAGCGGATAGGTGATCCACTGCTTGGTTTAAGGGTTATCGCGTGTCGAGAATCCGGCCTCTGAAGAGCTAAACACCAAGCGAGTAGTCTACGATTTTTGAACCAGATTTTGTTGAGAAAAATCAACGGATCATGATCTGTGTGAACTTTTACTGAACCCACTGAAGAGGCAATATAAATCTCAAAATGTTTAACTGCACTGAGTAAGGCGAAGGCCTCTTTCTCTATTGTAGAGTAATTCTTTTGGTGCTTATTTAACTTATGCGAGAAATATGCAACTGGAAATCTTTCACCTTCAATATTCTGTGTCAACACTGCACCTATATGCCTACGTCGCTCGCGTCAGTCATGAGTTCGAATGGTTTGTTCCAGTCTGGAGCATTTAGAATCGGTGTATCACACATCATAGTTTTTAATGACTCGAATGCTTTCTGACAAGGAGTAGTCCAAATAAACTTTGAGTTCTTTTTTAGTAAATCGGTCAGAGGAAATGCAACCGTCGAGAAGTTTGGCAAAAATCGCCTATAGTAACCTAACATGCCGAGGAATCTCATTACACCTTTTTTGTCAGTTGGTGGAGGAAAGTTTTTCATTTTTTCAACATGTCCATCTACTGGCTTAACTTTTCCATGTCCACTACATGTCCTAAGTATGTGACGTCGGCTCTACAGAACACACTTTTGCTCAAATTAACGGTCAAGTTTGCTTCTTGCAACCTGACAAACAGTTCACGCAGAGATTTTTGATGCTCCTCCAAGCTATCATTATGTACAACAATGTCATCAACATAGGCTGTGACATTCTTCATACCTCTCAGTAAACTTGTCATTAGTCTTTGAAATGTAGCTTGAGAATTCTTCATGCCATAGGGCATTACTCGGTACTGATACAGTCCATCTGGCGTGACAAATGCTGATATCTCCCTAGCTCTTTCGGTCAGAGGGATGCCCCAATAACCTTTCAAAACATCGCATTTTGAAATATATCTGGCTTTCCCAATGCGATCTATACAATCATCGATTCTGGCCAAGGGGAAAGAATCGCTTTTAGTCACTGCATTTAATTTTCTATAATCTGTGCAAAATCGATATGAATTATCGGCTTTCTTGACAACTACACAAGGAGATGCCCACTGACTACTGCTAGGTTCGATAATTTTATGTTTTAACATATAATCGACCTCTTCTTGAATAATTTTCTTTTTGTCTGGGCCTACTCGATACGGATGTGATTTGATCGGAGTGACAGACGTCGTGCTCAATAACATCCGTACGAGACGGTACATCGCCGAAGATGCTCTTGAATTCTACTATCAAGTTTTCGAGTGAATTTCATTCGTCTGATGGCAGATGATTTGTTAGTGATTTCATATCTTTCATTATATCAGAATTCGCTAATCTCGCGTTTTGATTTTCAATTTTTTAATTTTTCAATTTTTTAATTTTTAATTTCAAAATCAACATCTTGCACACTAAGAACCGAATCGGACTCAATTGATCTTGCATAATATTCCTTTATCATGTTAGCATGACATAATTGTGTATCTTTCTTTCGATCTGGTGTGCTCACGATGTAATTTAACTCATCTATCTTACTCGAAATGACATATGGGCTCTGATAGCGAGCTTTCATCGGATTGCTCACAATCGGCAAGAGTACGAGGACTTTGTCCCCAACGCTAAAACTTCGAACTTTTGATTTCTGATCGTACAGTTCTTTCATGGATATTTGTGCTGTTCTAAGGTTCTTATGTGCCAGTTCGGTAGCATTCACTAACTTTTCACGGAAATCTGAGACATATGACAGCAAATCTTTCTGTTGTAGATTTTCGTTTAAGAGACTTTCTTTCAGCAAACCTAACGGGCCTCGGACTGCGTGGCCGAACACTAGTTCGAAATGACTGAAGCCTAATGACTCTTGAGTGGCTTCTCTGGCTGCAAATATAGCAAAATGGACACCTTTATCCCAGTCTTTTTCGTGTTCAATACAGAAGGACCGCAACATGGTCTTCAGCGTAGAGTGGAATCTTTCCAATACTCCTTGCGACTGAGGGTGGTAGGCTGATGATCGCACTTGTTTGGCACCGATCAGGTTTACGACTTGCTGAAACAAGCCCGACATGAAATTTGAGCCCTGGTCTGATTGTATTTCCTTAGGGAGTCCAACAAACGTGAAGAACTTCAGCAGGCTGTCTGCAATTTGGACGGCCGTAATTCTTTTTAACGGGACGGCCTCCGGAAAGCGTGTAGATGCGCACATAATAGTTAGCAAATACTGATTTCCTGCTCGAGTTTTTGGGAGAGGGCCAACACAATCAATAATTATCCTCGAAAATGCACTTTCGACTATTGGAAGCGGTCGAAGTGGCGATTTAGGAATTACTTGGTTTGGCTTTCCGGATACTTGGCAAATATGACATCGTCTGCAAAAGGCAGAAATGTCTGATCTTATCCCAGGCCAGTAGAAATGTCGAGTCACTTTATCAAAAGTCTTCCTTATGCCTAGATGACCTGCCATGGGAACTTCATGGCCTAGTCTCAGAATCGCGCCCCTAAACTTCTTCGGGACTACGATTTGGTGAAATACGGACCACTCTTCATTTGCAGGGACTCTAGGGTCCCGCCATTTTCTCATTAACAAGCCAGATTCCTGGAAATAATAGCCACGGGGTACTGTTTTGATTTCTCGCTCAGAAACAGCAATCTCAAATAACTTTTTGATTTCATCATCCCGTTCTTGAGCCGCCATCAATTCATTTGTATTGATAGACTCGGAGACTTCAGAATTTGGAGTATCATTATCTGCATCTTCAGTCCTTTTAAGCGCCTGTGAGCGTGTTATCACACCACAAGCAACATTTTCCCTTTTCTCCTCAGATATGGGCGAATCGTTGATATCAACTGATACACCTTTTCTTATCTTCGAACCAGCCAGATCATTTCCCAACAGGAGAGTAATTCCCCGAGCTGGTATGTGATCGGTCACTCCGACAACTACGGGTCCGGAAACGAGCTCGCAGTTAATTTTGATTTTGTGTAACTTCACTGTTCCGGTTCCCCAAAATCCTTCTGTGTCAATGATGTCTCCGGTAGCGGAATTTTCTGACAATGGCAACACATTTGATAAGATGAAAGATCGAATCGCTCCCGTGTCACGCAAAATGGTGACAGGGACCTCATTTTTATTGTCCAACGAGACTGTGCCCTCGAATGTGAACGGGAGAAAATCTCCTTTCGGTGAGGCTAAGACATCTTTGGAGTCGACTGTATTTACGGAATTTTTCTCTTCCTCTTTCTTTCTTTCTTTTGAGTTTGAAACACTCAGAAATTGTGTGACCGGTTTTCTTGCAGTAGTGACAAGTCACCGGTCTGGTGGAGCCGTTAAAAGGGTTTCGAACTGGTCTGTTATCAGACTGTTTCATTTTGGAGGCGCCTTGATCCGCGTGATTAAATGTGCTTTTCCTCTCTTTATTAGAGCGCTTACGAGAGATTGCATATTCCTCGGATAACATAATCCAAGCTTTGTAATCTTCAGGATCTTTGTCCTCGATAAATGTCTTCATGTCTTCAGGGAGACACTGTTTGAATTCCTCGATGAGGATTAATTCTCTTAATTGCTCAAAATTATCTACCATCATGGATCTGCACCAACGGTCAAATGCGACTTCTTTAGAATGGGCAAGATCAGAGTAGGTCATAGACTCGGATTTCTTTAGGCTGCGAAATCGATAGCGATACGCTTCAGGGACCTTTTCAAATGCTCTCAAAATACGACTTTTGACAATTTCATAATCCGAAATCTCTTCTAGCGACAGGGTCACGTAAGCCTCCTGAGCTTTTCCTACCAAAACGCTCTGGAGCAACATTGGCCATATGTTTTTCGGCCATTTCATGATTTGAGCAACCCTCTCAAAATGGAGGAAATAACTGTCCACATCTGATTCTTTAAACGGAGGCACAAGCCTCACCACTTTGTTAATGTCAAAACTGTCAGTAGAAGGAGAAACCGGCTTTGATTCCTGTAGATAACGTAATCTCTCTCGTTTAGAAATTTCCTGCTCAATTTTCAATTTTAATTTCAGAGCTTTAATTTCGGAAGTGTCCTCATCCTCAGATTCAATATCGCCGTTAACAGAACCATGATCAGAAGGATCGCGTCCAAGGGCCGCGAAAATGTTAGAGCGAATATCCGCTTTTGTTAAATTATGACTGCACGAAATGCTGAGGTGTCTAGCTAACTCAAGTAGTTCAGTCTTTTTGAAATTCAAAATTTCATCGTAAGAAGGAATAGACGTCAAAACCTCACTGTCTGCCATTTTGAACAGAATAGATTAATAGATCTATGCTAGACGCGAGTATAAATGTCTATGTAACTATTGAAGACTGATAACTTAAGCGGTAGTTAACTAACGAAAACGCTAACGTAAGTAGCTTATGGGAAAAGTATGCCAACGTAAGTAGCATAAGACAACTTTGATGAAATTTGGAACAATCCCGGCTGAGCCCCCAATTTTCTGTTACGACCTCCCCAAGGTACGAACAGAAAAAAGGCCAAATCTCTGTGAGTGAATGTATTTATTAGGTGCAAGGCAGGTGGTGGCCCTTAAGGGAGCCGATTTGGCGTTCGCAGAGAATGTGAGTGTACGTGCAGTCGTCAACTTGGCAATGACTGTGGTCGTGAGCCGAAGGGTCGCAGCAGCGTCGTTGATTCCCAACAAGAGATCGTGCGTACTGTAGGCGGGAGAGAGTGAGAGAGAGAGTTTGGTCCGTCAGCAGGGAGTTTTGATGTCTCTCCAAATGTGTGGGATCGATCATCCACCTGGAGCGTATGATTGGCGCCCAGCCACTCGCCGGCTCCCTGTCACCGGGCATCGCTTCGCCCTCCCGTCAGCGAAGGGAAGGAGAGTCTGCGCCGATCAATGGCTCCTGCAAGCGACTCTATTGGTCGTCGCTGCCTTGAAAGTGAATGTACGTTAAGTATCACTTCTGCCGAGTCTTGATGAGGAAAGAGAGAGAAGTCTGCATTTTCGTCACAGTATCATCACCGTTCGGCAAAGGATCGCCTGGATTTAAACCTAATTCATTCAATAGAACTTGAATATAAAAGTTTTTACAAGAAAAAGTTTACTAGAAATCCATTTCTTAGACAAAAAAGAAAAGGTAGAGAACGTAAAGTTAAATTGGCTTCACTGAGTGATCAAAAGACGCTCCCTTAACAAAAAATCTCTTGCTTGGTGATAAATTTGCTGATTACATAAAAAAGTAACAGCTGGTCTTTGCCAGCCTACACCGGTAAGGCCTGCGGCCGATTTCCATCTCTAGAGTCAACAATGTTGATCTTGCAACGGTGTTCGCGTGCTTACGCTGTCATGAGAAAATGTTGAATGAAGTTTCAAAAAGAACTTTTGAACTGATTTGAATAACACCTACATTATTCTTACTTCTTGCATCGTAAGGATTCTAAAGAGACCAAACACGAAAACCTTCAATGAAAAATTGGCAGAATATGGTATTTCAAATATTTTTCATCTTAAACAATATGATTTTTTGATAATTTTACGGCATCACTATTTCTCTCCCGATCCACCGATTTCCATGAGCCATATATCAAAAGAAAGCTCAGAGAATGCTCGTTCTCCTGATGTCTGATTCATTAATAATCATGCTCACATACATGCATTTTCTTATTGAAAAATAACGAGCTGTAAATTGAGTGATATCTACTTTTTGACTACTGTCCAAACGACACAATAATGGATACAAGTTTATGATAGTTTATTTGAAAGCTGAGAATGTGAACTTTCGAATGATGCATGACGCACTCATGTGTGACAAGATTAGAAGGCATGAGAATCGATTGAACTTAGTCACAATTTAGATGGTCCGTTTTTTGTGAACAGCTCTCTTTAGTGAAATAAAAATTAGTATAAGTGGTATAGAAACATGCCAGCTACTCCTAGAGAGGTGTGGAGATGGTTCCTACCCCCAAGAACCGGTTTTAGAAATTACAGTGAAAAGATAAGGACAACAGACATTTTGGTCCTATGAACAAACTTGAAATACAATTTTTCTACATCATTCACTCTGTCACTGCACTCTAACTCACCGTCTTCGAAGTTCACCAACAAATGAATGACGATGTCGATTGATTGTATTCAAAATAATAACGTTTTCGATATCGACGTTCTTAAATAATAACGTCATAGATACCCGTCGTCTGGCGAAATCGAGGTCGGTTGAAGCCTTGTGAAAGAATCATCACGTCATCACTGACGATATATTAAAACGTGAGAAATCTATTTCTCATAGGTTATGGTAGGAAATATATAGGATTCTTGCCAGATAAGTAGGATTCGAATCAGTACATGTACCAAAGGATAGTAAATTAAATAATTACAAACTAAAGTTATTCCAGCAAATCATTGCGGGATTAGTTTTCTAGGAAACCAAAACAAACCACACAATCCAGACAACCAGTGAAAAACCAAATTTGTTACAGTGGGCCTATGTGCAGGTCCTAAAACAGCAGGCCTATAGATATTTGTCTGAAGTTTTCTATGGTTCCCACAGGATAAAGTCTCCATGCCTCCATTGAATCTTTTTCTACGTGTAGAGTCCATTGCGTCCATTTCCACAGTGTAATCGATTATACACTGTATTATGTTTGCGATTGGCCCACACTGTTAATGATCAAAATCGATATATGTAATCAAAACCTTGCAAATCATCCATAAAGATCTGTGAGACCGGTTTGATTTTGATTGATTAGAATCAATTTTGATTAATCCCTTTCATATTCTACATAACCCAAGTAAAAAATGACGTTTTTTCAACGGTTGAAATCATCGTTGAAAACTAACCAAAAATCAACTTGGTGTGACAAACGTTGAAAAAACGTTGAATAAACGTTGCTGATAAACGTACGGTTGAAATCATCGTTGAAAACTAACCAAAAATCAACTTGGTGTGAAAAACTTTGAAAAAACGTTGAATACACGTTGATTAAACATTTTAATTGTTTCTGCGGATATAAGCCCTAGATGACCGTTTTTGGATAAAACATGGATAATGCATGCACCATGGATAAACCCTATCAAGAAGTATCGTTACATATTAAGTAAAATGGACTTTCTTTGGAAGAAGAATGGCTATACGCTACTAATAATATTTAACACTGTGAAGAGTGGGAAAAGTTTATAAAATTTGCTCTAAATAAAAATTTGGAATTGTACATGGTAAAACATCGATCATTCATGTACGTGGATAAAATATAACTAAAAGAGCGTTTCATTTAAAGAAGAATTGTCCATTTGAATTAGATACCGATTTTAACTAATATTGGGGGTGTTCATTAACTAAAATTCTGCCGACAGAAAATTAAACCGATTCAATATTCTGCCGGCAGAATATTCAGCCGACTTTATGAACGACGGTATAACATCGAAACCGACTGAACATTCTGCCAGTTTCGGTGTTATACCGTCGTTCATAAAGTCGGCTGAATATTCTGCCGGCAGAATATTAAATCGGTTTAATTTTCTGTCGGCAGAATTTTAGTTAATGAACAGCCCCAATATTGATGCTGTAAGAAGTGACATAAATGCATTTAAATAACTCAAAGAATCGCTCATGGATACAACATTGACATATGAAACATGCGTATATACTATTATTTCGAGTATTTCATATACATGTGCTCTTTTTATTTGATGAAATTTTGTAGACCTACAGAAAAAAATGATGAAGTCACCCGAATATCTACTTTATGCCTGTATAAAATAGATATTCGGGTGACTTCATATCATCTCCCTCTCTCTTTCTCACTCACTCTGTCCCCTTTTCTTCTTCCTCTCATTTTTCATCATCGTTCACACTCACTACATGTATACTGTATAGCTACTATAGCAACAACATCAATCAACACTGACGAACGAATCAGGTCAACAATTACACATGACATATATTCTCAAAGGGAGCCTAGGCAATTCTACTGACACACATTTTGCCTCTCAAATCGAAATATCTGTCAATTGAAATCTATAAGCTCCACGTACCGTACCCATCAGCATGTCGATTTTGATCGATTTGCTCGTGTGTTCGCCAAATTGCTAGGCTGATAATTTGCAAAACTTTTGATATTAAATCGGTGTGTAACTGGACCAAACAATTGCATAAGCATCCAGCTCCATCTGCGTAATCGTATCTCGCTTCTATAACTTTCCGTCACTTAAGGAAATTCGATCGCCACGCGCACGCAGCTGAGGGAGTTCAGTCACATTGTTGGCAGCCTGTGATGGCCGTGGCCGCATCTGCGTGAAGACTGAGAATTAGTATTCGATAATATTCTCCCGCTGCGAATTGTTGATGCCTGTGACTGATAGTCCCTGCTTATAATTATTGTCCGCCCATGACGTGAAACAGAAAGCTGCACAAGTCAGGCGCAGTAGCTTGTGCACTCTTCGAACTATCTTCGGGTCTATCGAACCCGTGTTTACGTGTGCTGCTTGCTATTACAAAAATCAGTGCATCAAGAGGATATTTCTACTCACACACCGTTATTTAGTCATCGTCGGTTTTGTGATCTACGTTTTTCATCATCTTACTTCGCTATCATGCACAATACATAGAGCACAATCTACTTACGACTACCTCACTGACCTGCAATGTGTCCATGGATTTACCATCAATTCTCTTTCAATTATCAACAAATCGAAAATGAAAAGCACTCGTATGTAGTCAGCGAGTTCTTCTACTCAATGAAGCCATCAAGTTCCTTCATGTATCAGAATTATTGAATTAAAAATGCATCTATTGGATCAGACTACAGAAAAAGGGTAAGTTTCTGAATGTTTTCAGATTTAGCTTGTCAATTTTGTTTCAGCATTTAGCTGCAAGTCTAGGTACATGTATTTGGAAATCCCAAAAACAAAATCGAAGGAGAGGTTTGGGCATGGATTAATTGGGTTCATTGATCATGAACGTATAGACCTTTCTATTAGTGATTACTGTTATATCTGCTTTTACTTTTACAAATGCTAAAAAGTTATAAGCGTCATACTTCATATAATTTACTGGTAACAACAAAATATCTCAATTACTCTCAGCCGTGTAGCAGACTTATCACAAGGAGTCCTACCAATACTTTGAATTCATTTGTGTGATGAAAGTAATGGTCAAAAGACCGTTCCAGGACAGGACAGGTCAAATTTATGAATTCAGGTCTTTAAAACATGAAATAATGACCTAAATACATGAATTTAGTTGTTTTTTAAAGATACCGATTTTTCAAAAATGCTACTTTTTAAATAGTCTAAATTCATGAATTTAGTCCCTTTTTCAGGTTTTAAAGACCTGAATTCATGAATTTAGTCCATTCAAAAAGTACTATTTTTTCAAAAAATGTCATTTTTAAAAACGACATAAATTCATGAATTTGAACCTTTTTTCAGGTTATGAAGACCTAAATTCATAAATTTGGGCGTTTTTAAAAATACCCAATTTTCAAATTTTTCAAAATCTCAAATTTGAGAATTACAATTTTCACCCCCAAAATCATGACCGTTCCAGGACACCGAAAAAATCATAAAAGTTAAGAATCTCAAAATTTGAGAATTACAATTTTCATTGCTTAAATCATGACCGTTCAAGGACACCAAAAATCATAAAAGTTGAGAATTTCAAATTCATGAATTTTATCCATCTTTCAGGTTTTTAAAATATATCATGTGACTAATAATATTTCTTTAAAAGTGGAAGAAACAAAAGTGGAAGAAGCCGCAAGAATATATCCTTCAATATCATATGAACGTAGTTCTACTACCCCCTCCCTTCTAACTTCTAGGGGTCCCTTCTGACTTCTAGGGGTCCCTTAAGAAATTTTTTTATTATAAAATGAACAACATAAATGAGTTTTTAAAATTATATGGAACGCAAACTACGACAAATTTCGACCTAAAGAAAATCGCAAATGAATTAGGAATAAAGAATTTTCATGTTCTAATGAGAGTCGAATTACAATTCCTAAAAAATAAGCCAACAGGAACCTTCAGTTCCCGGAACAAAGTTCCATCAATAACTGTAAATTTCGTAACCAATCTTCACACTTCAGACCAAAAAGGCGTACATTGGTCAGCAGGCGTTAAAAATCATCAGCAGAACTATTATTTTGATTCATACGGTTTGCCCCCTACAAATGAAGTAACAGAATTACTTGGAACGGGAACATACAATACGTTTCAAATTCAAACACCAGGCACTACCTATTGTGGACAATTATGTTTATACGTTTTGTACAAATTACAAAAAGGAGTACCATTTCTAGATATAATGTTAGAATTGAACGAACCGTAGGTTCTATGGCTACGCGATACGCGCTACGCGCTATGCCTAACAAGGGAATTTCATTCCCGAAACGTTAGTTCCAATAATAATAATAATGATAATTAAAAATCACTTCGTTGTAATTCATTTTGATAAAATCGGCCTCTGATATCTTCATCATCTAAATCTTTGATTTCGTAAGTAATCGGATAACTTTGATTTATTTTAGAAATTTCAAATATCTCTTTCGTCCAGTATCCGACGAAGCCTTTTTCAAATTTATTCTTATATTTAAATATTCTAACTCTATCTCCAATTTTAAATTTCGGCTTAAGTTTCTGCAAATTCGGATTACTCTCATTCAAATTATTATTCTCGAATATTTTTTTTCTTATCAAATCAGGGTCGACAGAAGCATTCTTTGGAGTTTCTTCAATACCAGAATGAACTTTATTATTGTACTTTTCTACAACTCCTGGTAATATCTTCAACCATTTCTGATTTCCTTGCTGAGTAAATTTTTTGAAAATTTTATTTTTTAACGTCCGATTGAATCTTTCTATCACTACAGCTTTTCCTGCGTTTTCAGTTGAATAAACAGTTTCAAATAGTGGCTGAACGTTTCTGTTATAAAATTCCGACCCTTTATCAACAAACAATTTCCTTGGCTTTCTATTACTTTCTTTAAAGATATCTTCAAACGCATATTTAACTGATAGACCACTTTTATTTTTTAAAGGTTTTACCCAAGCATATCGTGTATATAAATCTATAACGGTCAATGCGTATTTGTAGTCCCTTTCATTCGGCATATGAATAAGATCAGCACTCCAAATATCATCTTTATTAAATACTTTTACTTTCAATAAATATTTAGGCCTTCTGTATTCTTTATGAATTTCAGACGCGTAGGTTCGAGCGTTGCTCTCAGAGTTATTAGTTCGAGCGTTGCTCTCAGACAGCTTTGCTGTCGTTTCATTTAAACCCTGACCGAATAATATTTTAGCTTGTAAAGCTTTCTTAACAAACATTCTTTCAATTTTTTCTCTAAATGTAGGATTTTGAATACTATCTAATTCTTGAATCATCTTCTTATCAGCTGCATGTCGAGAACTTAGATCATGATTTCGATAAGCTAAATCATGCCTGTAAGCTGCGGCATCTACTCTATTTATTGGTTCTTCACCTGGTTTCGGATTATTATTCTCATCTAGTCTTATATCTAATCGAGTTCCTGGACCAGTATATGAATGACCAGGAAGATGTTTTTCTTTCGAATATTTACTCCAAATAAATCCAGGAAAGTTTTCTAATGTTTTTTGTATATCACCACCGAAGTGGTATGGAACTTTGTTCTTGTCACCTCCAATATGCTGACAATGTGAGTTTTTATTTTTGTTTAATAGACAATTCAATAAATCTAAATTAGAAATTTTTAATTTAATTAAATTTTCGAAATTTGTGGAATTCATTTTAAAAGATAAAATAAATGTTTTACCTTATGGACCAAAGGACCTGAGGTTATTACCGAATCATACTAGGACTTAGATATATTCCAGAACCATCTTTAGTTTCTTTAATTTCAATTAAATCATCAACATTGTGGAGAATATTTTTAAGAACTCGTTTTCCTTCATCAACTAATTTTAATTTACTAATAAAATTATCTACTACTCCTTCACCCCTAGCAACTTTCTCTAACTCTCTATGATGTCGTTTTTGTTCTTCTAATGCTGCTTTCTCTGATTTATTTTTATTTACTGCTTGGACAATACCAGCTGTCCCACCTGCAACACTTCCTGCTGCAGCTATGCCTCCTATTATTAGTGGAATTAATGGGAGAATCCCGCCATTCTTTTCTTCTTGTAATTGAATATTCTCTATCATTGGTTTACTTATGTAATACTTTTTTTTATTAATAGTAATAGTTTTAGGGTATTTTTGTCAACAATATTACGTAATTTTAATTCAACAGTTTTATTATTAATATTACTTTTCGCTTGCGACATTTTTAATAAAAAAATTTTAAGTTATCAAAAATTTAAATCTATTCTAGTTATGAAAAAATTTCAAGTTACCAAAAAATTTTAAGTTACCAAAAAATTTTAATCTATTCTAGTTATTAAAAAATTTCAAGTTACTAAAAAATTTTAAGTTACCAAAAATTTTAATCTATTCTAGTTATGAAAAATTTTAAGTTAAGAATTTTTAATCTATTCTAGTTATTAAAAAATTTTAATTAACTTATCCTTACCATCTTTCCATTAAGAATTTCAATAGAATATTTTACATCTTCTAGCAATAAACCATAAGCCATCAATGAAGTTGTGGAATCTTTCTTTTCAATATTAATTGTTACATCACAACCATTTTTAATAATATCTTCAGATTGTGCACTTAAATCGAAACAGAAAATTGGATATAAATGTCTCCAATCTCCAGGAGATAATTGTGGTTCAACTCCAAATTCTGTACAAAGATTTCGATAACAATCATATCCTTCCATAAATTGATTATTGGTATCATCGAATCTTAATGGATCAATTGGATATCGGGTTTGATTTAATGAAACTTGTAAACTTCGAATTGTATTAATATGAAAAATATTGTTGTTCTTATCAAAACTTGGAGAATTATTTCTTTGAAATGTTAGTAATAAATATCTTGGAGTATTCGCAGTTCTAGTAAAATGCCAGTTAAATCTTTGTTCGGAAAAAGTTACTGAACTAGCAGTACGCTTTAGAAAATTTACTGGAATTGGTTTGTTAGTATTTAATCTTTTTGCAATAGCTGTTTCAACCTCTAAACTAGGAGTAATATGCTTAATCCACCATTCAAGTCTATCAATTTTTAAATATGCTTTTTTCCCAGTCTTACCAAAAAAGATTAATTCATTATTTGCTGTACGATGAATTATTAATTTAAATTTTAATTGATATGATATTTTATCATAATCTAAATATCCGAATAATGGAGACAATGACCAATTAACTGTCTGTTTACTTTTCTTGTTAAATTCACGTCTTTCTTTATATGCTTCATTATTTGTTTTATTTAAATGTTTTGCAATATTTTCTACATCTTTCGCAATTCCTGCTGCATCTGTTCCAGCGTGAGTTAAATCATCAACAATTATACCATCATTAGTATCAGGAAACCAACCTTCGATTTCATACTTTTTATTATTTTCACCAATTGTTATAAATCTAAGCATTGTATCAATTACACCAGGAGAATCACTTATTGTTTCTATATTTTGAGTTGCAACATCTAAACGCATTTGTGTAAATAATCTTGGAAAAAAATGATTCTCTAATGCAATATTATCGGTTTCTGGTAATGTTGTTGTAAAATTAGCATCACTATATAAAGAATATTCACAATGTAAAAACGAATCAGGTAAATATATATAACTCTGCTGATTATCAACTTCAAAAATTAAATCACCTCCAGTATTTACTCTACTGGAAGATCCCGGATTCATAGCAATTCTTATATAGTCATTCTTTTTTTGATTATTACTGACGAACGGAGGATCGTCTAATCTAAATTTATTTTCGATAAGCGAAGACATTTTTATAAAAAATAATTTGACTTTTTGTTTTTCTCACAGACAGAAAAAAATTTTACTAAAAAAATTACTAAAAAATTTTACTAAAATATAATTTTAGAATTTTGCTAGACCAGCTCCGCTGCTGACGCCATTACCTCTTATTTCTTCAATTGTTTTTTTATTATTTTTATTTTCATTATGTTTACTATCAGACGGAGCTCCGCTCCTCAAGGTTTCCCCAACAGCAATGTTAGCAATTTTGTTCTTTGTTTCATCTGAAAGTTTTTTTAATTTTTTTAGTTCTTCGGAATCATTCCTAAGTTTACGAATAGCTTCTAGTTGTTTTAATTCGTTTTGAGACTTGACAGCATTTGATATTGCACTAGCTGTACTACCTATAGCAGCTGCTCCTTTTGCAGCAGATGTAATCAAATCTTTATTATTTTTAATTAAGTTAACGATACTACCAATACCAGAGAAGATCCCAGCTCCTTCCGTGTGAACGGCACCTGCGGTGCCTAGGAACTTTTCTGTTCCGACTGTTTCTCTATTATCATAATGATAAACAGGATTCATACGTGGTTCATGAGCAATTTTTTGATTTGAAGCAAATTGTTTAAGATTGTGTTTATAAATTATAGGCATTTTTTAGGATTAAATTTGACTTTTGGGAAAAAATATTTACGTTAATATTTACGCTAAGATTTACGTTTGTGAATGGACAACAACTTCGAGATAACTTTATTAATTGACTGTTGCACTTTATCTATTGCGTCAAGCAGCGTGTGATGTACTTTAATTTCTTTTCTATTAACTTGCATTTTCTGCTGATTAATCTTCAATGCCGTTTTAAGAGCATTTAACTTAATTTTAAGAACATCTAATTGTCTTTTAACAGAATCTAACTGTTCTTTATTTTCTTTAGAGTTTTCTTGTAAATTTTTCTTTAATTCA